>OY292497.1:8988869-9588869 GCA_958496325.1 Nomophila noctuella
AAAACAGGACGGCAAAGTTTCCCCAAGTCCACCCACGCGAAGTTCGCTCAATGTAACCGAGTTTGGACTCTGATTTCAAGCTAATTTCAACCATAGTGGACACTAGGGATGACCGAGATCGATTGTGATTTGTTTGAAGAGACAGGGAAGGAGTTTAAGTTATCTTGACCACAATATTTATTAAAAGAATTTGGCGGTCTTAATGGCAGGGATCGATATTTCCCTCTTGATAATAATCCAGAAAGAAAAACAATAACGATAACTAAACCTTTGGACAAAGCTTAAAAAAGATATATATTCAATTGCATATAAACATATCTATTCAGTTGTATAAGTTAAACAGTAATGGATAAATCGATCCAAAAACTATGCAACACGAGTAGAAAACTCTTCAATTGTGTCGATCATGTATGTACGAGTATGTTACAAGTTGTAACTGGGGCTGGTACAACAATCACAACAGTGGTCGAGAAAAAGATGGATGAATTCAGACTATAGATGTGAGAACTTCTAACAACTTTCAAACAAAGTTTTGCAGGTGACTGAACTTCAGACGCAAACACGTCTGTCTTGTGAAGGTATTTCTACAACTATACGTATTATCTATTAAGCAAATTGTAAGGGTACTGAATTAAGATGTACTAAATCCAGTGTGGATATCAGGGTACGATACGACATGCGATCCTGAATCATCCATACTGATTATTACATTGGAGTGTCCTGTGTCTGCCATCTGACCTCTGTAACACTTTCAAGAGAATAGTCTGGGACCAACGACTAACATGCCTTTCCGAATCAAGGGATAATAGCTCTTATTCACAAACAGGTGAATATGTGAGTGGTTTCATTGAACAATATCATCGATTAAACCTCACAAATTCAAAACACACACGTAAGACAAAACGCTGTCGAAACATTTGTCCGCAATAAAAGGGACAAGGATTTTCATCCCGACGCAAATGTACATCAAGGCCGAACCCGAATTTAATTCAAGCATTATATTCCGTGCCACATTTAGGCAAAGTCTCCAAACATTTCGCACTCAAGAAGTGTGGGTTTGCGACCCTCCACCTCCGCGTACATTTGTATAAAGCGATCGCGACAAATGACATTGAGGAATTCGTTCTGTCAACGATTGAACGCGTTTAAAGCTTAGTATAGAGACATGAAATGTCGAGGAAGTCTTCTATGTAGGTAGGCTTATGTTCAGAAGCGAGAGACTTAATAAATCGATGCCATTTTGAAACAAGTATTAATGACTTTAAGGAATAGAAAATAAGAAGGCGTAGATTAACGATGCACATAAAAACGCTGGATTGTGATAGGGATCAGATACCAATTAAGGATATGACCATTATACTCATCCGAATAGCCAAATTATGAAGGTCCTAACGAATATAATGGTCCTTCACTCCCTGGAGGATCAACAATTTAATGCGAAGATAATCAAAATTAGTCCCCAACCCGAAAATATACGCAAATGCGAGCGTAGTTTTTGATATCAAAATTAAATATGAAACTGTCATATTGAAGGCAAAATTAGGAAAAAAGCAGAAATATGTAATTGTAACTGTTACTTTAGAATTAGGATCGTCGAGATAGTTATAAAATATCACAGCGTTTAACTACCTTAAATTATTCACTTTTCAATACAAACACGTGGCGTTCCGTTTAGTAAGTATTTTTCACACCTTTTCCCTACCAGCTTACATTATTGACATTTCATTAAAAATTATGATTTGACCTACCTCAAATACCTGACGCAAACTATCAATTCCCAAACATTCTAACCCGAGAAAGGGTGGATCCAAGTTAACAAACACCGTTTGCAATTTTCAAACAACACCTAACCTCAACCGAGGACGTCCCATATCAGTGTCACGTGGGTATTTGTTTAATTTGCCATAGCAATTTATCCACGTCCCTTCGATACCCGCACGAAATGATTAATTATCGACGATTTGGGTCGGACGTGCCGCCCCAGTAATCAGGGTAGACTTAAGCAAACATTTAGGTTGTGTTAGAACACACTGAAGATTTCAAGTCATTCAATGATTAATTGTTAAATACGGGATTAACAAAAGCAAATCAAATTAAATAAAAACTAAGGACTTAAACTCGTATTTTTGTGAATTTTTATTATTTGTAATTTTGGTAAGTCCTGGTGGGATGCAACTTACACTGATCGAGATGAATTTAACTAGGTGAGCTAAAGTAATATTAGGACTGGATTTATGAACGTAACAAGTTCATTCTGTGGGTGACAGTTCGTTTTTCTGCGATGTCCGACTATCCGAATTTTCGATTATCCCAAATGACCCCGGTGACAATTAATTCGTATAATCGGCGGTGTTATACTGTATGCTAAAGCATTCCAATAAATTGGCAGGTATTAAAAATAAAACATAAACACACCCTGGCTCTCAATACTTCGAAGTAATTTGCATTATCCTTATACATTTGCGAATACAAAATTTTATAAGAACTCTCCGGGATAGCTAGAATTTGTCTGTAAAATATAAACATTTTCGCACAAAAGAGCCAAGTTTAAGAGGAAAGTGCGAGGAAATAGCCGGACTCTAGAATATAATTTTCCCATTTGGCTTATCCTGGATTATACTTATGATGTTCAAGAGACGAGACTCAGACAATTGATATTTCATGTACCTTGTTTTAAAGTTTGAACTTTAGCATACAAGTGGCTTATTATTCGAGATCTTACAGTGAGTTTTGTTCGCACGAGTAAATACTTTCTACTCTTCTCTTTGTTCAAAACATGTATTACGAATGTGAAGTTGTCGTCTAGAGCGGTAGGAGGAATGCTTCAGTGAATCGAGAATTAGTTTAGAAACACACTTAGCGGAAAAAACGCAACCGAAGATCGGCCGAAGTTCATGTAAGTTATTATTACAAATTACGCAATAAACATTTCCTTGAATAATCTTTACGATTATGTATATTCATAATCAACTTTTAAGTAATCATACGCAGTATTCGCCCAGATGTTCGACATATAAATTCCATTAGGTAGGTACGCATCGATTATTTCCATAGGAAAAAACGATAAATCTTATTGTATTGAATATGCACTGCACGGGCGATTTTTTTGTGAACGAGAAGCATTGGGAATGGAAATGGATCGTTTTAGGTAATTAGAAGCTTTAAATCATAGCTGCGTGGAATAATTTTCGCGATACTGTATTGTACCGAGAATGATTTAAAAGTCGATGATATGATATCAATATTTTATGACTCCGAATCTTCGAGAAAATGTATTTTTACAGTTCTTTAGTAATTGATGTTTTCAAAAACAGTAATTTATTATAGCGATTAAGTATCCAAATGAAGTAAACCAAATAATGTTCACTTACGAAGGTTTGTTCCGGATGGCAATAAACCAGAAATCTTGACAAACTGACGAGGGTTCACCACTAAATAAACGTCGAAACCAGTATTATACTATAAATTTTACATTAACAGAACCAATGTAACCGAGCAAAATCAAAACATGGTCATCAATTACTAATATAATAGACCCAATGGTATTGTAGTAAAAATGACTCGAGTACAAATTTCATGCAAATGTTCATCACACAAACATTAGCCCCTAGTTGAATTCGAACCCGCGACCATGAGCTGTAGCCGGGGTATCTGACCACTACACCAACGGGCCCGTCAAATAATTTTAGTTTAGATTATTTTAGTTCCTCCTAATCCTCAAATTAAAAAAGCATTCGAACAACACATCTTCTTTACATCACGCAACAAGTCGCGTTCCATTTCACGCGTTCGAAAACGAAATGCAAACAAAAAACGCGAGGAAGCGGCGGCGGCCGGTAACATTGACAAGGTTACTACTATGGACTGGACACACGACTCAATGAATCGACAATGAATCACTCCGCGCGGCGTATGCCGGCGGCGACCTTACGCCACAGTGGAGAGCACTACAGTGTTACATGTACGAACGACAGCTAATACGAGTGAAATAGAGGTCTTACTGGCACTACACTACAGACGATAGGAATTCTACGAGCCATAAATACCCGCAATTTGTTGTCTTAAGCCAGTGTTTAAGTTGTGTATTTAACTTGACGAGATCAGGCTGCGAAATCTAATAATTTTGTTTAAGGCTTACAGAAAATGCGAAGATAGTAACTACCTACTCAATTCTAAACACTTTATCAAAACTCACAAGGAGTTGTTTGAACCGAGTGGAATTTTCTATTGCGACTGCGCTTTATGGTATGTTTGAATGCCACCCAGGACAAATAAAAATGTATGAAGTGTGAGTAACTTTCGAACGCTCTTAAACGCAAATGAAAGAAATTATTTTGTTCGGGGTCAGATCAACGTGTGTAATTGATGACGATATCTGAAATCTTTATGTTTATTTACATCTCAAAGAGCCTCAATTCCTTACTGCCACACTGCCAACCCCGCACTCACTGTGCCCCAACGAATGTCAAATAGCCGCCGTTCTTGTTTATTTACATCTCAGCATTATCTCAGTTCTAATCAACCTTATCCTGCGGCGGATTGAACTTCCCTCTTTACGACCAATTTACACGATTCGCGGTAACAATCATCGTGTAAGGACGTCTTACTGTTCCACTTCGCTTTATAGGTTAAATATCTATGTAATACGCGAGTGTGGATCGAGACGGCCATTTTAAACCAATCCAATGCAGGTTTTTCGCGCAATTTAGTCCCCGTGGATTTCGGTTTCCACACATATAGTGTTTTATTATAGCTTAAAGCCTTCCTAGTCAAACGGGAACCATGAGATAAGCGAGTCCAAAAACAACCTCTTTAGCTTTATTATATTACTAGCGGCCACCCGCGACTCCGTCCGCGTGGATTTTGATTTCCAATAGCCTAAAGCCTTCCTCGTCCAATGGACTATACAACACAAAAATACTTTTTCAAATAAGTCCAGTAGTGCCTGAGATTAGCGCGTTCAAACAAACAAACATACAAACAAACTCTTCAGCTTATAATTATAGAATAGATTATAATTATAGTATAGTATAGATATAATTATAGTATAGATAGATCTATGGCGTAAAATCTAATGTCGCTGACGTTGTTAGATAAATTGCCCACATAACAATAAAATCGCGACTTCAATTGAAGTGACGTCAAAGTAATTTTAGAACTTGTGTTATTGGGGTCGAGGCGAAGCAAGATTTAGGTTTAAACAAAGCAAAACAGTATGATACATAAAAATATTTGATTTCAAACAAAACAATACCGACTTTCAAACAATTACTTTTAGCAACGATAAATGATAATATTACCAGTTAAGTTTTCAATCAGTTTCATTGGTTGGTCTTCGAAACAATTTTGAAGCCGCTTTCAATTTACCTAACATTATCTTTTGAACAATTGCAATAATAAAAAATACGAGATTTTTTCTTTAAGTACCCATGCACAGTCCAGAGTAAAAAAATATATAAGTGACTTTAAACCTAAAGTGCGATGACTTCAATGACGTTCTAAATTCCAAATTCCACCGCCGACTAACACGGACCATTCCGTAAATTGACACAAATGTACTTATCATCTCCGTTGCGTTTCTTGAGGTAGCAAATGGGCCATAATTGAGTAATGGTGCGGCCGTGCGGGCGGCCAGATGTGCTCAACATACCTACAGGGAACTAATCTAGTGGAATACAAGGCGAGACCGACGTTTGTTGCTAAGAGATTTCGAGATCTATGCGAGAAATTGAGCGATTTTTAAGACATGCAGCCACTGTATGGCTGCGATAGCGATAAACTGCTTGCATGTTGGCAAAATGCAGCTGTACGTTTAAAACAAAAAACTATTCTAAGTCGTCGGTTTGTGCTATAATTTCGTAATGTCGTGGTGGCGGTCAGATGTGGTCAACATATAAGGGACTTACACCACACCTCTTGCCATCCTTATCGTAAAACGCAACTAAGAAACTATCTCTATAACTATTGTATCTACCGTTTATCTTGCTGCGTTCACCAACCCGTCTTCCCAGAGTGGTAACTATGGACACAACCCTCCATCGAGAGGAGGCTTACGACCAGCAAAGGAATATAAATAGACTTGTGATGGTGATGAAAATAACATGCTAGCGTACCCTGGGCTCCAAGGCAATTGCCAAGGATGCAACCGAAATAAGCTCTAGGATGATGGTGTTGGAAATACGACTCCAGGTTTAAAAAATCGAAACAGACATAACTCAGTAAATATTGGTCAAATACTCGTAAGCAATCTAAATGTATGATTAATCAAACTCAGCTCTGCGATATTACAAGTTTAATTCCTTCAACTAACTACAAACTACAGCATACACTTCGCTCACCGATTAATTACTAGCCCCGCAGCTTACTTAGTTCGGTCGATAATAGTTGGAGTGTTAGTTCAGTTCATTCTAAACTTCCCTAAACACTAAATCTTGACTAATTCGATTGATCAGAATAATTCATGAGCATTCTATGGAATTTCGAATCATTCAGCTAGTAGGCCCTTTTAACTTAAGACATCGGGCAATATATAGCATCGGTCATTTTTCTAACACTCTTTTGAATCCAAGAATTTTCATATGTTAGGTTCCCTGACATAGGTAAGTATTATATGTCTGTATTGGAACATAGGTAGACCGTGGTCCGTGGTAGACCATGTTACTATGTTCCAATTGGTGAAATCTAAATTAATCAGTAAATTGGTAAAGCTATTATTATAGCAGCAGATTAAAAAGCAATCGAATCAAAGCAGCAATGGCAACTAGGCAGTTAGACGCCAAGCCATCTATGCGTACAGCTAAAGTTTCCAATTATCGATATTTAGTTACAATAGTTTGAAAATAATAATCACTAGTTTACACGGTTTTCATACCCGAGCTGAAAGTTGTTATTTTATTTAGTGTTCAGGTAGAACTATCCAGAAAAAATAATAAAAAAAATCTGTCACGTCTGGTTTAAAAAATATTTATTTTCTTGAAGGGAAATACAAAAATTTTAGGATTAATACAAAAATAAATTAAAAATGACTAATTTTCGCTTTCTTTTTATAGTTATTTGAATCAGTTTCTCTTATGATAGACCAACAGTAATCCCCTAACATATTTTCATCCCAAAATCCTTGATGTCGTTCTTCGAAAGTCCTTAAATCTTGGTGGAAACGTTCACCCTGTTCGTCACTCATACTTCCTAAGTTTTCAGGAAAAAAATTCAGATGAGAGTGTAGAAAGTGAATCTTTAATGACATGTTTACTCCCATATCATGATAGTTTTTCAATAAATTGTTAACATTTTCTTAATAATTTTCAATTTTTTTATTGCCCAAAAAATTTTCTACAAGCATTTTAAATGAGTTCCAAGCAGACTTTTCTTTACGTTTTCAAACTGAGAATCTTTCATAATTTTACGGATTTGTGGACCAATAAATATACCCTCCTTCAGTTTTCCCTCTGTAATGTTTGGAACTTGCCTTATTTTTTTTTGTTATATCCCAAAGTCTTCGTAACACAAAAGTAACAATCATTTGCATGATTACTAGGTTCTCTCCATAGCATTAGCGAACCAAATGGAAGGTAATCTTTTTCTCCTGATGACCACTGGAGTAAGATGATTCTACAGCTTTTGCAAAACACGTGAGGCACCCACTTTTTATCTTGATTTGCAACAGGAAATCCAAAATAATGAAGATATGCAGTTTTTAACGAATCTACAATAGGTCTTCTCTTTTTTGAAAATATATCCACTGTCCACAAACATAACAAAAACGGTCAGAACTTTGTTTGCACTTTCTGCTAGCCATTTTAAATCAATCCAAAGCAAAGTAACTGTCGTTTGAAGCGAACGAATAAACAATAAAATATCACCACTACGTCGGGTAGGTAAAAAAAAACAATTGACGGCAGAAAAAAAATCCGACGTGATATAATATTTCTGCTAACACTTTTAAGTTTAGGGAAGGTAGATTAACATATTGACATACATTCGGTTCGGGGTATAAATAAAAAGTAAAATTTTGTAAACTAGTGTAATAATTATTATACAATATTAAAACATCAATAAAAAAGAAGTGGTATTAATAAAAACTGACGATTCAGTTCTGCTGTTTCGCATCGTCATAACAATGATATGACAATGCGATAAAAAATGTGAAATTAAAAACACTATCTCTTCATTCAAATGGGACGTTTCCTGCTTACGTCTGACACATGTTTAGATTTGGCCAGAGTTAACATAGAGTTATGCGACACTAGAATTGGCAATTTTTGTGTCAAAAATCTTGTAGACCAAAAATTGAGTGAGTGTAGTTGAAAAGTGTTGTTTATTTTGACCCGAATAATCAATTTTTTTTTTATTATAACAGGGCTTAGCGATCATCAAATCGCTTTTGTACTCCAGTCAAAATAGACATTCCAGTTTGCATTAATTCCCAACAAGCTGGATTTTTGTGCAGGCCTTGAATACGTCATTACAAATGACATGTCAAAAGTCCCCATCGATCCCGCTTGTGCGTTGTTTTTTATTCGTGGTCAAAGGACCCAACTTTGCGTTTTTTGCTTATATATCTGAAACTAAGAGAGCTATCGAAAAATGGTTCAGGTAAAGTTTGTAGATCGTAAAATTGTCTACCTATAAGATCTCTACACTTTTCTTGTACAAAGCAGCGCTGTCAAGATATCGTGACTTTAAGCCGCAGGAAAGTCGTGTTTTCGAGTAGCCCACATTATGCAATTACAATAAATTGTGTTGAGTAGTTTATCTGGAGCAGGTGGCAGTTCAGTATGGATTGTCTCTAAACTATTATTTACCAATTTCCAGCCCCAATTTTCAGGATTTAGATCATTGAAGTCAAAAAAGACAAAATGATGTATCAAGTTTGCATTCATTCCCGGATTTTTGTGCTGGCCTTGAATACGTCATTACAAATGATACGTCAAAAGACTTTTGACATATCATTTGTAATGACGTATTCAAGGCCTGCACAAAAGTCCCGCTTGTTGGGAATTAATGCAAACTTGAGCCTTAATTTTGTCTATTTTGACTGGAGTATTGGCAAGAATGGCAGGGCCGACTTTCACCAATTACGGGTCCTGAGCACATGGGCCTTTAAGCCTCGTTTGGTTAATTTGGGGCATTGAGCCCAGTGAAAAAGACGGGTCAGAAGAATGGTGAGTACTACTTATTCCTAATGCAATTCCCTACCAGCCAGCCTTGACGTCTATGTTCCCGTACTAAAACTCATCCACGCTAACAACTGTCTGTATAACATGACAATGGACCGCGAGTGCACGCGCACCGGTCGCTTGGCGCCTGTCAGTCAGCGACTGAGTCCCACGCACCGGCTCGGACGAGAGATAACAGAAACTCAATATACTGAGTAAAATAAAGCGTCAAATTGTTAATATGTACTGGCAGTATTGCATGCAACTCCATTGGGAAAAAAATATTTTTTCTGATGAATGACTATTAATCGCTCTAGGATGACATTGCACACCCCCAAAGAAAAACATGAATGGATTATGCGATCTCAAAGCTATTCTGGTCCACACTGTGCTGATTATTACTGATGGAAATTGTTTACAATAGGTACTATGTTAGCAAAAGCAAAGGCACCTTCTTGGAGGGAATAACAGTACTTTGGGAGATGAACGGTTTTAGAGTTAATAACTAGACATATTTTCAAGTCTACCAAGCTAGCCGTGATATAATAGCTAGAAGGTACGTACATGCGTTTTCTTAAGTCAAAAAAAAAAAAAACTCCCAAATCAACACTCGTAACAAGAGAAAATAATCTCCAAAAGTCGTCGATATACCACCAAGCCATAATTAATTACAACAGCTCCGGTTTGTTTACATGTAACCGTTATCGGGTCGACGTCGAAGCGTTTATCGGTAATGACCCCTGCGCTCGGGGCCTAATTTAGGTTCATCTGGACCAACCGCGATTGTTTCGGCTCATAGGTTGGTATTAACCTCACCACAAAGGGATAAATGTTGGCCTTTTGGGGGAAAATGTAATGTGCTAATAAGGATTAATAAACTGGAACGAAAAAATACTTTTATGCAAAAAATACTTTTATTTATTGCAGTTGAAATCTGGGCAAGATAAAAATTATGTTGCTTTTGAGTACATATTATTGGCTAAATGAAATTTAGGTTCATCTGGACTACGCCAACCGCGATTGTTTCGGCTCATAGGTTGCTATGGGTTAAACTCACCACAAAAGGATAAATGTTGGCCATTTGGTGGGAAATTTGATGTCCTCATAACAATTAATGAATTGGAACGAAAACAAAAAAAATAATTGTAGCAGTCCCTTCGTGTACCGCGCCAACCGTGATTGTTTCGGCTCATAGGTTGCTACGGGTTAACCTAATCGCAGTAGACATAAACACCAAAATACTGACCGTTTGTTGGAAATTTTGTAAGGGTCAATTCATCGTAATCCGAAAGTCTGCTTATTCGTAGCAGTACGGCTGTTACAGGCAGATTTAAAAAAGTATATTTCGAGTTTTATTGGCCAATAGTAATTTTGGTTCGCGATTGTTTCGGCTCATAGGTAATGGATTTACCTCATCGCAGTTGGCATAAATGTAGGCCATTTGGGAGAAAATGTAATGTTTAATAAGGATAAATTAATGGGAAGCAATTAAATTGTAAGCGGGTAAAAGAAGATGTCACTTTTGAGTACTTATTATTATTGACCCAAATGTAATTCAAGTTCATCTGGACTACGCTAACCGCGATTGTTTCGGCTCATAAGTTACTAACGGGTTGACCTCACAACGCAGTAGACATAAATGGTGACCATTTGGGAGAAGTTTAATGTCAACATTAGGATTAATTGATCGGAACGTAAAAGTCGAATCAAGTGGGAAAATTATGGTATTTTGTTCTATAACATAGGAATTCTATAATTTTCTTAATTATTACAATCAAGCGATTTTGCTAATACCTCACACTCTTACTCGAACTGGAAATCATTCGTTTACTTATTTCGTTATCTCAGTTTTAATTTTGACAAACAAAACGTCATCTCATCAGTCATTTAGGAACTTACGAAACAATTT
Organism: Nomophila noctuella; assembly: GCA_958496325.1. Classification (NCBI taxonomy): domain Eukaryota; kingdom Metazoa; phylum Arthropoda; class Insecta; order Lepidoptera; family Crambidae; genus Nomophila; species Nomophila noctuella. The sequence goes on from OY292497.1 coordinate 8,999,934, forward strand.
TCAACTACCTCATTATATGACGCGCCTATCGCGTCATTTTCCATGACGTGCCAAGTGCGTCATAACTACAAAGACAAACCATTAAAATAATAATCATGATGAATTTCACTCAGCAGCACACAAAACAAAACGTTCACTTTTGTTTCTTCATTGTAACATAAAATAATTAATGTCACGTAAAACTAACTTAGCTATTTTTATTACTTTACATCATACGGTTACGTAGGTCGGGTATTCCACTATGAATGAAGTCAAGGTCGTATAATCTTTTGTTTAGATACAATAGGCTTGTTGTCTAAATTTCAATAGCTAAATTCTAATATACCTTGATGCCTATTCTCTACAAAACAATTCTTATTATTGAAAAAAAATGCTCATCTAGAAGAATAATATTGCATTTCATTAAATATTTGACATAAGTCACCAAAAACGCTCACGACTGTCATGGTCTCTTGAACTGTCTTGAATGACGTCACGCCTTGCTGTCACAGAGCTGTTTTAGTATCGGATTTGTGAAGTTTGACTTTGACGTTTCGCACGGCGCGGCGTGGTGTTTGCGATCAGGGGGGCGATTCACTAAGCGCAAATGTCATAATCTCACGGTTGTATCACCGTTGACAGTAGAAATTTTGTACTTATTTAGTACTGTGTCAACGATGACACAGCCGTGAGTTTACGACATTGGCGCTTAGTGAATTCCACCTCACGTGACTTAAGGCTTATTTTGTGCAATTTTTTTTACAATCAAAACAATCTTAAGTTATTATTTTATTTAACTTTGTTTTTTCGTAATTAAATGATAATCATAATAGTTATTACAACCTAATGCATCAGATTTGTTCATAGTGGAAACAAGCCTATTGCGTGCCATCATTGGCTTTGAAAATTTATTGTTTAAGGACACAAGTATCTTTTAATTCAAATAAGGTATGTAATATGTATCTAGTTCCTGTTGCTTTCAACAAATCGAGCGATTTGTAAAATTGTGTAAATAGTATGTATATCACCATACTGAATATCACCATTTCACCAAAGATCCAAGGATATTGCCCATTTAGAATTTGTTTTTTATTCAGTTACACAATTAATTACACAATAAAACAGAAAGTTCAGCTCTACACGTCATTTTTCGTTAATTAATTACCATTCACGTCAAAATTAACTCAAAGTACGACCACAACCCACTTCAACATGAACTCACTTATTATATCGAAATGGATCAAAGTGGACTCATAATTAAAAATAATTGGCTACTTGACTAAGCAATTTCTCATAAAGGTTCCTGATTTATCTTTACGCAGTACTTACATAAGTATTAAAATTGGAGAATAACCAAAATCCAGAACATAATTTGGCATTACTTCAGACTTTTGAACGAAATTCGTGATAAGTTACTTTAATTTGTTGGCACGGTTGCTGGGTAGATAAATAAATAATTTAGGTATGAATCTGTTATAAATGTATTTGCACCGAATATTTAAAGAACAAAGATTAAATCTCACCGATTACTTTAATGCAAAAGGAATGTCTCTCGGAAAACCAGCTAGGAAAACGATCCACACACAATATAAATGACAAAACAAAAAAAAAATGACCAAGTCAAAACCCAACTGAGTAACATAAAAAATTCCAAATAATGGAGTCATTTGCCCTGCAGTGGGACATTGATCGGCTGATAATAAACTTAACGTTTAAATGTCATGAAATATTTTTTTCAACAAATTGATCTACATAGTAAATTCTTTGCATGCCGCTTTAGTTGCCTTGACGTACACATTGGTTCCAAGTTATCATTGATCAATTTGATGAGGGTGCTTCAACGGCTCTCATACCGACTCATACAGAAATAGAAATCGACGACCCACTTGGTGTACCTAATGGTCAAGACGTTGCCTATTCTACAAGAGGTCGCGGGTTCGATCCCGCACAGGAGAAACATTTGTGTGCAAGAACATGTCTGTTTGTCGTGGTCTGGGTGTTATTTGTATCTATTTAATTATATTTGTAATACCACTCTAGATTCTTGTAACACAAGTGCTTAAGCTACTTAGCACGGAGTCAGATCAATGCATGTGATGCTGTGAAATATTTATTTATAGCGGCCGCCCGCGACTCCGTCCGCGTGGATTTCGATTTCCGTAATAATTTTTTTACGACCTCACACATTAGAAACCTCAAAAATTATAGCCTATGTGTTATTCTGATGTATAAGCTATATTGTGGTAAAGTTTCATTCAAATCCATTCAGTAGTATTTACGTGAAAGAGTAACAAACTTCCATACATCCATAGGTACTTACAAACTTTCGCCTTTATAATAGTAGTAAGATTTTTTAAATAGATCATCAAAAAAAGTACTCACTAATTCAAATATAAGCTCCTTCTCATCCAGCTGCCTCAGTTCGTGGCGGGACCTCCTTTGCGGCCTTGAGGGGGTCGCGTGATGCGGCTGATCCCCCAGGAAGGTGGGGGTCCCGTCGACAGTCGTCACCAGGGGCTTTAGCAGACCGCCCCTCTCGAACTCGTGGGCTGAGATCTTCCTGTCGATCAAGATGTTGTTTCAATAACTGACCATGTGGTGTGAACAAAGTTGGGCGAAAAAAGATTTTTGTTTGACTTTTGTTCCCGTAGTTGTCGTGAGATGAGACCAAGGGGGATTATGATAATGATGATGATGATGAAGTATCTGCCTGCCTATGGCCGCCATAATTTTAGTATAAAAACATCCCAGGCCCACACACACAATCGAAGTTCGGCGGAATCACGCCAGCAATGTCTTTTAAATAGAATATGACACACCATGCCGAAATTACGTCGCGTAATATTGTATAGAACATGAACTTCGGCCGAACTTCGGTCGCGTATTTTCCGCTGAGTGTGTTTCTACACTTACGCAGGCAACTACGTAAGATATTTGCACAAGTGATATTCGCATGCACAGGTGCAACTCTCGGTGGGGTATGAAGTTCAAATATGTAAAATCGAAGAATTAAATTACAAATAATTGGAAATCTGGATTAAACCCAATTAATTCCCAAAGCTAAAACAATAAAAAAACTGATATAAGTCATTCCCAAAATCCTTTCAAGTCCGGATCTCATATTTCTGCGAATTTTGGAATATATTGTAAAATTAATGAGCTATTTATCACAACTTGGCACATTGCCAAAGGTCTCACAAGTCTCCTATTTGGCTGGCATCCGAGTGGTCTTTGTTAAAATCAAAACATTAGCAAAGCTATCGTTTGCACAAATCGACGCTGAACAAAAGATATAAAGAAGTCGAAGAGACTTCGGAGCCAAGGGCTCTTGATATATAGCTTTGTGTACCAAACTCTGCAACTATGATCCAAATAATGTCTTGTTTCCCTTGTAAGGGTTACACGGAGATAAGAAGGCAGTCACTCCAATTTAAAACCAGGCTGGTCTCTCAGTCTGTTCAATCAAAGTCAAGTCAAGTCAAAAACATCTTTATTCAAATAGGCATACAAACAAGCACTTTTGAATCGTCAAAACTAATTAAAATAATATAATTTAATACGTCTTAATACATATATATGTTGTATATACAATATACTGATATACATATACATATTTAATGTGACTCAACCACTGGTTCGGAATGCTGTTTCTGCCGAGAAGATACCAGCAAGAAACTCGGTCAGTTGCTCTTTTCATCAATCAATCGCCAATTGAGAACCTCCTCCTTTTTTGAAGTCGGTTAAAAAGAGATAACACCATAGATTTGAATCATTAGATTTTCTCTCACCATACTTTACATACACAAAAATAAGAGCGAGATCGCACGTTGACCAATTTCGCATTATAACGTATATCTATGGAAAACAGTTATGACATAGCAAGAAATCTGATATACAGCTGCGTGGCAAAAAATATGATAAACCTATTCTGGAACATAACCTATCATAAACCAAAAGGTATTCGTAATTGAGTCCTAATAAGCAATCCACTTCGAGTTTATAGAAGCCAGCTACGTGACTTATCAAGGGTACAATGAGCGTACTAAGGCCATTGTATAGCAAACACAAATTTTATTCTTATCGAAGGATTGGGCCTCGTGAGAAAACTTCTCTGGAACCGTCCAAGTTTCAAGATAACGAAGGTAGGGGCTTTAAGTTTTACCTTTCGAACCGATTTTTTCACGGGACAAGGGGAGTTTGAAACTTGGAAGTTTTTACAATGTGGGCTAAAATCGCACGCTCTAAATTTTAGTTGAAGAATTTAACATAACTAAGGTAAAAACTACAAGACTTCAAGAATCAAGGCCTTTAGATCTACCTAAAGTATCACAAAAGTCTTTCTAGATGAAAAATCTCGCTCTGCTTTATTAAAGCCACGTGTAAAATAAATTGAGGTTAAATCAAATTGAAATTGATTGTTAGGATATGAATAGAGCTCTAAAAAGCTTTTACCTCTTTCCTGCCTACGTGTTAATGAAATAATTTAAATGTAAAGGAATTCTAACAATACCTTTATTTTGGCAATATAAAGAAGAAATCTATTATGGAGAAATTTTCTAATAACGTTTTCTCGCCAATTGTGTTTGCATACCAATTTGCCAGACATTTGTTTATGCCTACACTAAGCCTTAGATTTGATGAGAACAAAATCATACTAAACGGTGTTCAAATCTAAGTGCTACTTTATAACAATAATTAATTCCGACCAAATAGCAGATTCTTGTACCCGAAAATGTTCTAAATTTTTACTTACAGAAACAACCTCCAATTTCTCTTTCTTTCAAAGCAATATCCCAATAAAAAGTTACCTAGTTCTTTTTAAACATGCTCGACCGTTACAAGACTACCTGGGAATACGCTAAAATATACAAACATGGAAATTTAATACGGTATTGAGCACAACTGTTGGAGAGCACACACTTGTCGGAATAAGATTGATAGAGGATAGCTACCGCCAGGTATCCGTGCTGGGTGAATCCAATTGATGTTTGAATAATGCATACTTGGATGATTTACTCGGAAATATAAAGCTTAGCCGATAACATACAGGATGAATCAGTCTAAGCAGGTTATTCTCGAATTCCGACAAACTCTTAAAGCAAATCTGTAATAATGAAAACTTTCTTATTTGAACGGGCTAATCTCCAGAACTACTAGTTCGAATTTACAAAATTTTTTTTTGTCGAGCAGGTGCACTTCTACTCCCTCACTCTTATAGTTCGGTGGGACAGCAATTTGACACGACCGTGGAGAGATCAGGCGCAGGACCAACGGCTTAACGTGCCTTCCGAAGCGCGACGGAGCTCGAGATGAAATTTTTCGATCGCCCATCCGATGACTGGTCTCTGCGAAAGTTGCTTAACTTCGCAGGCCGAGCGCGCTAACCACAAGGGCAATGGTATTGAAACAGTAGATACGGTGTGTTAGGACGCTAAAACAACCTAATTAGGATGTCTTGCCTTCAGTCTACAAAAAATACGACCAGAGAAAAAGAAAGAAAAGATAATTTGAACGATGCCATCTCTTTCACATCATCTATGATTGTGTATAAATAGAATTGCGCATGTGTGCAGTCGCTCGCTCTTCATAGTATCAGCTTATCGCAGTCCATTGCTGGACATAGTCGCCGAGGATCGTGCTAAATGGAGAGCCCTGGGGAAGGCAGTCGCTCTTGATCAGCACAATTTACCCATAGTTTTGTGAGAGCATAGCACATGTATTGTTTTATTAATATCATTGCATCAGTATATTAGTTACCTGACTGGCGTGGTCGCTCCTGATCCGGAGCCAGCGCGCGATGGCGACGCGAGCTCGGCACTCGGAGGCGTCGCGTGGGACACCAGCCACGCGTCCACCACCTGCCGTGTCGCCTTCCTGCAAGAGAGAAGGACATTAACATCACTATACAATACAACGCGAATTACTAAAGAGCAATACACGAGCTCTCCGGCTTATATCGGCAACTTCTTGCGTTAAGGTTAGTTTGCGGCTTCTTTCATTCATTACATATATTTTGTATTGAAAATCCTCGGATCTTATTTCTACTGACATTTCTAGTACTCAAACCCTTAAGGTGTCGACCAAAAGGAAAAGTTTCCAGTCTACGCCGGATTTCAAGCCAAAGGATGGCCAAGGGATCATCAGCATCTGCAGCCTTTGTAAGTCCACTGCTCGACAAAGACTGATGACTTCTCTATGGGCTCTCGATGTGGCCGGATCTTTAGCGACTACATCTAAGTGTTTAAGTAGAGGTATCTAATCCACATAGTATCCAAGGAATATTGTCTTTTAACCTTTGCTCTTAGACATTATACCCCTCGAACCTATTCCTGGCAGTTCAGAAAGCCAAGCTATTAGTATAGAAACACAATAGGCGGAGGACGCGCCTGAAATTCGGCGTGACTAAGCCTGCAATGTATTTTAAAATGGAAGTTGACACTGCCGAAATAACGCCGCGTATATTTATAAAGAAAATGCATTGCCGTCTTCGGTCGCGTAATTTTAGCCTAGTGTGTTTTTACACGACGTGAGGACGTAAGACCTTGACAGCAACTTATTTTCGTATTTTGTCGTTCGTATGTCTAAATATAGTATGCTCATTGTGTTTAGATTGTTAATCAAAAAACAATGAAAATACGCTGTTCAAAGGTACATGAATACTAATATCACTAGGCACTAAGCAGCATACATTAATTTCCAAGTCTAATGGAATACTAGGTAATATTACTAGTACTAGAATTTCGTAAAGAATACAAAAATAAAATCATACAACACCCAGACCAGAACAAACAGACATGTTCATGAATACAAATTTTTGTCATCTTTTTGAACACCACACCAAGCAGGTCATCAAATATTATTTTATCCCGAGGGAACTACTTCCTGAACCAGGATAAAATATAGCCTATGTTACTCAGTGTGAATGTAGCTTTCCTATGGTGAGTTTTTGAAATCGGTCTTTCCTCTTTATAAAATTGGTGTAGATGTAGATGTAGATAAAGCAACGCTTGTGATTCCAGCCAGAAACCACGGTAATGTAAATGACATCGTCATTTATAGTTTGAGAAAATAGACTTTCTCGCACGCAAAAAATAACCTGCTCTAATAAAATTGAAAAGAATCCCTTGTGTGATTCGTAAGATACTTGTAATAAGTACTCATGTGTACATATCTATCTATCTATCTATCTTCTATCTATCTTCTATCTATATATATAAAACTCAAAGGTGACTTTATATAAAACTCAAAGGTGACTGACTGATTGACTGACTGATTACATAGTGATCTATCAACGCACAGCCCAAACCACTGGACGGATCGGGCTGAAATTTGGCATGCTGGTAGATGTTATGACGTAGGCATCCGCTAAGAAAGGATTTTGATTAATTCAACCCCCAAGGGGGTAAAATAGGGGATGAACGTTAGTATGAAACTTTGTCATTTTTAAACCGATCGGGCTGAGACTTTGCATATATTAAGCTACTATGACGTAGGCATCGACTAAGCAATGATATTGATAGATTCCAACCCCCAGGGGGATAAAATAGGGGATGAAAGTTAATATGAAACTTTGTCATTTTTAAACCAATCGGGCTGAGACTTAGCGTACATTAAGCTACTATAACGTAAGCATTGCCTAAGCAATGATATTGATAAGTTCCAACCACCAAGGGGGTAAAATAGGGGATGAACGTTGGTATAAAACTTTGTCATTTTTTACTCGATCGGGCTGAGACTTCGCATTCATAAAGCTTATACGACGTAGGCATCCCCTTTTAAAGATTATTTGACCGACCGAAACCGAAATCCACGCGGACGAAGTCGCGGGCGCCCGCTAGTACCTAGTACAATAAAAGGTGATCTCAATGACTGTATTTTATTTTTAGGATTCTTACTGTGATAAGTATATTCCTCACGTTATCGAATTGATATATCAAATATTTGTACGTCATCATCTTATTCCTTGGCATTTAGTTAAGCATTCTCAAAGTCCGTTTTATTATTGAGTGATAAATAAGCACATACTCGTAGTACGTACGTAATTTAAATACACATTAAATATAATGAAAAGCCTTACATTTAAGGCTTACCAAACAATGGAAACAATACAATATCACAGTTTCAAATAACCATAAAATATTGCTTCAATTTATTCGTAGGCGTAAATTCGGGACGTCCAAAATTATGCCACTAATGTTTATCAAAGAAACAACGGAGCTCCCCATTTGCATAATTACGAACCACTAAGCGTTTTAAATTAAATAAATCTAAACAGAAAAGATAAGATTATATCTTTACGATGTTGTAAATTAACTGGGAGATAAAGACAAACAGATTATGTTGAGCTTAAGTGATCATACTGTTATTTAAGAAGCTTAAACTGGGAAGCTTTGTATATATAGATATATGTATATTTTATGTATGTAGTATATTATATGTTCTAGTTTATAAACGTATATTTACTTAATTTTAATAGCACTACCTGCCCACTTTTCACTTTCTATATGACCCTAAGGTTGACTGACAGATAATGCCATGAAGTAAGTCCGCCTTTTGTACAACTTTTTTTATCGTGCTATTAAGTTGAAATATGTATATAAATAAGCTATGGTATAAGGCAGACTGGGACTAAAAACTTACAGATAATGAAATTAATTACACTCTACATTACTTCGGCTTCAAGATTTGTCAGCGTAGTTTATATTGAACACCTTGCTGGTCTAATCACTAATGGTTTTAGTACCGAGTCCAGAAAAATGTTACCTTAAGTTTTTTCATAAGTGTACACAGTTTTATTAATAATATGAAACAACGGTGAGAGAAAACATTGTGAGGCAAGTAAGTCCGATGTAATCTTATTATGAACACTGAGATTACACTGCGTAACCATGATCTAGTTAAGAATGGTGAATCCAATGAACTGCCATCTTAGCCCAGTGTCTTTGTAGACGAGTGCATTTATTCTCTGTAAGTGAAATAAGGATGTTTTGTAACACCATTTTTTCCGTTTTACTGTTTTATCACTTGGTGCAGTATAGGACCGGCTGTGATCTTAGGTCGAGAGGGATAGTCATGAATGGAGGGGTCGTTATAGTATTGTTTGTCTCTAATTTTATGCTATGTTTGTTTTCCTGGATTGAGAGGTCGTCACTTGAATGAAGTAATATTCTAATTTTTACCTGATTTGTTGGCGAGAGGGTTAACAATTTATCATTCCACAACCATTGGTTCATTCCTTTGACGCTGTTAAAACTGTTTTAGCGGTTTATATTAGTAAATTCGTGAATTTTATAACACTTTTCTGTTGTCGAAATAAACAAAACCTTGTCAAATAAGAACGGTGTCAGTTTGACAGCGACACCTGACATTTGACATTTACGTGCGCTGCGTTTTATTTTTACAGTCGTAGGCGCTAATTGTTTTTAGTCTGTTAAAATGTATAATGTTTAATATCTAATTTTGCTAAGCTAGGGTTTGTCGGAATGAATTGAGTTTCCGAAGTCTTCCAAATTAATCATTCTAAAGTATTTTTAGTAGATTGTGTCTATGGTTGAGCGCGATGGTTACGAATCCTTGGTCAGTGTGCTTTGGTTTTTTTTCTCTCGTTTGTCTATGGGTGTGTGAGCGATTGACAAGTCTTTTTCATGGAGATCAGTAAAGTGGAGGAGTAATCCTGGGCTGTCTACCTGAGGAGCCTTTTTATATCCACCAAATGCGGTGAAGTTTCGTTCCGCGTCTTCCGAGATGCATTATGCACCGTACGCCCAATAAAATGGTGAGTATTTCAAGCCGTTGATGTGTAAATGTTCCTCGAGGATGTATCAGCCATAGTCACGTGCTTGTAATTTTTGTCTTATTGTTTTAGATCATTTGATTTACCTGTGCTCCGGCCAAAGAGTCTCTTTGTGAGCTGCAAATCCCAGTGTTCTGGTAAGAATATTAATGAAAATTTTATTGTTCGGCATAGCCAAATATGTCACGTTGTGAAGTGCTTAGAATGTCGACTTAATTTGATCATTGTGGTGATTGCAGGGCTCCATAGACCGGCTAAAAAGCCTTTTGGGTGTGAATGTCGGCAGCTCGGTGTGCCGTAGACGTGGCGTGGACACGTGGTACCTCCCGCCTGTCAAAATGTCGACGGTGAGCTGATCCCAGAACCGATTTTGCATTGGCTCGGAGTCAAGGTACTGATGGCAATGGATTTAATCATTTAGAGCCGTATTCATTTCAATTTAACAAGTGTTCAACTTCCCCGTGTTGACTTCTCGGTCGAGGCCGATGGAGGAAGCCCAGTGACTTTAATTTTAACTTAACTTTGTAAATATGGACTAGAATCCCAAATAGTGCTTGTCATTAGTTTTATTGATAAGGTGTAGTACCATGTGTGATAAGGTGTAGTTCGCCGGACGAATGTTAATTACTGTCTCGGTATCATGTAATTTTTTTTTACTGAATGTAACTACTCCTGTTTTTCAACTGAATCTAATGTGTATCGAAATACCTAGTATTAAACCAGTCTAGTGTTAAATAAAATTTTGTTTGATTTACTATTCTCCACTTGCTACGGTTCATGGATCATTCATTTATTTTTACTTCGAATTTAACTTTTTCCTCTAGCAGGATTTAATATATTTTTTTTTATTTTGGTACGGAGTCACCTATTGTTACTCCGTCCCCTTTCAAGGCGCCCAACATTTTATTCAAGTGGATTGATCCAGGAACGACTAGGCCACCGAACCCGAGACCCTCTCATGCTCTGCCGCCGGATTTTTCCCTGTGGGACGAAGTGATTCTTATTCGAATCGTTGCGCACCCCCACGGAAAAAATTGACATTACAGTTTAAAACTGCTAATGGTTTTGAATATTTAATTAAAAAGAAATATATGTAACTAGCGGCTGCCTGCAAATTTGAATCTGTGATATTCGGTTTCCGCACACAAAGTGTTAAGCTACAGCTTAAAGCCCTTCTCATCAAATTGAGTGACTATCCAACACATTTTTTTTTCCAATTCGAACCAGTAGTTACTGAGATTAGTGCGAACAAACAAACAAACAAATGAAAGTGTCTTTTGAAAAAATAACAATGGTAACACTTTTTTATGAGACTGGAAAATAAGTTGCTTCGAGTTGATTGCTAGCTAAGTATTGGTTCAGTTTTACAGTTTTTACTTTTTACGACTAGGTAAAATAACAACAGAAAAATACCGAGGCGGAAATGTAAACCTTTGGAGAATGTCAAAGTTACAAATTAAACACGTTTTTAATCATTTAATATTTTAACAAAATTGTCAAACAACATACGAATTATAGAAAACAAAAAGACGACATTTTATAAATAGACGACATTACCGGGCTGCAAAAATATTACATTGAACGAAGGTAATTGTTATTTCAATGTATTGAAAGCTAAAAATAATATAAATACAATACGATTTTCGTGGGTAACATGTACGTAAATAGCAAGATTCTAAATTTAATACAGATCATTCGATATTTGTTAACACAATCTTCAAACAAATGATACATACGCATGTAGATACAAACGATTGTGCTAACACATTACGATGATATAGAAGACGACGAAGATGTACAAAGCATCAGTGAAAATAAAATTATTGAATGTTTGGGAACTAACATTCCGCAAGATAGCATAAATGATAATCCAGAAATGAAATTTAACCAATATGAGACGAACTTCTTAGCTATCCATGGATTCTCCGTGCGGGTGCCGAGTCCATCGCGTGGAACAGAGAGGAATGTCAGTCGGCGCCTGGGACTTGCGACCCAGCGTGTAGGTTTAAGGGGCCCCTTTATAGTATACTAACGATCACCTCCACCGATGACATTCCTCTCCCTTCCCAACCATATTTGGTATGAGCCGAGTAAAGCAGCTTTAGTTGCTCTTTCCAGTAACGAGCTAATATTAGATCTTGGTAATCCTAAGTCCTTCAGTAGGTTGTAGAGAGATTTCGCTGGTATACCTCTCGCACCCACTTCCACAGCATACAACCGTGCTATATAACCATTTTTAGTCATTTCGTTGGTTAGGTCATAATACTTATTTGTTTTAAACGCGTGATCTTTGGGAATGTTTGTCTCCCATGGAACAGTAAGTTCTACCAACAGTACGCGCTTAAGTTTTCTAGAATAAATGAAAAGGTCTGGTCTAGACGACGATAACGCAATGTCCTCTGGAATACTGTAGTGCTTTTCATACGTGTCCATCATGATCTTCCAATCTGGAGCTACACTAACGATGGAGTAAGGTTTGACTTTGGACTTCTTGGCAGATCCTTCCTTGAGGAAGTTGATGTTCCTTGTATTCGTCGTCAAACCTTTTGCTGCTCTTGCTATTGAAAGGCTCACCGCTTCACGTATGATCTGCAACACTCCGTCATGGCGGCGAGAGTAGTGACCTCTGTCTAGGAGTACTCTGCATCCCACCAACAAATGCCTTGCGGTACCAACGGCCTCACCACAGAGCAAACAGGTTTTGTCCACCGCCATTCCCCACCTTACAAGGTTGCTCTGATCGGGTAGGGTCAACTGAAAGGCATTCAGATAGAATTTAAGCAGCGCTGGAGACCAATCGTACAGTATCGACCGCCACTTCAATGCTAAAGGGATACAAAACTCACCAAGGGACACCCACTCGTTTTGCATTTCGAGATTAAGCGCATGTACTCTATACTCGTTATCTTCATCCATTCGCAGAAAAGACTTAATGATGTTCCGGTCATCCTCTCTTCCTCGACATCCCAATCCTACCCTGTTTGTTTGCGCTCCCACCATAAACTGCTTATGGAACCGTAGCCTAGACTCTAACTCACTCATATTCTTATCTTTTGGGAGTGTTGCCACTGCGTTGTCTTTCGATTTACCCAGAATGTGCATCTTGGTGACTCTAAGATGTTTGTATAGCTCCGATGGCTTGTTTAGGTTCATCCCAAAACTATTTTTGCCCCTAAATAGTGTAGAGGGGTCTGCCGAGTGGGCTAATCCAGTCCGAGTGGCATAATATAAAATCCTCTTCCAGAAAATGTTTAATTTTTTTTTCATGGACTTGAAAGAACCCAGACATGTTAGGAAGCAGAATAATAATAGCTAGTTGTAGGTTAAAAAATTGCCTCAGTCTGAGATAAAAGCGGTAGATTTATTAGAGTACTGTGTGTATTATATAAAGCGAAAACCTATTAGAAATAACAGAAATAGAATAAACGTATAAAGTCAAATGTCATTAATAAAAAGGGCCAGTATTAGAATTAAATTAGCGTTAAAAATTACGTTTACCTTTTTTTTTATTTTTCTGTAAAAATGTTGATGATGCTTTATCGATGACGAAGTATTTTTAATATCACGGATCTTATTCTTGCAAGTATAACCATGAGTAATATGGACATAAAATGTATGTAGGCAAATATTTGCGTTGAACAGAAACGCATTAATGTGAAATATTTATATATCTGGCGAAACTCTGACGTCAAATCATTTTGTTTCGCCTTACCAATTCCAGATGTACGTATGTATTTATAAGTTTCGGGAAATTTGTAAATCGTTAAATAAAACAGTGACTCAATGAGATAAGTTCCATGGAAATTAGATTCTGAGTATTGGTAAGAAGGTTAACATTTCTGCAATTTCCTTTCTTTCTTTAAAATATTATATACTTCCAAAACGCCGAAACTCGAGAACCTGTAGTATAATGCTGAACCCAAATATTTAAAAAACCAGGAGTATCAATGCATTTTTTTTGCAGCCCTAGACTCTTTGCATACGCCAGACTTTTTGTAAGACCGATAGTCGGGCCAATTGTCCTAACGATTTTTTTCTATTTAATTTTTTAACTACATTCTATAATACGTGTGCATTGCTCCATCGCCATCAGGACGTTTAAATTTTCGCCTGCAAATCGTGGGGCTTTAGGGCACCAAAGAAACTCTAATTTGTAGAAAGTTGGGAAAAAAGAAGATGCCAATAGCACCTCACCTTAAGAAGTAGTCGTGGACGAACTCCTGGTTCTCATCGAGCCAGGCTTCGGTGCGGGCACACTCGGCGTCGTAGCAGGCGCGCTACGGCTCTTCTATACAGCAACAGCTCACCTTAAGAAGTAGTCGTGGACGAACTCCTGGTTCTCATCGAGCCAGGCTTCGGTGCGGGCACACTCGGCGTCGTAGCAGGCGCGCTACGGCTCTTCTATACAGAAATAGCTCACCTTAAGAAGTAGTCGTGGACGAACTCCTGGTTCTCATCGAGCCAGGCTTCGGTGCGGGCACACTCGGCGTCGTAGCAGGCGCGCTACGGCTCTTCTATACAGAAACACCTCACCTTAAGAAGTAGTCGTGGACGAACTCCTGGTTCTCATCGAGCCAGGCTTCGGTGCGGGCACACTCGGCGTCGTAGCAGGCGCCCCATGCCGCCGTGCTACGGCTAGTCTATGCAACACATGACAGCACCTCACCTTAAGAAGTAGTCGTGGACGAACTCCTGGTGCTCATCGAGTCAGGCTTCGGTGCGGGCACACTCGGCGTCGTAGCAGGCGCGCTACGGCTCTTCTATACAGAAACACCTCACCTTAAGAAGTAGTCGTGGACGAACTCCTGGTTCTCATCGAGCCAGGCTTCGGTGCGGGCACACTCGGCGTCGTAGCAGGCGCGCTACGGCTCTTCTATACAGCAACAGCTCACCTTAAGAAGTAGTCGTGGACGAACTCCTGGTTCTCATCGAGCCAGGCTTCGGTGCGGGCACACTCGGCGTCGTAGCAGGCGTGCTACGGCTCTTCTATACAGAAACAGCTCACCTTAAGAAGTAGTCGTGGACGAACTCCTGGTTCTCATCGAGCCAGGCTTCGGTGCGGGCACACTCGGCGTCGTAGCAGGCGCGCTACGGCTCTTCTATACAGAAACAGCTCACCTTAAGAAGTAGTCGTGGACGAACTCCTGGTTCTCATCGAGCCAGGCTTCGGTGCGGGCACACTCGGCGTCGTAGCAGGCGCGCCATGCCGCCGTGCTACGACTCCTCTATGCAAGACAGACAACAGCTCACCTTAAGAAGTAGTCGTGGACGAACTCCTGGTTCTCATCGAGCCAGGCTTCGGTGCGGGCACACTCGGCGTCGTAGCAGGCGCGCTACGGCTCTTCTATACAGCAACAGCTCACCTTAAGAAGTAGTCGTGGACGAACTCCTGGTTCTCATCGAGCCAGGCTTCGGTGCGGGCACACTCGGCGTCGTAGCAGGCGCCCCATGCCGCCGTGCTACGGCCCCTCTATGCAACACATGACAGCACCTCACCTTAAGAAGTAGTCGTGGACGAACTCCTGGTTCTCATCGAGCCAGGCTTCGGTGCGGGCACACTCGGCGTCGTAGCAGGCGCCTCATGCCGCCGCGCTACGGCTCCTCTATGCAACACATGACAGCACCTCACCTTAAGAAGTAGTCGTGAACGAACTCCTGGTTCTCATCGAGCCAGGCTTCGGTGCGGGCACACTCGGCGTCGTAGCAGGCGCGCCATGCCGCCGTGCTACGGCTCCTCTATGCAACACATGACAGCACCTCACCTTAAGAAGTAGTCGTGGACGAACTCCTGGTTCTCATCGAGCCAGGCTTCGATGCGGGCACATTCGGCGTCGTAGCAGGCGCGCTACGGCTCTTCTATACAGCAACAGCTCACCTTAAGAAGTAGTCGTGGACGAACTCCTGGTTCTCATCGAGCCCGGCTTCGGTGCGGGCACACTCGGCGTCGTAGCAGGCGCGCTACGGCTCTTCTATACAGAAACAGCTCACCTTTTTTTTTTTTTTTTTTTTGAGGGGGGAAACGCGTTTACGCGTACCTGGGGCATAAACGGGCTGCCGCCAAGGTAAGAAGTAGTCGTGGACGAACTCCTGGTTCTCATCGAGCCAGGCTTCGGTTCGGGCACACTCGGCGTCGTAGCAGGCGCGCTACGGCTCTTCTATACAGAAACAGCTCACCTTAAGAAGTAGTCGTGGACGAACTCCTGGTTCTCATCGAGCCAGGCTTCGGTGCGGGCACACTCGGCGTCGTAGCAGCCGTGCTACGGCTCTTCTATACAGAAACACCTCACCTTAAGAAGTAGTCGTGGACGAACTCCTGGTTCTCATCGAGCCAGGCTTCGGTGCGGGCACACTCGGCGTCGTAGCAGGCGCCCCATGCCTCCGTGCTACGACTCCTCTATGCAACACATGACGACACCTCACCTTAAGAAGTAGTCGTGGACGAACTCCTGGTTCTCATCGAGCCAGGCTTCGGTGCGGGCACACTCGGCGTCGTAGCAGGCGCCTGCCGCCGTGCTACGGCTCCCCTATGCAACACATGACAGCACCTCACCTTAAGAAGTAGTCGTGGACGAACTCCTGGTTCTCATCGAGCCAGGCTTCGGTGCGGGCACACTCGGCGTCGTAGCAGGCACCCCATGCCGCCGTGCTACGGCTCTTCTATACAGAAACAGCTCACCTTAAGAAGTAGTCGTGGTCGAACTCCTGGTTCTCATCGAGCCAGGCTTCGGTGCGGGCACACTCGGCGTCGTAGCAGGCGCCCCAGGCCGCCGTGCTACGGCTCTTCTATGCAACACATGACAGCACCTCACCTTAAGAAGTAGTCGTGGACGAACTCTTGGTTCTCATCGAGCCAGGCTTCGGTGCGGGCACACTCGGCGTCGTAGCAGGCGCGCTACGGCTCTTCTATACAGCAACACCTCACCTTAAGAAGTAGTCGTGGACGAACTCCTGGTTCTCATCGAGCCAGGCTTCGGTGCGGGCACACTCGGCGTCGTAGCAGGCGCGCTACGGCTCTTCTATACAGAAACACCTCACCTTAAGAAGTAGTCGTGGACGAACTCCTGGTTCTCATCGAGCCAGGCTTCGGTGCGGGCACACTCGGCGTCGTAGCAGGCACCCCATGCCGCCGTGCTACGGCTCTTCTATACAGAAACAGCTCACCTTAAGAAGTAGTCGTGGACGAACTCCTGGTTCTCATCGAGCCAGGCTTCAGTGCGGGCACACTCGGCGTCGTAGCAGGCGCCCCACGCCGCCGTGCTACGGCTCTTCTATACAGAAACAGCTCACCTTAAGAAGTAGTCGTGGTCGAACTCCTGGTTCTCATCGAGCCAGGCTTCGGTGCGGGCACACTCGGCGTCGTAGCAGGCGCCCCAGGCCGCCGCGCTACGGCCCCTCTATGCAACACATGACAGCACCTCACCTTAAGAAGTAGTCGTGGACGAACTCTTGGTTCTCATCGAGCCAGGCTTCGGTGCGGGCACACTCGGCGTCGTAGCAGGCGCGCTACGGCTCTTCTATACAGCAACACCTCACCTTAAGAAGTAGTCGTGGACGAACTCCTGGTTCTCATCGAGCCAGGCTTCGGTGCGGGCACACTCGGCGTCGTAGCAGGCGCGCTACGGCTCTTCTATACAGCAACACCTCACCTTAAGAAGTAGTCGTGGACGAACTCCTGGTTCTCATCGAGCCAGGCTTCGGTGCGGGCACACTCGGCGTCGTAGCAGGCGCGCTACGGCTCTTCTATACAGCAACACCTCACCTTAAGAAGTAGTCGTGGACGAACTCCTGGTTCTCATCGAGCCAGGCTTCGGTGCGGGCACACTCGGCGTCGTAGCAGGCGGGCGCGGGCATGCCGCCGCCCGCGCCGCCCGACGGCTCCTCTATGCTCCGCAACTGTAGGCCTGGAACAATGAAGAAGGATGTTTAATATACGGCGAGTTTGGCATTAATAATCACAGATAATGTTAAACGGTAGATGTTTAGGTAGATAGGTACTTTGAACATAATATCATTCATTACGGCAGAAACTACTTAGATTGAGATTAGATACTTCAGGCATTGAATCCCTTCCATGACATTGGCAAGTTTTGGCTATTATGGGGCGACTGCCGCCTGACCCCCCAACTCCGTGAGTAAAGCCATTGCCACGTGCAGGTGGGGTTCATTTGGGCACACATGATGCTAGAGGAGCCCCTTTGAACATTGAATCCATCTTCATTTGATTTTTTTTAACAGAGTTGTTACTACAAAACTAAACGGCTAAAGTTGGTATATGACGTATGTAAGTGTTATACAATTTCTTTTCTTTTTCGGAGAGAAGTTAATAAACGACTTAAATCTATGGATGAAAGTGCATAAAATAAAATAAATAAAATGTATGGATTGAAGTCAAAAACGTGATCCTACATGTTGAAAGTAACCTTGTTCATTGATCATATTGCAATATCAATACGAATTTACCTGGTACTTTTTCCCTATCCCACCAATCACAACAACCACAAAAACTCAAAGCCATACGTTGAAATATCTAAAAACTATCAGTCGTGAAAAAACTGTTTAATAAAATTGTCATCAAAATGTCAAGTGAATATTGATGTCTAACAGCTTTTCACTATGCGTTCGTGTCACCAAAGAGAATTTAATTAAATTTTACGCGCGTTCACTTGCGTGATGTTTTCGATAGCATCACGTTTGCTAAGCTCATTGAGGTATTTCTAATACGTATAGAGGTGACATCTCGAACAAAAATTTTCTTACCCGCATTTTGGTCCATGGACAACAAAGTTGCCGTCTATTTTTTGTATTTTTGACCATTTTTATAATCGAAAAATGCCGTGTTTGGTTTTAAAAACACGTACAATCATTATAAGACGAAAAAAATAGTGGCGTGTTTTTTCATTGATAAAAAGACAAAAATATCACTAAATTATCCGCCCCCTTTCCTCCAAGTTGACGCATAACTTTTGTTCGCGATGTCCACTCTATACGTAGTATAATACCCCAATGGCTAAGCCAAGGCAACATGGTTCATAATTTCGTCAACACATAACATAACAGGTGCTCCCCAAAAATGGTCCCGACCCTGAGTCATCAAAGGTACCAAAACAACATTGCAGTTAACCGTCTGGCCTCATACACGTATCCTTTAGGGCGGCAATCCCACATTCAAAGGCACTTGAACTTACTTATAAGCGGAGAATATGAACGCTGCCTCTAAGATTCTATGCCGAAGTTACATGACGACCTTTTCATTTGGTCGTGTAACTTAAGTAACGATCAGACGTGAGCCACATATTATTTTGTACGTGCCTAGGTGGCCGACCTTTTCTATAAATGTTTGACACAGTAGGATATTGATGCAGTAAGGTCGATACGAGAATATGATATTTTTTCTTCACATATGCTGCTTTGCACAAAAGGCGGTTCGCCGAAAATCAAACAATAAATTCCTTCGTTTCTCATCCATTTGTTTCTAAACCTTTCTTTTATATTTTTAAAGTGATTTGCTTGAGCTTGAGTTATATTATTCCTTTACTGGAGGATTGTCCTTATCTTTTTCATACTAGCCTAGGCAATCAAGATTATAAAAAGCAATCAACTAAATAATGCGCTAGCATACATACATACAACATGCAGCAATTATTTAACACTATTGTATCTGACAAGCAGTAGTTATTAAGAGTGACATTTTGTCATTTACAACTTTTCATTCTGTAACAGCGTGGTTTTAATTATTATCATCAGAATAATTACGGACTTTAAACATCTACGTAAAATACAATAAAAAGAATTTATATTATTGGTCAAACTCAATTAAAACACTGTTAAAAAAAATAAAATAGCTACACAACAAATGTCAAAATAGTAGTATCATGCCTGTCTATGATACTATTTTGACATTGGATTACCGCTCTTCAATTTAAATAATATTGTAACTCGTTCCTGACCGTTCCATTTTGTTTTTGTATAAATAAATTATGTTGTTGCACGTAATACTTGATATCCTCTCATGTATAAACAATAATATACACTTTATTTATTCAATTAAAAAATATATATATTTGGGTGCCCATAAATACTTCTACAAAACGAATACGTCTTACTGGTAGTCTTTCGCTGCACTGTTTTCGCCTGAGACCACCTGTTGATTGTTTACCGAGCGCTGGTTGCAACCTTCTGCTCCTATGTATGGAATAGGTGCCAAGCGACCAAATACCTATGATTGCCTAATTGACTTTATCACTTATGTCAACAGCGGAAGGAAAGATATGTAAAGACAACGGTATATATGTATAAGGCTCGTATTAATAAATCGCACTCAACTCTGAGCTCAATCTTGAGAATGTCATTCTCATACAAAACAGCACCTCAAATTCGTGTTTAAGATCGTGATCAGAGTTGAGTGTGATTTATGAATACGAGCCTACGAGTTGAACTTTTACCTTATACAGGGTGTAAGTGCAAAATGTACAGTCTTTAACCTCACCGCGATATTTTGAGTGTATGCAGCTGAAAAACCTATGAATCAGAATCAACGAAGATAACACAAGTATCATTTAAACGATAGGTAATAATCCAAACAAAGAGACAACGTCAAAATATAGTTGTAAACAAATAAAGGATATTTTGATGTTGATTTTTTTGAACATCAACAACATACAGAAATGTTGTAGGTTCGGTCGCAAATCAAACAAATGAATGAGCTATAATAATGACTTATGATTGTCTAATTAACCTTTGGTAACATTATTATTAGTAACATAAACGAAGCCTATTCTAAAGCCAATTTGCTACATGTGATAAGTATATGGTATATCATTTCAAGACTTCCAAGGAACACTCAATATGTAACACGATCGTGAACAAGCATCGAAGGTTTGTTTCCACTAATCTAAACAGTACTCGAAATTCGATCTAGCTCATAATGCGAACATCGTAATTATTCTCAAAATTCGCCTACCACGTTGTTTTGATACTGAAAAAGTAATATGAAGCTTCATATAAATTGCGCATTGATTGATACATGGATTGAACGTTAACCGACTTTAAATGAAGTGTTTATGAAACATTTATTTGTACAAGACCTCTGTTATTTAGCTCCAAACTAAGTTGAACAAACAATAAACATGCCAATTGAAAAAAATACAACGTGAACATAAGTATCTAAAGCAGGGCAGGGATACGTGTGGTAAATGAAGAACCACTCGAACGATTTTGTGCAAACTTCACTTTAAGCAAATACTAAATAGTTCGAACAAACTCTGAAAATTTGGTTTGGATAGGTGAGGGCTCACGGGCGTTCTTGAGTTATTAAGTGACAACGAAAATGCCAGTTTTTTATTTACTAAGATTAAGATGACTTACATACATGTTTCCATTACACAGTTCGTTTTTGGTGCTTTATGGAAATCTCAAACTTAATTCCATTTATGGCCTGGTCCACAGTTATAATTTTTCAAAGTACGACAGGGTAGCAGGATTTCCTTTGAATCAAATTTAAACACAGACTAAGAGGAGCCTACTACATTAAGCTGGAATATTTACAGTCAAATCTGTTACATGGCCCACTGCCAACTCAAGCTGCATGAAAAGAGAAAAGCTTACAGCCCTCATGCCAATTTCCTCTTATATTTTAGTGTTTCAGACTCAGAATAAAGTCTTTCACATAGTCTCTTTTCTTCTCATAGGTCTTTCACAAATTGAAAAGTACCGCATAATGAAAATTACTTCAAGTTTTTCTTAAACTAGCTGCCGCCTGCGACTTCGTCCCCGTGGATTTTGTTTTCCGACGAATGGACTATCCAACACAAAGAGATTTTTCAATTCGAACCAGTTGTTCCTAAGATTCGCGCGTTCAAGCAAAAAAACAAACAATCTCTTCAGCTTCATTATATTAGTATCGATGGGTCAAAAAGTAGTGGTGTTACTAACAAAATGAGTCTTGGTCACTAAATAAAATAAAAAAATAGTTATAGTCGTATATGTGTGCAAATAAAAGACGAGTAAATAACTAATTCATATCGAACAAATTCCCGAAATGCGCTCCAACAAGCAAGCATAACTTTCCTGAAGTTATTTTTATTTTGTGAGTGTTACTACCACGCTGTTATAACTGTTATTAGACCGAACACCATTGTCCGAACACTTCAATATGCCATGGAAACAGAATAGAATAACTCCTTAATTGTACGAAGCATGCTTGGCAGTTATCAAGATCTAGGCGAGTTAGGCTTTGTACACACGAAGTAAGTATAGAAACACACTAGTTCGAAAAAAACGCGATACTTTTTCGTATTCGCGAGAGTAAAATTTTTGTAGTCCTTTTTATATGACAATAAAAAAGACCGTCCCATACATATCCCTGCGATGTATGTTCATAGAACGAAGTTAATCTAGCTTACAAAACATCCGCTAAACAAAAATCAAAAAAATTAAACACTAGCACAATCAAATGACCCGTGTCATTTTAACCCAAACCAAAATCTCACAAAATCCAAATTATGCATATTGCATACAGAATAGAAATTCTGTCCAAATTAAGTACATTTCATCCCACATAACCATTTACGATCGTGTACATTGTACACCCGGCTTAACGTTGCGTGCTACTAATTAAACACATCGCTAGTACGTTTGCTTTCGCTTAATTGAAATTGACACATGCCTAAAGCGACGTACACACTGGACCCAGTCAGCTTCACAGTGGTCGCAGTTAACTCGTCCACAAACAACGTGTGCGGTCCGCCAGTCATCAAAAGGGCACTTAACAAATCAATTGTCTATTGATACAATGAAACTGTGTTTGGGAACGTCGGATAACAACAGTGAAACTACTCCACTTGGACTTTGCCACAATGAGCTAGCTGAGTCATGGTGATGAGTGAGTGAGTTAACCTGTCAGCTTCTCCGGCTCCCAAAGCAATAGAGGGACTCAGTCACGGTACATTTGCTCCTTCTTGCCTCTGATGGTAAACAAAAGAGGAGCCTTAACTGCCATGATATGTGATACCAAAATGGTATCCTATCCGTTGGCACGCTATAAAAGCACACTTCTCCATACACAAAAGAGGCAAAGGTTTTTTTCTATTTTAACCGACTTAAAAAAGAAGGTAATCAATTCGACCCGTATGTATGTAATGCAAGGGGCCGCCGGCGACTGCGTCCGCGTCGATTTCGATTTTCAATAGCCTAAAGCCTTCCTCGTCAAATGATCTATCCAACACAAAAATATTTTTTCAAATCAGACCAGTAGTTCCTGAGAATAGCGCGTTCAAACAAACAAACATACAAACAAACTCTTCAACTTTATGTGTTAGTATAGATTTTCAGAACTGCCCAGTTTTTCAAAGTATAAGTTGGCCAATCAATAAATGTATACGTTGAAAAATACCTATTGGTAACTCAGCCCTTAAATAAAATTGATTACACTGTGTACCTGTTTTTCCTCCATACTATTTACAATTCCTTCTGGCATCTCAGTCACGTTTGAACGTGTTCATTGTTATTGTTATTTTTTATTGTAAGTACAGGTATTGTCATAAATTGTGATCGAGTGCTCATATAAATGATTATGTTTGTAAATGTTGCGCAATATTTAATATTTATTATCTAAGGGGCTTAATTTGATAGCAATGAAATAAAAAAAATACTATATTATCATATTTTTAACTATCCTGGTAGTTTTATCAAGACTCCTGTTTATCCCATAATCCCATGGGAGCATCAATCGGAATAAAAATATCCTATCACATAAGTCCCAAACCCAAACCCTGCCTGTATGAAAAAGATCAAAATCCATTCAGCAGTAGGTATCAGCGTGATTGACGGACAAACATCCAAACAAACGAACTTTTACAAATTATTATAGTATGATGCTATATCTATAACAAAGCTCTTAGCATTAAAAAAGCTTAAGCTTTTTCACACAGATTAACAACCTAAAATTAATGATACAGGTAGATAGTTAATGCTAAGCCATTTACATCCCGCATTAAATATGCCTTCGTTTGATTGACCTAATCTAATGAAAAAGTGCTTTAACGATAACCAATTAGTGTTAGTTTTATTCCTTCAACATCAACGCAAACATGAGCTAGATTCTGTTATCATGCTTTTAAACACTCAACGCTTAATGGAATATGGTGCTAGTTGGCGCGTATCTAATTATATTAGAAATGGAAACGGTTGACATTAAGCCCACTTCATTAGAGAGATCTAGATAAAAGCGCGGGATTAAGCTTTCAAGATATGTTAGGTGTTTATCTAAACTAGTTGGAAATTACGCACATGCATCTATCTCGTAACATAACATAGGCAACAATTCTAGATATAAGAGAAGTAGATACTGCGATCACATTTTGAAAGTTTTTTTTTAGTAGAAAGTTTTAGTTTATCGTCACTTGATTTTTGGCATTAATTGGTTGGTAAGCAGTTATTCCTCACTCTCAAAGATTAAACTTGTTTTCGTGAATCATCTGTGCATGCGTGAGGAAAGAGAATATAAATAACTAGCGGCCGGCCGCGACTCCGTCCGCGCGGATTTCGGTTTCCAATAGCCAAAAACTTCCTCGCCAAATGGACTTTCCAATACCAATAGAATTTTTCAAATCGAACCAGTAGTTCCTGAGATTGGCGCGTTCAAACAAACAAACAAACAAACAAACAAACATACAAACAAACAAACTCGTCCACTTTATATATAAGTGTAGATAACTATATAATCGCTGTCCACTGCTGGCAATAAGGTTTTGATAATTAATCTTCATTATCATCTCTTAGCGCTTATCCCGGTTGCAACCTAGGCCACTGCCGAGGTATTGTATTACTTGGGTACGCTTAGACTATGATCTTGAATTGACAAGCTTGGATATTACTTTGGAGCGATTGTTTTCTCACCTCCACTACCCACACAAGGGAAACCAGACAATTTGGATCATAGTCGGGACCAAAGCGGAATAACGTATAAGAGAAACCAGACAATTTGGATCAAAGCGGGTATTTTGGCGGGACCAAAGCGGAATAACGTGCATGCAAGGAATTTTCATTCTATCGGACAATCAGGTGAATAATCTATGGTAATTCATCAAAATTTCAATTCAATCCAAAAGCAAACCTTACACAAATAGGTTTTGTGTAAGGCAATATAAGTTTTCGAATATGTTTTCATATGAATAAACATGACCATATGCATATTATTTACAAGTCCGCCGGAGTATTGAAACGCATCCAATTTCACGTAATCTCCATTTTATTTCACACTATTTTCGATGATTCAGATCTGCATACAATTATGCAAGCATTGTGTACATTGTTAATTTTTAACCTTCAAATAATGACAGGGTTCTTGATTCGACTTCGAATTTTTTCAATCGTGTACAGGGTTGCTAGGTTTTTTTAGTTGATGAGTATTAGTTGCATTTGGTCCCATTTAAATTTGAACGAGCGAAGGTGAGTTCTTCATTAATAGTGGATACGAAGGTGTATTTTAATCTAACATATCTTTTAAAATATATAATAATATGATAAAGCTGAAGAGTTTGTTTGTTTGAACGCACAATCTTGGGAACTACTGGTTCGATTTGATTGATTATTTTTGTGTTGGATAGTCCATTTGATGAGGACGACTACTGTATAACATTATGCGTGCGGAAATCTAGGTCCACGCGGAAGGAGTCGCGGGCGGCCGCTAGAGTATGGTAAAATTTCACACGGTGGTCTTAAATTTATAAACTAATTGTGAATTATTTTGCAAAACCTCATTTGAAGTCTGTTTTTATAAGATAATAAATATTTTTAAACTTAATAAAACCGGCGGGAAAGCAATTACGTGCATCAAAGACCCCGACGACTATTGGATTCGTGGGCGGGATACATTGTTAATTAAATAACACTGTTTACAGACGCGTTACTGTAAGTTGAAAGGATTGCTGCGATCAGCCATTTAATGAAACGCCTACGAACGGAATGCAGTTAAAATTGGATTCGAGTTTATTTTTGAACATGGTTTATTCCAATGATGTTTGTTATTTATACTTGTATTTTTACTTTTTCTTTAAATGATAAAATAAGATATTAGGAGATGAACTTCTTAGCTATCCATGGGTTCTCCGTGCGGCTGCCGGGTCCATCGCGTGGAACAGAGAGGAATGTCAGTTGGCGCCTGGGACTTGCGACCCAGCGTGTAGGTTTAAGGGGCCCCTTTATAGTATACTAACGATCACCTTCACCGATGACACCGGTTAGAATAATAAATTAAATGAATATTGTGTATTCGAATAGTTTGAAAGAATAGTTAAATAGAAAATCTAGAAATACTAAACATCATCCTTTATGTTTTATGATACATGGTGTCTGTTTCAAATAAATATAATTAAATATATGATGGTTCATAATATAAATACTTTTGACTTTTATTTCTGCAGGTTTTCTCGATGCGAACATTTGCGTTTTCATAAATAGAAATATTTTTGATTTATGGCTTAATTAATGTATAAATATTTGTAAACAAACATGTTTTTATAAAGTTACATATAGTACTTAACTTCTGATCCTAAGGATAAATGAGTTTACAATATGGTTCGTATCTCACAGACGCTCCTCATACTATGAAAATCTAGTATAATTATATGTATATTATGTTACTATAGTTTAAATATTGTATGTGGTCATAAAAAATACATTTTAATAAGAAATTCTCATCAACGTCGCAGTTACTCATGTTATGTCAACATCAACATTGTTCAACTATTCCATTATATCAATGAAAGTGAAATAATTCCACAATACTTTATTGGTTGTTAACAACACAAATAACACCTTCCGTTTGCAAGTCACCGCATGACTCACTCGTGTGATAACAAACAGTTCATTAAGTACAGTCAGCTCAGATTAATGAATATCAATAGATAATAAATTAATTAATTGGACTAACACACCAATTGCCTAGCCCCAAACAAAGCCCGGAGCTTGTAGGTACTATGGATGCTAGGGAACGGATAGACAAACTTAAATACATTTATAAACATTCATGACTCGATGTTCATCACACAAACATTTGCCCCTTGCGGGATTCGAACCCGCGACCTTTGGTTTTGTAGCCAGGGTCTCTGACCACTCGAGCAACGGGCCTCTCAAGATGCAACGAATAATTTGACAGTTATGCTATCCTTTTTTGAATCCCGTATGATAAAACAAGATAGCAGACTTTTGGTGAGTGTGCGTCGGTCTTACATGACCTTATTCCTCCAGCTCCCTTCCGCCTTCGGACAACTAGACGCGGTGAGGGCTTTCACCCTTACATTGTTAATATACCTCCTTCTCGCACGAAGCGTTTTGCTTCATCTTTCATAATGCGAACTGCTAAGGAGTGGAACTCTCTGCCGTGTTCTGTGTTTCCCGAACGTTATAATTTGGATGTCTTCAAGACTAGAGTGAACAGGTATCTACTAGGCAAGCGTGCTCCATCTTAGGCCTCATGCAAGCCTATCTTAAATAAAAAAAAAAAAAAAAAAAAAAAAAAGACACACGTACTCCTACCTCCTGAACTGTCAAGTGGGTTGACGTCATCATCGTCCGGCCTCCGCCTTCTGTTAAGAGAGACTGAGCGAGAAACAGACTTGAGTGAAAAGTTTAGTGAATTTTTGACGTTTTGGTAGAGACACTTAAACGTGATACAAGGAGCATCTATGGTTTACATTAATCTGAGTCAGTCAGCCTTGTCACAGTTGCATTTTGTTTGCACACCCTTATCTGACACGAATGTCAGTATTGAGCGAGTTATTTTATTTTTCGAGCCAAAACTGTGGTTTGTGAAAGTGTTCATTCCGCTTGGATGACTAGGTTTATAAAACATGCATTGACCGTCAATTTGAAGCATAGAGAAAATATTTCATTTCAATGCTTTCGATTATTATTAAACAGTTAACACAACCACTGGGTTTAAGTGACAAAGATGCAATTTAATAAATTATTATAAAGATTTCTTATGTTTTGCATATGTGCAAACTAATAAAAAACTCATTCCAAGGTTCGTTAAACAACAATAACAAAAATTAATTTTTTTCACTAGCGGCCGCCCACGACTTTGTTCCCATGGATTACGGTTGCCGCACATATAGTATCATATTACAACTTAAAGCCCTCCTCGGCAAATGGACTGTCCAAGACAAAAGTATTTTTTCAATTCGAACCAATAGTTAAAACTTTAAACTGTCGCGTTGCATTACTTACAAATAATATTAAACCGAGACTAAACGCGATATTATACCGAACCAATAGTTTCGTTATTTTGTATAGAAAATGCATTGCAGCCGAACTTTTGTCCTGGTGTGTTCCTTCACTTAGCACTAACCTAAGCAACATTGGTGCTAAGTTGAAGAACATCTATAATAGTTGTGTTCTAGAGGTAATTACGTATGCAACGTAGGAGCCTGCGGATTGGTTAATTCATGAAGCTTCTAAACACGAGCACTTAGTTCGTCTTAGGATTTCAGGACTAACTACATCCATGTTTCGGAGGAACTAGTGTTTAGCTATTATTATGGGTATGCCCACGTTAAGCAAACATGTCAATAAAAGACATATATAAGAGTAAGTAGCGGCCGCCAGCGACTGATTTCGATTTCCAATAGCCTAAAGCCTTCCTCGTCATATGGACTATCCAACACAAAAATATTTTTTCAAGTCAGTTCAGCAGTTCCTGAGATTAGCGCGTTCAAACAAACGAACAAACAAACAAACTCTTCAGCTTTATACACGAGTATAGATAACTTAACTGACTTGGTGGTACCTAGCTACTTAAAGCAACGAAACTACTTCGTATGAAAACTGAAAGGCAACTAATTGTTAAAACTTAGGACCTACTCAACTAAGAACAATAAGACTGTATAATCGCTAAACCAATTAAAATTTCACAATAATCAATTTGAAACACAAACAATAAAATTCTGAACGAGCCTTGGAATCTAATTGAGTTGAAAATGTGCCTAAGCTGTTTTATCTGTTTTAGGTTCAGATAACTCGGCCTACTTTTGTTGGCCATAAAAACTTTATTTCTTCAGCAATCACTTAAAGTAGTTTTAGGTCGCCATTTCTTACACTCAATAGGTATCGAAAAACCATCTTGGCTGCCAAACTCTTGCGTCCAATACCATTAAACAATTACTTAACCATTTAATATTTCAAGGGATTGCGGAAAAAACGATTTACGATAATTCATGAAAAAGTTAGGTTACTCGTAACTTATATCTTGGCAGAAGATTAGTATTAAAGGCCAAAAATGTATCTCATAGGGAAACAATAATCTGAAGAATTGAAGACTTATATTATTAATAAACTTGGATCAACGAAAAAATGTTTTTATTTAGGTAAGTAACCTTTTGGAACTGCATTTCAGTTACCCATATCTAACTCATATAGCACGTATCACGTAATGTGTTTTAAATGTATTTAATAAAATATACCCTGGTATCCAGAAACCGGAACCCCCTATTTGCGCGGAAGATATAATATTATTATTTTAAGCTTTCTTAAATATATAAAACAAATTAAAATATGCAAGCATTTCAATTAACACAGAGTGCAATATAATACGTGAGTCCATAATTCCGCAAGCTACCCGAGCACTTGAAGCGAAGATGATCTTAAGCTTCCAGTTGCATTTTAATTTCGTTTACTCAAAGTGCACAGTGTAATGACCGGGTGAGGTGAACTCTATGAACTTTGCGAATAGTACCTACTTGAAGTAAGATAGGTTATCGTCGTTCGAGCGAAAGTGTTGTTTTGTTCGCGGTATTTTGGTAAATTGTCTTACGTTTTGACAGTTGGAGATATTTTTTGGTACTTTTTTTAACGTAAATTAACTGAAAAGATACTAAACTTGTATTTTCTAAATGATATTTTTTTCCTGGATGAAATCTGTTGCCGAAAACACTTTTAAAACATTTTATTGGCACTTATTATTGAGCCACAAAAAAACTATTTATCTTAAAAATTCACTATACTTCGTCTTCT
The DNA here is from genome assembly GCA_958496325.1 of Nomophila noctuella. Classification (NCBI taxonomy): domain Eukaryota; kingdom Metazoa; phylum Arthropoda; class Insecta; order Lepidoptera; family Crambidae; genus Nomophila; species Nomophila noctuella. The sequence continues at coordinate 9,029,716 of OY292497.1, forward strand.
CTTCTCATTGGGATGCACTAAGTGTATGAACACACTAGCTAAAATAACACGACGGCAGTTCGGCGGCCATGCATTTTCTGTACTAAATTACGCGAAGTTATTTTGATAAAGTGTGTCATCTTCCATTTAAAATACATTGCAGGCGTAGTCTCGCCGAACTTCGGTCCCATTTTTTTCCGCTTAGTGAATTTCTATACTAAAAAGCGACATACATAAACTCACGAGTTTCATCCATTCTCCTTTAACCTCCTTATTACAGTCTTTTGTTTCCATCCACCAATACCCCTAATATTCAGAAAGTATAACGCCATTTTACTCTTTGCACGTACTCGCACCATCTAGTGAATCCAGTATTCCTTACTATATATAACTTCACACCAACAAATGCTGGAGAACACTCAAGCTAATTTTCCATTTTCTTTTAAAACACTTAAGAATTCTCCGCGAGTTATTTTAAGATGTCGCTAGAAAAGTGGCTGGGTTATTTTTAGCAAACATCTTGCCTTCCGGCTCATGTAAATATTTTGATTCTTTTACAAGGTAAGTAGTAGTAAGTTCTTCCAAAAAGAAGTTGCAGAAAATGTTTTATAAAAAGATAAAATGTTATGATGAAAAATATATATTTTTTAAATAATTTAAAATTAATTAAGTGCTTTAGACGAAGAAAGAGGGCCCATAATTGTTTATTGAACCTTCATGTTTATTGTTAATAATATTAACACCCTGGCCACCTTTAGATACTATGTTCTTTATTTTGAATATTGTTGTTTTATTGTCATATCAACTATGTGTCACTTGTGTTTACCATCGCCATTGGAAATAAACTATTTCTGTGCAACTCTGTCTGTTTACCCCTATAATACATGATCAAACGAACTTCTAAGTGAAGTTCGATCAGTATTATATGAGTCACTTTATTCGAAGATATAGACGAGAAATATATTTATTTCTACATATATAGTATAACACGTAGTCCTTTTATTGTTTAGCAATTTCCGCACGGTTTTTAGAGTTTAAAGTTTTTAATGCTGGGCACCCCAGCTGTCCGTCCTGCGCGCCCCGCCATCTTGCTTCATTTTTAAGAGTTTTTTATTTATATTTTTGGCAAAACTAATTGGGTTGGGATGGGCGGGACCTTATACTATATCTTCGAATAAAGTGACTCATATAATACTGATCGAACTTCACTTAGAAGTTCGTTTGATCATGTATTATTATTTCGTCACTATATTCGAAGATATAGACGAGAAATATATGTATTTCTACATATATAGTATAACACGTAGATGTTCAGAGACATGTTTTGCCACAAAAAAAAAATATTGTCTGTGATGAACATCAAAGACATTCTGAAAATAAACGGCAGTGATTGTAACATAATTTAACGGTACAATCACTGCAGACAGATCATTTAATAAACAAAGGAAATCAATAATTTTTAACAATCAATAAATTTGTAAAAATCATGAATCACTAGTATAATAACTAATACAACGAATCAGTTTGGGTTGTGGAAACACGCTGATCTAGTGAAACCATCCTCGTTAACTATGGGTCTATCATTAAATCTTGCGAAAGTACTTGATGTCTAACCCAGTCTTACCAAAAGTTTTACGTATGACGTCGAGAGATACGCCCGCGGTTCTCGAAGCCGCTTTATGTGGCGGTTTAAACGTCAGTAGAAGTGATTTAAACGTCAGTAAAAGTCTATCTGTTTCCACAATCCGCAACTGTTGTTAAATCATCTTTAATGCAATTGTCAGGCTGATAACAAGATTCAAGTAAATATGGATAATCCGCAATGGTTTTGCTCGCCCTGAGGCAGAGGTTTTAATTATGTTGGAAATAATTACCTTAATGTCATTCTTATGACATTAAAAATAGGTTCTTACCTATTTTAATGTTACTAATGTTTATGAAAAACAGCCTCTGTGTACTATGCGATGTACAAAGCGCTAAGAGAATTGTGACATTTTGTTAATTTTTCTGAATAAATATCGTTATGCAGTTTTCATTTTTCTATATGATTAAGAACAATTTTGAGGGTTCAATGTACCTAAGTATTTGGGTACAGCTGGCAAAAAATCTAGAAATTAATTTATAATTATTAATATCACTATTTAATAATAAGCTTATCACAGATCTATGGCTGTTGAACGGGCCATATGCTGCGCCTTGATTATAAAGACGAGTGAGGAATGCTAAGATGGTTGATTCGGAATAATTGTTATAAGCATCTGAATCTAAATCGTTGCAGTAATGACCCTCATAGTTTATACGTGCCTTTTATTGATGAAAGGTACTCTGAGCTAGCGAGAACAAGATAATATCTAAGGCTTCTTCCGGGGTCCCTTTTTTCTGAAAAGATTCCCGGAGAGCCTCGCAACACCCAGGGTAAGTTTGAACTGCTGCCTTCAGCTGTAAGAGAAATTGACCCTGTGTTCAATAGCGTCGAAATACAAATTTTTTAGCTCCACGTGATTCTCAGGAACGGAAACCATGACTGAGAAGGCCAGTGTGGAAACCCTAAGATTCCTACAGTTCTATCCATTATTACATTTTAAAGGCACTTATTACTAGAGTCGTTTACTCAAAAGTCGGGGAAAGGCAAAAACGAAATATGTATCATATGTATGGTTGCCAATTTGTGCGTCTACTGTAAAGGAATCTGGATTTTGTTTCCAAGATATGTGTTTCCACACTTGTCAATGGCGTGAGAACCGAAGAGATTTATGTTAGGCTTACCTAAAAGGTCAGCTTTTTTTTTTTTTTTTTAACTTAATTTTTAAATTAACTAAATAATAAATAAATATTTCACAACATCTCATACATCGATCCCACCCCGCGTTAAGCAGCCCAAGCACCCGCGCCACAGACATCAGAATCAACAGTGGCACTACAAATACATTTAAATAGATACAATGTTACAGCCTAACATTGTACTTGATAATTCTAATGCGGTATCTTAATTTTTATTACGCATTTCTTGATCTTCTCTTACATTCGTGTATTTGTTAACGTATGAGGCGTATAGCCATATATTTCACATCTCGCGCCATTGTCACATTTCTGTGGTAATTCCAGTTAAATGAGGAAATCGATTTCCAACTATTCAATTTATACAATACGGTATTTGACTGACAAGTCAAATCACCTACTTTTTTTAAATGTCAAAAACGTAACCTTGTAGGAAAAAATGTATGAAATATCGAATCGTGACGTCACGATGCAATAGTGTCAAATCAATACTCCTTTAACTTCAATTAGCTGTAAAAATTTGTTAAAAGCTCAATAGTATATGTGAGATAAAAAATTGTGTCAAATTTTTGATTTCGTCTTTAATCTTAGAATGTCATAATTTATTTCGTATGCATTCAAATACCCAAATGATAGCGGTGGTATTATCACAATGCAATTAAATAGCATCACCAGATTTGTCATGAGCGAAGGTTTTTTAAAACAAGGTAAGCTGTTTTGAGTTCCAAATAATTAATATGGGATTTTTGCTCATCGGATTTTCACCTACCCCTGGTTCGCAAATCATTACAAAAAAGACTCCGACCCTGTCTGGATGTATCAGTAAAAATTTCTAAAGCAAACGTAGGTTTGAGTAATTCTTTCTTAAGCTTAAAAATATTTTCAGACCACCAAAGAAGGTCTGGCAATATATTAGTTGAGAGATTAAATTTTGTATTATAATTATTATTATATTTATGAAAAGCTAAATATTTCTCTCTTTACAATAGTTTTGTATACTATATTATTGTAGCTATAATTATTAGCTCGACAAGCTGTTATTACAACTCCGATCAACTGGGCGAATACTTTGATGGTACATCGAGGCACGGTTGGGATTTTTTGTATAAGAATATAAATGTAGTTCTGCTTTTCGATTGGCAAACTAATATACATTTTACTAAATTACAGACTTGAACACAAAATATTTACACTTATGTAGTTAAATTAGTGAGATAACTTTCGTCATAATTTTCGATAGATTTAGACATATCCATTTTTGTTTTGGTCATCATGCAAGGTTCCTAGTTCTTACTTGATGTACTTTTTTATGAAAAGGTATTGATATTGATCTGTAATTCATTTAAGAACCTGTCTGTTGTCTGTTATTTTGTGCCAACGATTGTAAAAATACTTAAGCCCATCTGCGTGTATCTTAATGTCCGAGGGCCTGCACGAGGAGGTCTGTTTCGAACTCTCGATGAGTTGAAGTTGCTCTGGGTCGATGAAGGTCTCTGACATGCCTTTCTGGCACATTTGCCCCCCCCCCTCGACGTCGAGCGAGAGGGGCCTCTCCGGTTTCCCAAGGTAGGGAGTAGGAGTAAGAAGGACCTGGTGTTGCATTTTTCTCGATTTTTTAATTTGAGAACCCTGGTTTTTCTGATAAGCTTCTGCGAGCGTCTGAAAAATGTTTTATACATTGTATCTTATTATCGCTCGAACGCATACTGTTTTATTTAGCTCTGTTAATAGCTGTAAGTCCTACTCCTAACTGCCGTTGACAAGTTTCGATTTTCTTGCCCTTGCACGAGCAAAATCAGAAATCGCAGCAGATATTTCGAGGCATGAGTTCCCCCAAGGTACTCAGTACATCAGGGTCTAGGTCAGTCAGTGCCTGTTCTGGTACCGAATCTTCCTGACTGATTTTTGACGATTTTGTTATTCTCGTCTCGGCATCATAGGTTACGACAGCCGAAATAAATATGAAAATGTATTTGGTATATTTTTATATTTATATATGAAAGAAAATATTTATAATTCTTATTTATATTACACTAAAACTATTTAGTTTATCTAACTGGTTAACTTTCGGTTAACTCTAGGTAATATGTACTTATAAAGAGTATCCCTTTGGATAACTCTCGGTTGACTCTCGGGTAACTGTTGCTTTGTGGTTTACTCACGGTCAAATCACGGGTCATTATTGTTCTGTGGTTAACTCACGGTTAACTCTCAGGTCATTATTGCTATATGTTTAACTCTCGGGTTATTATTGCCCTGTGGTTAACTCACGGTTAACTCTCAGGTCATTATTGCTATATGTTTAACTCTCGGGTTATTATTGCCCTGTGGTTAACTCACGGTTAACTCTCGGGTCATTATTGCTTTGTGGTTGACTCACGGTCAACTCACGGGTCATTTTTGCCCTCTGGTTAACTCACGGTTAACTCTCGGGTCATTATTACTCTGTGGTTAACTCACGGTTAACTCTAGAGTCATTATTGCTTTGTGGTTAACTCACGGTCAACTCAAAAGCCTCGTTTTATACCCAAATCATTCAAAAGATTCGAAACACTTTTAAAATTATTTTTACCGAAAAGGTAGGGTAGAACAAGAATTCTTTTAACTTATTATATCATTTTTGCTATATGATTAACCCTCGGGTTATTATTGCTCTGTGGTTAGCTCACTGGTAACTCTCGGGTCATTATTGCTCTGTGGTTAACTCACGGTTAACTCTAGAGTCATTATTGCTTTGTGGTTGACTCACGGTCAACTCAAAAGCCTTGTTTTATACCCAAATCATTCAAAAGATTCGAAACACTTTTAAAAATTTTTTCTACCGAAAAGGTAGGGTAGAACAAGAATTCTTTTAACTTACCAGCTTTCTTCGCAATCCGAGGAATACGAGTAAATAATAACGCGTTTGCGTCGGATGTCCTCTTTTCTTCTAAGCTTCTTAATTTTCTGAGAATATTACGGAATCTACTCCACTGCACTACGTTTCGGCACAATGACGGTAACACGTGCGTACCGGTGCGCGCACAATAAAAGAATGAAGCAAGATGGCGGGGCGCGCAGGACGGACAGCTGGGGTGCCCAGCATTAAAAACTTTAAACTCTAAAAACCGTGCGGAAATTGCTAAACAATAAAAGGACTACGTGTTATACTATATATGTAGAAATACATATATTTCTCGTCTATATCTTCGAATATAGTGACGAAATAATAATTTATATGTTTTAATAAATGGGTGTTAATACTTTTTTATATTAATTATATCTTGGTTACAAATTCATACAAACTTATGTGCCATATAGAAGTATCGTGACGCAAACGCAAAATTATATCATAGGAGATCCTCTGATTCTCTAAACGTATAAGCAGTTAATCCTTTAATCAGATTACAGTGAATTTACACTTGGGCGTTATTTAGACTGCCGAATAAGGTAAACAGGGTATTAATGAACTGATAACACCTATTATTTTAAACTTTACAACCCATTCAAATTGTTTTTGGATTTTTAAACTTGATTTCTACGGAATAGAGGGTTTAAGCTGTATAAAGAATTTATTTATTTCATTATTAAATCTTTGTTTGTTATATTGTGCAGAAAGTACAAAAGACATTTTTTATTTCATGACATTCTGTACCAGTCAACCAAACTATTATCACTTATACTACATAAGAAACAATGTAAATATATGACAAAAAAGTAAATATAAATTAATAAATATAAAATGATGTTGGTTAAGAATAATAATAATAAGAAGTAAAGATAAGGGACGTAGGCTGGTCCACTTATAGCCGCTAAGAGGCGAGTGTCTAAAAGAAAATAGGGAGAAAAGTAATTTGTTTTCCATTATCACGAAAAACAGGTCGCTGGAGTGATTTATTTTTAGCAAAATGACTTTATTGGATCTTAATGATGGTTACTTATTGGAGACGAGAGACGTTATTCAGTATTTTCGCAAGTAAATAACCGTGTCGATATAAAAATACTCACTAATTTTATGTACGTACTTTTTCTGGTCCGCTATCCTTGACGATATAATCAATGGTATTAAGGTTATATTTGTGGAATTATACGAATCATGGACAAATAACTAATATTACTTACATGATAAAATGGGAATTTTCCTGAATATAGTCATCTTCTAAGGATAGTGAAAACTACTTTCATTTTGAAACATTTTGATTAACGCTTGCCGAACGGAAATCTTATTGTATTATTGAGTTGTGTTTGTTTTAGCTATTGCTACCTAACTGTCCATTTTGGATGTGGTTTTTTTATATGCTATAGGCACACAAACGAACAAAAGGTTTATCGGATGGTAAGTAATCACCGCTGCACATGGACATCAACAACCGCACAAGGGTCGTAGATGCGTTGCTTGCCTCTAAGACCCCATACCCTCCCCAACTGAGCTCTGTCGACTTTACTCACCAGCAGAGGGAGAACCTAGAACAACAAATACGAAGTGCAGTAGCACTTTACAGAGTACTGTAAGGTGGTACTTAGGTACTTTCCGAGACGAGCGGCTCATCATTTGAGTGGAAGTCCCACTAAGCTCTACCTCTCTTTAAATTATACCACTTTTGCCTTTCATATCATCTAACTAAAGCGTGAATCACAGCTTCCCATAACAAAACATAATGGGTTATGACATCTCATAAAATTTTTCAACGTTTTCTGGACATGACGTAATATTGCGGCGCCAGGGTCGACTCCAGATCGTAATGAACTTGACATAAATCCGTTTACGATTTTAAGCGCAGTGTGACGTGGACTAAGTAACCGGACTGTTGAAATGTATACAGCTTTGAAATGTAAAAGGAATTTGATGCCAGTCGGGGACAGAAATCTAACACGACCGTAGAGAGATCAGGCGCGCTCAAGATGAAATTATCCAGTCACCCATCCGATTACTGGCCTCTGCTTAAGTTGCTTGACTCCGAGCTTCTCCTTGTATAGCAAGTACGAAAAGAAATACGCAAAGAGTAAAATATTTTTTTCAAAATTCCCTCAGCAATACATATGTATTACTTGACTTGAAACCTCGGTCAAATGGCTGTCAGCCGTAAAGCGTTCTATACTAACATTTTGTAAATGTAAATGCCTTGGAAATTCTTAGTACGAGTGTTGACATTATGATATTTGCTATACCCTACGGTCAACAACTCTGGGCGCCAGATAAATTGATAAAAACTACAAAATTATTGCTGTCCGTTTAAGCTCCAACATTAGATTCTAAACTTGTATTAATAACTTCTTACAAAAACTTAACATCGTGTTTCGAGACCAATCAACAGGATAATATACCAACATAATATTGATACGTTAATTATATCATTGGCTTTTTTTAAGTTTAATTCTATTGACAAGCTAATTTATTAATTCCTTATCGATAACATATTATGAACAAGACGTATTATTATTTAGTTGCGTCGTTAAATGAATGTGCTGCTAACGTTTTTCACACTGGTATTTATGAGACGGAGAGTCTAATAATTTTTATAGTCGTGTTTAACTGCAAATACATAAGTGTCAAAATAATCACGTCTTATTGTGGTTATTAAATTAAAGGCTTACTTTAAATAAACAATTTAAGTAAAATCTAACCAACACCAGGTAAGAAATTGCCGAGTTGACAGACTTTTGGAATAACGAGGATGATCACTCTACGGCAAATATATGACATCGTAAATGAAAACCTATTTTATTCACCATAAAACGGTCAATGGATGAATTTAACTTTACCATAAAGAGATTATACAGCGATGATATTATATATATTCCCCAGAGAGTTTCAGTAAATGGCGGAAAAAATCGGTGAAAAATATCACGTCATAAAAGTAACATCTTTTTGTTTGCACGGAGAATGTTCTAGTGAAACCCATTTGCTGGTAATCTGTTGAATTTGTGATACTCGCAAACTCAAGGTCTTATTACTTTTCATATGTTTCTGTAGCACGTTTCAAGCACAGTTGTTAAATAATATAAGACTACTTTCGCTTTATGACAGTAGCAAAGAGCAAGCCGGATACTAATAATAGAGGAACCCAGACGTTTTGGGGTCTTATCATCTCGATATTCAGTACTTGTCTTCGTCCTATCACATAAAAATACTCTTTGAATTCCAATTCTGACGTCTCAGAATACGAAATTGCTGAGAAGCTAGTCCAATATAATAAAAGGCAGAAAATAACAAAAGCGCAAACAAATCTTGTGAAAATAAACAGACATCATACGTTATGGGTGCACAGCGAATCTCAATATTTATGCTGCTGCACTTTGCATGCAATATTCAACTTGAACAGACAACAGCACGTTTACCAAATACATTATACTTTCTACCGCCCTTATGGCAGGGGTATAAGAGCTATATTGAACTGAAAGTGTTTACCATGTGATGCGGCTGACCGTACGTGTGCGAGTCACGTTTTCACACTGCTCGGCACTCGATAGTGAAGTATTGGTATCAACATTATCAATGTTGTGAATTCAAAGATACTCATTAATAGTAAGGAAGTTTAAAGAGCATTCTCTTTCGTCTTATATTATTGAATCTGTTCACATTAGGTATTCAGAAGTGACTAGATAAACAAAAAAGTTTAATTTATAAGTGGAATGAAAATCAAACGATTGAGTCACTTCAGTTGCTTTTAATTTCAAACTAGCTGACCAACATAGTTTCGCAGCCAGTGTTATAACGTTTGACAGGTGGGACTGTTTGTGTGAGAAAATAAAGTTGAGGTTTTTAGTTATTTTCTCGAAACTCTTCCACATTTCGTTATTTTTTTAACCAAAATGAGCCAAATCTGTTCGAGTCGAATCGAGAGTGGCTCTCGATTTTCTTTCAAGATTACCTTTCGTTCAGACTACCGCATCGCACAAAGCGAACATTAAAATAACTAAACAAAATGAAAACATATCGCAACTTCGCAAGCTATTCTCTTAAGAGCATACTAAACCCCCGCATTAATGTTCAGAACGGAACAAAATCTAAACAAAGAACTCGCTACCGCAGCAAAAATACGACAATACGTACGGTACATTAGCACAAAATAAAAGATTAAAGCAGCGAAAAGTCAATCGGTAAAGTAAATCCACTTTTAGCATCAAATTTTGAGCACCCGCAACTTGAGCACCAAGTCTAGTCCTCGTCCCAAGAGCACCGATTGATATTTTTGGAAGGCCTACTTGATTATTTAGCAAGCCAATAATATGAATAGGTGCTTAAAGTGTACTAGGCCAGGTGCTCTAGTTGCGGGCTCTTAAAAATCGGGTGTTTATATTTTATAGGGAGGCAAACGATGGTTCGTGATCACCGCTGCCCATGGATATCAACACACGCACAAGGGAAGCAGTTGCGTTGGTAACCTTTAATACCCCAATTCCCTCTCCAACTTAGCTCTGGCGACCTAGTCACCAGCAGAAAAACAGCGTAACAGTTACGAAGTGCTGTTTCACTGTGGTTTTCTGTAAGGTGGAGGTTCTTCTCCAGAGCAGCGGCTCATTCGTCCCACTCGCTCACAGTTAAGTAATTTTATTTCTTGTGAGTACTTTAGCACCTGGCCAGGCCATTGTGAGCACCGATTGATATTTTAGCAAGCCAATAATTAACGCTGCTTTAGCAAATAACAAGGAGAAATTCATCAGATTGACTAAGTGTCTCGGTAGCTTAGTGGTCAGAGCGCTTGCCCGGATGGCAAGAGGCGATGGTTTCGAATCCCGCCTGAGCCAGCTGAGATCGGACGAATTTTTCTTTGTTTATAATTTTAAAATTAAAGCCAATAATGTAAATAGGTGCTCAAAGTGGACTTAACCTAGTGCTCATGTTGCGGATACTCAAGAATTGGGTGGTCAAAGTGGACTACCTAGTGAGTAACCGGAGACGGTTAGCACGTTCCGCCGAAATCTTTTTATAGCTAAAGTCGTAGTAACCCCGGCTGAAGGATCTCAGTTAAGTAATTTAATTTCGTGTGAGTGCGCAGCGGAATGTAGTTTGTTCAAGTGGAGAATAGTGTTGGCGGAAACGCTTGTCGATTTGTCAATGACATTGTCAATGAACGCGTCGATTTAATTTATTTGTCTATCTAAGTTCAGGGTTTTCAATTATTTTAAATTTATTAAATTGATTAACTCTTTATGTAGCGTAGCATTGCATTGAATCGCCTGCGAAATCAATGATTTAACGGGAAGAAAGTGAAACAAAGACTTGCTCCTGTTGAATATGGCGTTGGAGACGAAAAGGCGATGCAACAGTGAGCGCACTGAGTGGCCTATGTACAGCAGTTGTCTTCGATTATTTATTAATGGTCTACATTGCAATACATTTTGAGGGGAATCATTTTGATTTAGTGAACTTATATTGTTACACAATAAAATAATAATCTTAATATTGATTATTTTCAGACTACAATCAAACAAATGATCGATAAAAGATGTCGACAAAACAACAACTCTACCCGCGAATACCATTTCATCTCAAAGAAACTTGAAACGATGGACAACGACGCTTACGGTTTGCGTTTCATACTTTGACTAAATCTTGGCTTTGTAGTGGTTTTCTTGAAAGTTGTTCCGTACATTGTCATATTCAACGCTAACCACTCGAAGTATGGTCGGTATGTACAAAGTTTTAGCTCGTAGTGGACTTTTCAACTATTTCAGAAGTTAGTCCGTGCTGCGGAATAGAGGTTTTTAATGGTATGTTGACTTCGCGGACATGAGATTTAGTTTCGTAAATTTATAAACGATTAACACATTTCATAGGACGTCCGTTTTGGTGTTATTTTGTAGCTTTCATCACAAAGGATAAACCAGTTGAATTGTTAAGACCCTTAGCAATAATACCTACGTCCAAGTTATACGGCCGATATTTTTTGTTCGCCAACCCATTGATTCCGCGAATAACACATTCGATTTTTTATTTAAAACACTCTTTTACCGCCTCGTCTGTCGAGTTTCGTAGAACTCTTAAAACCAGGTAACATTCCGCGGGATCTTTTGGATTATGAACACAGGATTAAATCTGATACTGAGACACCGTAGACAAATTTGTTGGAAACAATACATATTTGACGAGTAGGTAAATCAGATTTTCATAAGTCAAATTTCGTAAGATTTCCCACGTCCAACACTGGACTGCAATGGGCTGACGAAGACAATGATGATGAAAATCAAGATGATGATGATGATTAACGGGACCGGATTGAATAAATAAATAAGCGCAACGAGGAGTAGGAGGGAGGAAGCGACGTAATGGAATCATCATTGAGTAATACGCAATTACACGACACGTTATTTCCACTGATATGCAAAATTTTACTTTACACCCACAAAAAAGGTCAGTTGAAGTTCACTTTAGGCAATTAACTTCGAATACTGAGGAAAAGGAAGTAAATTACAAATTGCACATGCAAATTGTACCATTTGTTTTAACAAAGGCGACTTTACGACTCGCTCCACAATAAAACGATGTTATAAAACAGCGCTAATTCTTGCTGTTTTCCGGCAATGCTAATTTTAGAGCCAGTAGACTTGAAATAAAGGCTCAAACAAAGACTCAAAGATCAGAAGTGCCTATTCGGGGACGCATTCCTTAAATGTCACTCAAAAGGAAAATTAAATCGATTCTTGCCATCCAATGGACTGCACTCTTGAATATCAAACTGAATTTACATAAAAAACGAATCACCTAATTTACAAGCACTTTTAAGAAAATTAAGGTTTTTAGAAGGTACGAGAAGCGGATTTCAGAATGTAAATGAGAAAATTTGTACTTTCACGACGAGATAATGTGATTGATGAGTAACGGTCGGAAGGGAAGCAAGTAATGCAAACCAATTTATCAATTAATTCAATTAGGTGTGGACAGCTACTGGACATATTTCATTATTGAGTATGAAGATGACAAGCGTTCTTGACTATGAATTTTTGAACAAGATTTAGAAGATTTATTGATCGTAAATTCTACGTCTCATGACCATGAAAATGATGTAGTGAATTGATAAAACTAGGAGCATTCTGATTAATTTCAAACACTAGTTACATGCAGCTAGGAAAAGACGTATGAATACGAAAGAATAAATAAATCTATTCACAAAGAGAAGTGTTATCTTCCTTTACCTAATATTGAACAAGGAATATTCAAACAATGTACCGTACACACAAATAGCCCTAAACTACAAAACAAACTGAACCGTAAGCCTAATAGCGTAGCAAATACTTCGCGCAAACTTCATAAAGCTAATTTATCGCAACCAGTGTTGATACCGAAGGCCGCAGTAGACAATTTGTCCTTCAAGTTTAAATTGCTTTGTGGCTGGAACTCTCTGACCAGGTTCAAGTTGTCGCCGATGGCCATTATGGGTTGCGACGTGTGCTTCCACTAGACAACGCGGTACGGCAGTAAGTGCATTGTCATCCCGAAATTTTAGGCTTTAGTAAGCTTTAATAACAACGGAGCGGTATAATGTACTCGTTATTGCTTGTGGGTTGTGAAAATTACAATGTCATTGACAGCGTTAATCCCTGGAGCGGCTGTGTATGTCCATGGGAAGCGGTGATCATTTACCATCAAGTGACCCTCTAGTTAGTTTGCCGCCATATGACATTAAAAAACTTAATTGAACTGATTCATAGAATTTAGTATTAATATTGCTTGAAATTTAATTTCACACAAACTCAACCTTTAATATAATTCTCTATAATACTTCGCTTCACAGATTTTCAGACTTCGCTCTTTAATATAGCTATTCCACACCACCTTAAAGGCTCTGAAAGACTGCAGAGTTTCGAACACTTTGCCAAACGTTTACAAATAATTTTCAAGACCCAGAAAAAGCAACAAATAAATTTTCTCCCTTTTTCCACCCAGTTCACTTTGCACTATTCCGTGACGTGCTATCTAATGGAAAATTACCTACGAGAGAACCGCCACTAATGAGATATTCTCCAGATAACGTCCACAACAATTTTAACTGCCATCCGCAATCAATTTGAAAGTTTAATGATTTATCAAGGTAATAGGTAAAATAGAAGACAATGGACCGGTTAACTAATATTGTAGTTAATCACGCCAATGTTAATCGGATCTTACAAAACAATGGGAATGATGTCATCGGTGTAACGACGAGAATTGTACTCAGCCCACGTTTTGAACAAGAAACCAATCCTAGTTTCTTAGAATCTAAGAAACTAGGACTAGGCTCTCAGGACTTCATTGGTGAAGGGCATAATCATGCATTCAGTCGTAAGAAAAGTAACTAAGTAACTATCGGAACTACTGTAGATAGAGCTCGTTTGATAAATTAAAATTATAAATTATGAATAAAGGATTACAAATTACATTTATACTAAGTAGTAGAAGTATCATTTTTTCCGGAATAAAAGTACCCTATTTTTAAATCCGCACTTCTAACTTTACGTCTACAAAATTTCAAAGCATATGGTTCAGTAGTTACGGCGTGAAAGCAGAATAAACAGACACACTCACTTTCCGATTTATAATATTACTAGCGGCCCGCCCCGGCTTCGCCCGTGGTACTTGTCCACTATTTAATGGATGATATTATACATAAAAACCTTCCTCATGAGTTACTCTATCTATTAAAAAAAACCGCATCAAAATCCGTTGCGTAGTTTTAAAGATTTAAGCGTTCATAGGGACATACAACACACATAGGGACAGAAAAAGCGACTTTCTTTTATACTATGTAGTGATAAAGGATATACTTATAGACTCTAAGAAAGGCCCCTGATACACAGCTTAACAGAAAAAATCGATATGGTCCTTTAAGATTTCTGGGCTAAAATGCGAGTAAGAAGGAAAGAAATTCAAATAATAATTGTGGCAATGAAAGAACATCTGTTTTCCTGTTCGGGGCAATCATTCAACGCGAAAGGTTTTTAATTGATTTAAGAAATCTTTTAATGAAATAACAAATAATTTCGTTAAGATTGGAATCGATGGAAAAGCGTACAAGGAAAAAGACGGGTCAAGGTTTCTCTCAAATACATTAATTTTCGACTTAATGTGAAAAAATATAAGAAATGATTGTAAAAGTTAGTTGCATTATGATTAATTTCATTTTTCCGGTCCTCATTTGGTAAGATTGGTGATTATTCTAGTGTCCATTTATTTAACAAAACAGTAATTTAATCCAGCAATCTTTTAAAATATGGATGAACGTTTTGGTTAGATGAACGTGTAAATGTGTCTTGTGACTTACGGTGAGCCATTAATAAAAATACTGATATTTTATAACTTCATGAAGTAATTTTCAATAATAATAAAGTAAATGTAGGCTACAAGCACACCCTGAATTTGGAGATAGAGGGTTTAATCTTGTTAAAAGACTAGACTTATTACTATGTTTAATCGATACGTTACTTTACTTTATCGATACACTAGCGGCCGCCCGCGACCCTGTCCTCGTGGATTTCGGTTTCCGCACACATAGTGTTATAGTTTAGCTTAAAGCCTTCCTCGCCTAATGGACTATCCAATGCAAAAATATTTTTTCAATTCCAACCAGTAGTTCCTGAGATAAGCACGTTCAAACGAACTCTTCAGTTTCATTAATATCGATACATTACTTAACTTTTACTCTCCAAACTAACTGCGTCATCGAAACCATTCAAACGAAGCCATCAGAGAAGGACGCAACACCAATTTACGCGTATGCGGTCAACATCACGTGGGTTCAGTTTAGTGCGTTGTAAAACATGATCGATAATCATCCCGGTTTACTGCCGGCCGTATATCTGAGATGGTACTTCCTGAATTGGGAATTGTTAGGCCAACGGTAAATGGTTCTGTCAATTGGGGACTTGACAGCGCATTTTTTTATGTAGATACACGATATATAGCGAAGGTGATGGGGTGATATCTTGTGCTCATGAGAACGAAAAATTGTACATTGTTCGTGGTTCGTTCGAGATGGGAACATGCATTCCCCTGTTTGATAATCTTTAACCATGCGGTCGTTTCCTAGCGTGACTATAGGTATAACCTCTGAAGGTAAGAAGACTTCGTTCAGCAATTGACGTGATGGAAGAGGGAGGCAAACGAACAAGAGGGTCACGTGATGGTAAGTGATCAACGCAGCCTGTGGAAACCAACAACTGTACAGGTCGCAGATACGTTGCATGCCATTAACGAACCTCCCCAACAAAGCTCTGGCGACCTTACTCACCAGCAGAAACATAGCACAACTATTTTTAATTTGTATGATATTTATCAGAAATTAATACCATATACATATGCTAACGATATTCTATCGAGAGTGACAATCGGTAGGCATCACTACCTCCTACCAAACAGAATAGTCAATGTATCACGGCAAATCGCGACAACGATTGACTTTATTGGGTACTAACTGGTTAGTTAGAGCGCTGCGGATATACGCTAACTTTCAGTTAACTGCCTAAGGCGGTAATTAACAGACATGAAATATTGATACAACACTGCGTACCGAAAATTAAGCGGTGTACATAGTTTATGTGATTGAGACGTGTTCGCGATTTTACATATGATAGCACACGGAGTAGATTAATTACAAATAAATGCTTTTGACTTTATGAGCAGTTGTCTAGGCTTCAGGGTAATCCATGTTCATGAATGAATGACGCCACATGGCACTGTGAAAACAGACATTGGGAATATAATATGTAGTATTGCTTGTTAAAACATTGTAAGTCTAAGCTAGGATATAATGTTATGCCTGCTTAAATACATATTACAAATTGAGCAAACCCCGTTAGTAAACTCTACGAAGTTTCCCCCAAATGTGAACGCAGGATGGCGAACGATAAAATGCATAACACATATACTTGTTAATGTAAATTAACAAGAAATTCTAAAGAAAATAACATTCTTTCCTTAAAAGCAAAGCAAGCAGGACTAAGCCATTACCTTCCACTCCCACACCCCAAACTCCACTCAACATTAGGCAACTAATTACGTTTTAAGTATCAATTACAGCTGGTTATTATTATGCACTTTAGTGATTTAGCTCTGAAGGGATTTTAGCGAGGATAAAGCAACAATAGGAATATGTGGGAGCTCCATCAGTTTTCCAGAAGGTTCGCAGTAATGTCTTTGAGAGTGAAATGGCCCGAATTACATACGTAGCGTGTTAAGATATACCTAACTTCCTATTGTAAGGGAAAATGCAATGGACTCTATTTCGTTGTGTATAATTAATATTGTAAAATATATATTATATTATATGTGATATTTACTATTGTTTATGACTGCCTTCTACACTAAGTTCAGAGTTCAAAACTACGGGTCGAGTATTTTTTTTTAAATCAAATAAATTATATTATTAATGGTCTGGAGTTTCGTCAGATTGCTGAAGGGAGTATAATTATAATAATAATTCTTGCGTGTAAAAGTATGAACTAATATAAATATCTTGCAATCAGGCGAGATGATGGCTGCCATAACCAATCCTAGGAGGGCGTTATTATTATTATAAATTATAATAAATCTACCGATCCAAGTAAAACCTGGGCGGATTCTCATGGCATTTAGTGCACAGGTAAGTTATAACCTGACTTAACAAATGTGCTATAAAGTTTTATAGGTGCGTGTGAGTTACTACATAATAAAATATGATGGATTTAATTTAGTTCGGTATTGTAAATAATTCTGCTTCTCACTAAGAGTATATTCTCCGGCATATGTTTTTACGTTTGCCTCGTAACAGTCAAAGATTTAATGGTGGATAAAATCGTTCCATCAACAAACACACTAAAAAAACACTAACCACATTCCTGAAGAAACCACACAACTTTATCACCAATTCACCACAGCGGTAAAATTAAGAAATACTTACACTAAAATTATTTGCATAGTAAAGGAATTCCTTTGACCTTATTCACGCAAATGAAAAAGAAGCGAGAACGGAAAGCGTAGAAGACTATTGTCGACTCGGTGTGAATAAGACAAACCAAACTACTGATTTGATCAAACGCGGTATACAGGCATGGCAGGATATGTGCTGACTTAGGTGATAGGACACTTTTTGATAGGTCACAGGAATCTGGATAATGTGGGCAAAGCTGCTGGTAATAACTAGTTGTACATATGGAGGAGCAATAAACTGCGTCTCACAATTGTGTCATGTCATTCATACAATACTCTGAAATAATGAAATCCAAATAATTCAGTAACTTATTTGTCTGAACTTTTCGATCGTGTCAAAACGTCACTCAAGATTGACTTATGCAAAACTATGCAGTCACAAATAACATGAAAAGAAATTGAACACAAGTTTTCCATATGACATACTAACTTTTATTTAACCTAGGTCAGTTAACTGACTTGCGTAGTGACAAGATTTTAAAAGTAACATTATAAATTATGCGCTTTTGAGTCACTCTTTTTATTGTACTAGCAGCTGCCCGTGACTTCGCCCGCGTGGATTTTGGTTTCCGGATACATAGTGTTTTATTATAGCAGATTATAGCTTAGACTATTTCTTGACGAATGGAGTATCCAACACAAGAAGACTATTAAATTCGAACCAGTACTTCCTGTGATTAGTGCGTTGTAACAAACAAACAAAAAAACTTTACTCTCAGCTTTACTATGCATATTGGTATGGATTAGTATAGATTTCTGCTCATTTTTGAGTGTGAAGGATGTCACTTAAGCTTGTCTTATGGAAAACTAAGCAGTCCCAAACACTGTCCCAAATAACTTTGTTAGGAATTGAAAAGAAATTTTACATACGACACACTTTATATTCTGTAGCCTAGGTCAGTTCAATAGTATTTATTCCGATATCTGTTGTATTTTTACAATAAATAATTGTAAATTACACAAAATTATGTTTTTTAATGAGTCAGGTTTGCTAGATGTTTAGTTATGATAATGTTATTCAGCGAAATGTGTAAAGTGGGTAAAGGCTTGGCCACGGGCGGGAGCCCATAGCTATACGAAACCCATAAAACTGACTTTAACTATAAGTATTGGCAAGCAGAACCCATCTTTGTATCAAAATAAATTAAAAAAAATATCATGACTGCAAATGATGGAGGCCTTTATCCTGCAGTTAGTCATTTTAAAACGCCGATACTTTACTTTCCTACATTTTATTGTCTTTTAGGTCATCGCATAAAACCTCGTCTAATGTCATTGGTTGTAATGGTCTTTTGTTTACTGCAAAACGCTAAAAACAAAGTTGAAACATTCGGGCTAAGGGGAAAGCATTAAATTCAATACGCCACCGTTCTCATCTCTTCGCAGTAACTTTGTCAGCCATTAAACGCGATACGCAAAGCTCGTTTCTAATAATTTGTCGCATTTTTTTTGCAGCAACAACAGAACAACAGAACGGTTGAGATTTCTTATTATTGATGTTACATTCCAATTCAACTTTAACTATTTCTAATTTGAGCTTATATTGTAATTAAGTAATGTTGGCGGATCCAATCTATAAACTATACTTACATATAATAAAGCTGAAGAGTTTGTGTGTTTGTTTGCTTGAACGCGCTAATCTCAGGAAGCACTGGTTCGAATTGTAACTCTCTTTTGTGTTGGATAGTCTATGTGACGAGAAAGACTTTAAGATATAGTTTGACACTATGGTGCACAAACCGAAGTCCACGCGGACAGAATCGCCGGCGGACGCTAGTAAATAGACAAATACCAAATGAAATCAGACGACGAAACCAAATTAATTTTATTCCGTTTCTGTTCATGCTGAAATTAAATATGGTGTCACATTATAGCGAAAGATGAACAACCGAAATATTCCGACATCGGAATTGATTATATTATCAGGAGGTAAGAAGCCTTTTAGGCAGCTTTTATCACGGCTAAAAGCGTTTGAGTGAGATACATCCCAGGGTTCGGTAGTAACCGCGGCTCATTCTTACCGTAAGAGAATGACATCGATGGGGATAACTAAATTAATACATCTTTATGAATAAATTAATAAAAATAAAATAAAAATAAATGAATAACAATAAAAATAAAAACAAGTTTTTAACAACATCACACACATGTATCTGACTTCATAAGCACTTGTGTAACAGAAATCAGAATAAACATTGGGAGTAAAAATGTTCGTATACTCATATTGATACACATGTAACACCCAAACCAGGACAAACAGACATGTTCATGCACACAAATATTTGTTGAACCCGCGACCTCTTGGTCTAAGAGCCGAGTACTGGACCACAACACTAAGCTTGTTCTCTACATTATTTAGATTTTATTATTTACGTAACGAAAAACCAAATTGCAGAAAAGTAATATAATTATATAACTTTGCACAAATATCGAAAAGTACTCGTAAGTACGTATAAATCGCATACTTGTGCATTAACATAATATTTACTAGCAAACTTAACAGAAACAGAAATAAATTGATGTTCCATCTCCCCAAGCACTCAAATAATCATAAACAAATATTGCGGGCTTCGTCTACGGAAATACTAGGTAAATTTATGTAGATCTCGGAGGGTACCCTAAATATTCAGTTTGGTTATACCAGCCCCCAGATCTGCGGTTGGAACTTATTTAAAATGGAATAAACCTGGCCGTGAATACATTTTTAAGTGGGTTACGAAGGTACCCTTTTCGCAACAGAGGGAATGTTTACTTAAAACAATTCTTGAAACAGGAGATGAAGTTCAACTTATCTATTTAACTTTCACTGTCTGTGAATTTGAATTCAGCGCTCTATTAGGGGAAAGTAGCTGGTACAAAATCACAGTTTAGTATTAAGTTCCTTATATTATTCACTGACGACTGGGTTTTTTTAGAATGTTATCGATTGTTTGTCGAAAGTGGAATACATACATAGATCAAACGACTCCCAACAACTAAGAAGCGCCAATTTGAATGTGAGATTGTACTAAATTAACGCATACATACATATGTAATAGATTTACACACAAATGTTTATCCTGAGCAGGATTAAAACCATGACACTAAATAGGGAAGGGTCACTGAACTTAACGATATCGACTTTGTCACGGTAAGAATATCTGCAAAAGCGAAACAAGAATATTTCATTATTTCATTAAATACAAAGATCTCGAAGCACTAAAGTGTGAATGTCACAATGGAAGCTAAAATATTTCCTCAAAGCTACTTTCGCAAGTTATATTTTGTCATATGATTAATGGATTGCTATTTGCGTTTCAACAAAAATGAATAATGTCATTCGTATTTTCGCAGAAACATTATTATGATATTAATTCATACTACAAAAGTTATGAAAAGTACTTCAGTATGTATGCATGATGCTACAGTCTTTTAATCTAATCGATATACCACTTATTAATTCAGCATAATCACGTTTTTAAAGCTTCTTGCGGTTTTAAATAAATATTGAAGTATATTTTCCAACATTCAACTGGCCTATGTATTTAGTTTCCATTTAACCATCTAACACAGAGTTGTACAACATTAATATTTATTTTCATAGGTCGGTGCAGAATAGCACATACATTAAAAAATCTCGTTTCAAAAGTATGATAAATCATTCGAATACTCGAATGTTATGAACCACAAATCGATTTGCAGAAAGGTATACGTGAATTTCGTCTACACAACTTGTTTTTAATAACGCTTTACTCCTAAGACTGGAAAACCAATAAATCTTTCGAGTTTCATTAGATCATGGCCCATGTTTGAAATGAGTCAGAGGTTGACAGCCTACTTGATACATTTGATGATAACATTTCTAAATTTATGGCTGGTACTTTTTGATTTATTTCTTCAATTTTGGTTCAGAAGTTTCGTGCAACTTTGTACTAGTATTTTGTCAATAATTAAGTCGTACATTTGCTGCCATTTGTTACACTAGATATTAAAAGAAGCCAAGACGCTGATTTGAGCACTTTCTCAAATAATCTCATTGGAATCCTCTTCTGAACGCATTTAGTTATGAACTCCTTATGCAGCTAACAAGCCAAGGTTAAGTGCACAAATCCAATAGTAAAATTATTAATACGCAATTTACATAAATTAGGCAGGATTAGACTTGAGTTTTGAAAGAAGTTTTTACTACGCACATCATATTTAACAGATTATTATTATCAAATTAATGTAGCGCAACGTTACTTATGATATTCTACAATACACTATATAAAATGTGCGACGTTACTACGAGTAAAGATATCAACAATCAGTTAAAACACAAAAGTTATCTGAATTTAACTAACGCCATACACTTACTTTTCTTGTGGTGGAGACATGATCCGTGGAGACGACACATACTCGCCGTTTGCCCCATACGGGCGCTACCTCGCTCTAGTCGCCATTCGCGCCGCTAGAGGCGCCACTGTCTACATCACAGTTATCGACACTCGGTCAGCACTTCACTAGTCACTTCGCACATTACATCTTTCACTCACCGATTCTGTTGATTGATACTCACTGTCTATTTATTTTGTACTGAAACAATGAATAGAATGCTTGATGATGTTTCGTAAATGAAAACAGAATAATATTAAGAGATTGAGTTTTTTTGAAAAAATAAATTGACAATTAAGTTACAAAAAAATAGAAATGATGCAACAAACTTTTTTTACAAAATTAATTAATGTAGAAAATGTTAGGTAATGTCCTAAAAATAAACGCTTGCACTTGTTTTATTTATAAAATAAAAGGGAAAAATACGACTAATTATTATTTTCATTGCCACGTAGATATATTGCAAAGATTACGTAAAATCATATAATGCGTATTGCATTTTCTTAACTGCTCAGATCATATACATACTTACGAATATGCCGTAGATATTAATTGCGTAATTAATTAGCGGTTTGACCATTCAAATCCCAATTGCTATTGGGCGAACATAATTGCAACGAGATAATGTGATAAAGACAATACGTAATTCAAGATTATAAGCTTGTTGTGATTAATAATGTGTACATAACTTACATAATGTATGTATGTATTCTGATATACATATATAACCCTAACAGCCAGAAATGTCCATACACAACGATAAATTATTGTGCTACGTTCGCATAGTCTAATCTGCTAAATAACTTTTAAATTAATTTATGTCAAACCTCAATATTATGAGAAAATACAGCTTAATTTGTTAAATTGAAAAAAGTTCTCGCCGATTTACGAGTGCCGTTTTAAGCAAAGTTCCTCAGTTCCCATCTTTCCACACTGCTAGATATAATAGATACTACTATAACAGATACTTTTAGTTAAATAGATCAATGTATGCGAAGTCTGTTGTTTATTTAAAGTATCTCAGCAGCCCGGCGAGATCCCACTTAAGCCCACCGTCACAAAACCGGCGCAACGGAGACATCTCTTATGCAGATTTTAATCTTCTTAAAAGCGGGAGCGGGATAAGATTTACCGTATTGTCTCATAGTTAAATGTTTGCTGGAGCTTACGTGCACTATAATGCTGGTAAACTAGGTATTTAAACTCAAGGTTCGAATGGTAAAAAGGATTTAAAAATAAGGAGGCGAAAAAACAGGAATGCGGATTCTGGGCTCGGAGGCAATGGCTTTAGAAGCAAAATAATATAATCTACAATAATATAAAAGCTGTTGTTTGTTTGTTTGTTTGAACGCGTTAATCCCAGAAACTGCTGGTTCGAATTGAATATTTCTTTTGTGTTGGATAGCTCATGTGTCGAGGAAGGCTTTAAGCTATTATAGTATACCTATATTTGTGCGGAATTCAAAATCCACGCAGACGAAGTCGCGGGCAGCCGCTTGCATGTAATTGGGTTCATATTAACGGTAAACAAGCAAATGAATGAAGAATTTAAAAAACCTTGCCCGGAAGAGGTGAAAATAAAATGATGTTACCCTTTATCGCATCGACCTAATAAAATATAGCATACGCTAATAGTATATTAAAGAGTCAACTTTAATTTTTAAGAGTTACCTTTTTAATCCGCTAATTAAAAGAAGCCCTAACATTTTAAGCATCCATTAAAATTCTGTGTAGCTCATTCGGACACATTCCCTGGTTTATGTTATTTGTCAAGGCTTTGCCGAGGTCCCGAATCGCTGCTTAAAAGCCGCAATATATTTCGCGAACAATGACAATTTATTATGATCTGAACACGTTATTTCACATACATGGCATTACCGATACAATTTCGGATGATTTAGGAGTACTTATGGGAACGAATCGCCGGAACGACTTAGAGACTTGGTATTTTTGATAAAGGCAGCTAGAAGGCTTGAAAGTTCATTGTCGGCGAGAAATTGTTGTTAAATATGCGAAAAATCCTTATTTTTCAAGGCGATGGTGGTTGAGACCTATTTTTACAATAACTTAAAAAAATCGATTGTTAACTAAAACGTATAACTAAGTTTTTTTATGACCATCCAACTCTGTCTTATTTGATGACTTTTTCATTAACAAAACTATGTATGCAGTGTACGTACATACCGCATTCAGTCACGGTTCCTCTACGATAACCATCACAAAAAAATAATAAGCACTTATAGCTACGACCGTAAGGCTTATTTTTAATTGCTCTTCATTTGCTACACGCACATCAGACGTCAACAAAACAAATGACGATTGCGTGCGATACGATCGATAAGTATTTGATTGATAATACGAGATGCTTGTTCTTGCATAACCATGTTTCTCAAAGTTTTTCGATGTGTACCATCACCAAGGTTTCTTCCTAATTCGTCCTTCGTTTCTTCCGAATTAGTATAAATTCAGAGCGGTTCTTAAAGCTTTAGTGGAATTGAACCAAAAAAAAATTATTTTCAATTTGAATTACCTATCGAAATGATTTTTCTTTTAAATTAAGGTCGGCAAATAAAATATTAAACAAAATCTGCCACCAGAAATGCTCCAACTCAAATAGTTCAGAGTAAGACAGTATATTATTAATTATTCACATACTAGCTGACTTTGGCTAAAGCGAGACGAAAATGGAATGGCGGGTGAACTCAATCCAAGATTAACTTTCAGACGTCTAGAAGATATCGCAAACTTTCTTACCTGGCATTTGCAAAGTACCGCAAAAATAAGAGAGTTTTCATGCATGGATTTCACATTATTGACAAACAAGAGTTACGTCTATAAAAAGATCTTACTAGATCACCATCATTCTAATGCCTGTCTCAGTTGCATCTTCCGTCGTTCTTTCATGTCTAGATGTCAATCATAAATAGGCTTTTTGTATTTTTATTTTAAGCATTTATCACATGCTGAGTATTATAACACCTCTATCAATTTTTTTTAAAATGATAAACAATGAAAATTTTGCTTCGATTCCAGCCACCTTAGATCAGACGAATTTTTCTTTGCTTAAAATTTTAAAAATTATGAATAGGCCTTTCTGTCTTACTTACAGCTGATTATGTAAACTTACCTGATACCAAATAATTTTTTCTTTTCGTATTATTAAAAAAAAATATATAAATAGGCGTTCTTGTCTTATTTAAAGCTGATTGCCTCTTGCATAGGGGTAGACTATTTTATATACAGGGTCGTGATTCAAAAAGTTTGACAACCACCAGTGCACATCTTGAATGAAAGTAGTAGTTGTAAATCATCTCTGATGGGGTCCGACGGTCTCGCCCACGCACAGTCGTACACGCGTCAGTCATTGAACTATTGAAGTGGGTGCATATTACATATGCACTGATCGATATAGTACTTTTTATAGGAGGCAGTCAGGTTGAGCTTAGTCTGATGGAAAGCGAATGTAGGGTCCAAAAATGAGTCTGACTGTCTGAATTGACGGGCCCGTTGGCCTAGTAGTCAGAGAACCTGGCTACAAAACCGAGGGTCGCGGGTTAGAATCCCGCTAGGGGCAAATGTTTGTGTGATGAACGTCGGCATTTGAACTCGAGTCATGGATGTTAATAAAAGTATTTAAGTATGTCTATCCGTTCCCTAGCTTCCATAGTACAAGCTTCGAGCTTAGTTTGGGGCTTATTTAATTTATTTACCTATATTAATTGTGTATAGTTCCAATTGAGTTAGTCACCCTCACCCTGCAAAAGGTGCCGCTTCACCCCCCGCCTAAAAAGCCCAGGATCATAGGAGGAAGACGACGACGACGGCATAATCAACTGTTATGCCGGTTTATATGCAAGAGTTCTCTTGAATTGTGATACACATAGTGCCCATACGGCCGTTCTTATTATGGAAAATGTCGGGAGTTTAGAAGGGTCTGAAGATCGTTAAAGGAGTTTTTCTTAGAATGTCTAAATATTGGATAACGTGCTTCAGAAAGCACGTTGGGTCTTTCTTTCTGTGTATTTACCTAATTAAGGCCGCCGATTCAGATATTGTTGCTGTTCAAATGTTCTTACGTTCAAACTGTCATCGGGTAAATCGCTAACACACGTTTAAAAATCCTAACAAAACTAATCAAAATGTGCATATTTCTTATTTTCAAACACTGTCTATTATTTAACAAATAACCTTAGAATTTGAAAAAAATCTTCTATTTACATACACGTGAGAGGAAATCGTAAAATGCGATTTTCATTCGCACATACATATATGTATATGTATGTACGAGTAATTTCTCATTTCAGATTTATGCCCCATATGGTGTTTAGTTTTTAACTTGCTATAAACTACGGAACACAGAATATTAATATTTTTCTTTTTAATTTATTTCATTTCGAAAAATGATTAATTTATGAAAGCAAATTCCATTTAGACTAAAAACATTCAAACATGTGTTGCACTCGCAGAATTGTAATACTTCTCCTTCAAACAACCTTTGTTTCACAAGACAGTATTTATACGTATTATCCTGCAGACAAAATGTGATAAGTAATTTCATAGAAAATTCTTTAATTTTCCATATTATTCACTACAAGTTTTTACCCGCGGCTTTTCCCGCGTTATCAAGATTCCTGTTTTATCAAATGCGAGTGATTAACCGGGTTAAAAAGTATCCTATTACCGAAGTCAGCCCATACCCTGCCTGTTTACCATAAAAATTCGTGCCGTAGTTTCAGCATGATTGACGAACAAACATCGAAACCAACAAACATAGGATAGTACGATTCTCCGATAGCTTTGGATATAAAATTTAAGGGGGAACACAAAAAATTGGTACACCACCAAATAAAAAAAACCTTGAGCCTCCTTTTGGATTTGATCACCGGTTTTTTTTTAAACACAACTACCATTCTCACGCTTTGAAAATATTCCAGTAAAGGTCAGACAAGTCAGTGTACCTCCCTCCGCTCCAGTATCATTCGTTCATATTTAATAGCACCTGTTGTTTGGTTTGAATGAGGCAAGGCAGCCTTCGGTCGGCCCTAACAATGTTCTGCAAATTAATCTCTGCTTTTCAATTTGTGGAGGTAATCTAATATGGTTACTTTAATTACATTTGATATATAATAATGGCTATAGCGGGAAATACATTTAAGAAAATACCTCTTAACATTAACTCTTGGACCAAAGTTGTGATTTCCAACACCAATTCCTCCTCTAAACTAACATCTAACTGCTAACATACTCGTAATCCAAGCTTAGCTTCAAACTAAGCTAGTACTTTGGATGAAAAAGGATGAACAACCATCACTAGTAGAAAAGCTGACGATCTTCATACAAACATACTACCGCTAAGGGCAACCTTAGCGGGCTTGAACTGATGACTCTCGATTTTCTAGTCCTTCACAAGACCATCGGTATTTTGTATTTTGAGCTACCAACTCTACAGTACAATGCGGCAGAAATCAATCCACATTAAAACTCGAACCAGTTCCTCTCTAGAAATTATCGATTGACTGCGGCCGTTTACCGAAGAAATTAAATTACCAGACCTCCCCTCAACGTTTTGTTTGATGCAGTCGGGCAAAAGGTGACCTTCTTGACCTCTTTTGCCAGAGGGTGACGTAAAACTATTGAGAATTATTCGCCATGAAATAAAAGAAGTGAAAACGGCAAAAATCGCAGTAAAATCTGCTCTTGAAATTAAAACAAGACGATTTGTTTTCTGTCTTTAAGAATTTTAAAACTACATTCAAAAATGAAATGAATTGAAATTACGCCGTTGTCATTCGCGCTATTGTTTCTGGGGTTGATAAATGTCATTTCAGTCAGTGCCAACCAAGTGCCAACCCAAAAAACATGTCTTTTGTTTCTGAAAGTGATGCTTGTGTCAGACAATTAAACTTTGTTATATTCATAGAGTAAAGATATTCATTGCGGTATTATTACTACGTAGTTATATTCAACAAGTGCAGTAGTTTGGCTTTGCGTCTCGGTGATGCTTAGAATAATAATATTAAAAATTCCAAGCAGTGCGGAAAATGGCCCGAATTGGAAAATATTCCATCACGTCCTTTCATTAAAAAGGCGGCTGACAACTTAAAATTCAAAAGGAAGAACTGTACGCCTCTGTTCATCCCAACTAATCCCAACTAATATTATAAATGCGAAAGTAACTCTGTCTGTCTGTCTGTCTGTCTGTTACGCTTTCCCGCTTAAACCTCGCAACCGATTTTGATGAAATTTGGTACAGACAATCTTTAGACCCTGAGACAGAACATAGGCTACTTTTTGACCCAATCCAACCCCCCACTTCCCCGAAATGAGGGGGTGGAAGTTTGTATGGAAAATCTAAACTACTTGAGTTAGACGCTTGAAATTTGGCATGCAGGTCTCTTAGTAAACTTGATGCTTAGTTGCAAAAGGATATTGCAAAATTCCCACGGGAACGGGAGTTAGCGGGAAAAAACATTCGTATAATGAAAACCGACATCCACGCGGACGAAGTCGCGGGCGGCCGCTAGTTATCAAATATATTTAAATTAGGAAATGGGTCTAAAAATTAATTATTAAATGAATTATCTATACATTCCAAAACAAGAAAGTATTTACGTACCTACGTATATCGTATCGTATCAAATTACAATTTATGTTTCAAAAGAATCATTAAATCATATTTGCGAATGAATATCATATTGTTAGAACTTGAAAAAAATAGTTTTTTTTTTCTAACAAAATCAATCTTAATTTACAACAACAATGAGAAAGCAAGCAACAATTTTGAAGAATCTTTGGCTTTTAAGATTTTCCGAAAGTGTTCCAAATTATTCATTCATTGGTGGAGAGGAAAGGTACGGTAGAAAGATCATTTCACACCCAAAACGTCGGTAGCAACAGATATAAAGGGTGACGTTGCTTCTAAAAATAAGTAAAGATAAAAATAAGAATAATATGACCTCTATAGTTTAATCCTCTCAGAAGGCTAGCTTCAAAGGCAAAGTTATTGAATTATAAAAGTAAACGATCATTATCTACAACAAAGGCGCGCACCTCTGAGAAATTCATTATTATCGGCCATCTATCTGAGTAAGTGGAATCTTCGGAATTCAAATAAAAAATACAGAAACTAAAAGTACTATTTACTCAACTCATATCGGTCACATCACAGTACAGCAAAATAATATTTTTAGGTGTTTTCGATTAAAAGCCGTCGTTTGCTTGGTCTTAATAATTCATCTACTTGTATATAATTTCTGATTCTTCTTTATCACTTTAAGCCAATTATTTAATCACACCAATATAAAGACGACCCTCAAAAACCACTTCTTTTTTTATGGGAATTGTAATAACAGCGGGTAATGTGAGGTAATTATAGCCCAAAACAGACATTGCAATGCAATATTAGCCGAGACAGTATAAAAGAAAGTCGTAAATCCCTGCTTGGCCACGGTCCACTCACCAAATTGGGTTATTTTTGGCCAACATAACACTAAATGGTTTATTATTTCACCTGACAAAGCCAGCTCAACGAAGTTATCAAGATAACGAGAGGTGTTAGCATAATCGCCGTTGCCAAAACACCTATTTACAGACCTGGATCGTCCAGATGGTCCTTCGAGCGGGATGTCGAAACTACTCGCATTAGAACTCTTAAGCCTTTGCAATAAAGTCGATATTGGTGATCGAGCTCAAACTTATGCGCAATCATGTGGATTTCTCGGGATTCGACCTCTATTAAAGGCAGACGTTTGTGATTTTGATAACAATTACCTTAATTTCAGTTTTAATAATTGATTCTATTTGATTACGAGTCGTTACCGTTGGTGATCGAATGGATTAAATTAGAGAAATTACAGTATATTAAAATTAGTGCAATCTTTTGTTAGATTTACTTTGAATACACTCACAATGGGTTCATTATGATTCTTTATGAAAAATTTTCGTCAACTAGACGAACCCTGAAAAGTATAATACAGAAAAACTGAGAAAATTTAAAACTGTGTTCTTGATACAGACTTGGATGAAACCATGACAGTAAATCAAAAGTCAATCTTGAAAATCTCTTATGAAACACATACGAGTATACACGCGTCCATTGATAATAAAATTAGTTAAAGAACTCTCTCAAGTGTAACGGAATGGTATTAAATTGCGTAATTAAATGCAGATTTAATATTACATTTCCCGACATAATTTTACGGTGCCAAGTAAGTTTTAATTGATTTTCATGCTCTCACGTTACCCACCAGTTTACACATGCGTGTAGAATAAATCATGTCACAGAACATACATAATACATATGTATGTACATATGTATGTATACAGGGTGGAGATTTGAAATGGATTTTGAAGGGTTATAAGAAAAGGTTGTTAGGCAACCTACCATGATTTTTGAGTTATTTGGATCTGCATTCACAGATTTCGGAAAAAGTTACAAACAGCAAATATTGAAATAGGCAATATTTTAATGTGCCAATCGATCCTATTTCATTTAGGTAAGGATCAAATGACGCCACGGGACCATTTGAGGATTTATTACTGGAAATGTAAGAAATTGCAAAAAACTTCTCCCATACAATTTTTAACGAAAATTCAAACAACAAAAAAATATTCAAATATCTCAAAAGCTATGGATGGTCGCTTATCAACGTTTTCTAGTAACTGTTACGGTTAATGTACTTGCGTACCTATAAACCCATTTAAAAATTCCACCCTGTATACGTAGGATAAATGATAAACTCGAAATTTAAATACGCAGGGCGTGTCTTTTCATTAGTCATGTTGGAATTACTTATTAATGGAGTTGTGTGGAGTGTGGCACGAGTTTACTTTGGCATTCTAAAATCATTTATAGCGATATAAAGCCGATTCGAAATCCTCCTTTTACATAAATCATTGCTGGAAGCTGGCAGTGAGAGATTTGCATGCTTTTAAAAAAGCTTAAATAAAAGTAAACGACGTATGTTCCGGTATTTACGAATCCAATGATGCATATCTTGGTTTCATATACATTAACATCATGTTAAACGGGCATGCAGAATTTATTAATGTACGTATAATTCCGTAGTTGTAACATGATAGATTTTGACAGTGAAACTGACGGAGATACGAAGTTTACCGGGTCAGCCAGTTTAATATATATTTTTCCTGACAATCCAGCTTATAATAAACAAGCTGAGAAAGAAAAATAATGAAGAACAGGCAATTCTTTAAAGTCAATAGAAGTAAAAACGTCTCATCTGACACCATGCATAATTCACAGACCAAATCTAGATCCGGATTTTCAATGCAAGAACTGATTGCGGCTCGAAGTTAGTCTTTGGATAGTGAAATTCGCTCTTGAAATATGCACCTGGGAAAGATAATAAGAAATACTAAGGCTCTCGGTTTTAAAAGAAGTCTTTTTAAAATTGCATTTGAATTTCTTTACAGTACAATAAGTTTTGAGATAAATGCGGAAAAAACTCGAGTGAATTTTCGTTCCGTCTATGCCGAAATTACGTCTATGTCGAACTTTGGTTGCGTAAAAAGACAAAAGATTCGCCAAAAAAAATGTTTTTGTTTTTAGTACAAAATAAATACCTTAAGATATTCAGCGGTAAAAATTCAGACTTTTAGGTTATATCAGTTGGCAGACAGGCACGCAACTCGTGACGATACTGTAGGATAATTAACCATTTCAAACTTTGTACCGTCCTTATAAATATTTCTTTCATAAACCAACGAAGACGCAACGAAACTCAGTACTAATTTTACAAATTTAGACGCAAACCGTCATAAAAAGTTGCCCAAAAGACTATTCGGGGTCCGAGGAAAGTCTGCAAGATCTCGTAATTATATTTTTGTTCATATTACATTCGCACCGTGTACCTGGGAGGGTGATTTTTCCCGGATGAATACATTAAGACTTCTTAGTATTCACATCTGGCCGGCCAGATTGCGTTGCCTTGTCGAGAGCACTGCATATTGCAACCGAGGCATTACCTGTATTAGCTGCTTGTATTGAAAATTTTTGTAAGCGCACATGAATAGCGAATATCGATGATTCTACCGAGCAAAGTTCGTAATGCCGTTTTTTTAGGATACAATGGCGTTAACTCTGACGTTTAAGGTATTATATTGCAGGCATTAAGGCGTAAATATATTTTTTTTTATTTTTTTTTTATGGTAGAGGCGGCAAACGAGCTAGCGGGTCGCCTGATGGTAAGCAATCACCGCCGCCCATGGACATCCGCGACACCAGAAGTATCGTTGATGTGTTGCCGGCCTTTCAAAAAAGAGTACGCTCGTTTCTTGAAGGTCCTCATGTCGTAGCAGTCAGGAAATACTGCAGCAGTGAGATAGTTCCACAAAACTGTCGTTCGAAGCAAAAAGTTTTGGGAAAAACGCACAGTGGAGGACCGCCATCCATCAAGATGGTGAGGATGGAATTTGAGTCGATTGCGTGTAGTTCGATGTAAAAACTCAGCTGCTGGCAGTAACTCAAACAGTTCAGCGGAACACTCCCCGTTATAAATGCGGTACAGAATACAGAGAGATTTACTGACGTCATTGATATAGTTTTATTATTCACTTTAATAATTTCACTTGCACTTCGTGATTAAATTGAAAAACAACTACCTGTCATCGCGCTTGTCTTGGCCTTTCCTCGTGTACGACTTCGGAAAAACCCTTTTGTCGCGACTAGATGCCGTTGTTGTGAAATCGTTGAAGTCTTGGACTGGATTAGCTCACTCGGCAGACCCCTCTACACTATTTAGGGGCAAAAATAGTTTTGGGATGAACCTAAACAAGCCATCGGAGCTATACAAACATCTTAGAGTCACCAAGATGCACATTCTGGGTAAATCGAAAGACAACGCAGTGGCAACACTCCCAAAAGATAAGAATATGAGTGAGTTAGAGTCTAGGCTACGGTTCCATAAGCAGTTTATGGTGGGAGCGCAAACAAACAGGGTAGGATTGGGATGTCGAGGAAGAGAGGATGACCGGAACATCATTAAGTCTTTTCTGCGAATGGATGAAGATAACGAGTATAGAGTACATGCGCTTAATCTCGAAATGCAAAACGAGTGGGTGTCCCTTGGTGAGTTTTGTATCCCTTTAGCATTGAAGTGGCGGTCGATACTGTACGATTGGTCTCCAGCGCTGCTTAAATTCTATCTGAATGCCTTTCAGTTGACCCTACCCGATCAGAGCAACCTTGTAAGGTGGGGAATGGCGGTGGACAAAACCTGTTTGCTCTGTGGTGAGGCCGTAGGTACCGCAAGGCATTTGTTGGTGGGATGCAGAGTACTCCTAGACAGAGGTCACTACTCTCGCCGCCATGACGGAGTGTTGCAGATCATACGTGAAGCGGTGAGCCTTTCAATAGCAAGAGCAGCAAAAGGTTTGACGACGAATACAAGGAACATCAACTTCGTCAAGGAAGGATCTACCAAGAAGTCCAAAGTCAAACCTTACTCCATCGTTAGTGTAGCTCCAGATTGGAAGATCATGATGGACACGTATGAAAAGCACTACAGTATTCCAGAGGACATTGCGTTATCGCCGTCTAGACCAGACCTTTTCATTTATTCTAGAAAACTTAAGCGCGTACTGTTGGTAGAACTTACTGTTCCATGGGAGACAAACATTCCCAAAGATCACGCGTTTAAAACAAATAAGTATTATGACCTAACCAACGAAATGACTAAAAATGGTTATATAGCACGGTTGTATGCTGTGGAAGTGGGTGCGAGAGGTATACCAGCGAAATCTCTCTACAACCTACTGAAGGACTTAGGATTACCAAGATCTAATATTAGCTCGTTACTGGAAAGAGCAACTAAAGCCGCTTTACTCGGCTCATACCAAATATGGTTGGGAAGGGAGAGGAATGTCATCGGTGGAGGTGATCGTTAGTATACTATAAAGGGGCCCCTTAAACCTACACGCTGGGTCGCAAGTCCCAGGCGCCGACTGACATTCCTCTCTGTTCCACGCGATGGACCCGGCACCCGCACGGAGAATCCATGGATAGCTAAGAAGTTCGTCTCTCTTATATCAATATTTTTTACACGAAAAGACTGCACAAATTACGACAACTGAAAACTACCGATTAATATGTATTAGTTCTTACTACAATTTCATCCAAAGTGGGTTGGTTTTATTTAATCACGATTAGTGTATCACATATTCCAGAGGAATGAAACTATTTTTCTAGCTTTGCAGTTAAACTGTAATAACTACTTATTTTTACACCTCATATAAAAATACTTTCCGATTCTACTTCACATCCCCCAAATTTCTACTCTGTAACCACAACGTCGAGAACTAGCGAATATAGGCTCAAAGGCTTCAACTTTGACTAATGATAATGAGAGTACGCAATTAGCGCGGGGTGATCACTGCTGGTTCGGTAGCTGACAAGGCGATATCTTGTAATTATTCTTACCGAGTAATTCTTTAAAAAAAATAACTGTTGAGTCGGCAATTCGTTGTTTATGGTCGACATAATTTAGTCACACGTGGTTAAGAAACGCAGATTAAAATAAAGACTTTTTCCCGGTCGGCGTGTGTATCTTACATTTCAAGTATGAAAAATATATTCCTTTATGAATAAATGCTAGCAGCATAAGCTAAACTGCGTAAATTTGTTGAGTCGTTGCTTATAAGAATTAATTAGTAAACACAGACTTGTTTTTAAACAATTTATTTGACAAAATAATACAAAAATAAAGATACGATCACATTACCTACCTACTCCAAAATTCTTTAGTTTGATATTCAAAGATATTTTTGTATGGTGTGAGACAGTTATTTTTACGACAGTTACGAACGAATACATCATAGTATGATCGGTTAAATTAATAAAATAATGTACAACACATTATAATCGAATAAATTAATAAAATAATGCACTGCATATGCACACGAAGGTATTAATAACATAGGCACACTTACAATACAAACAAAGAAACAGATGTATTCATCACCATAGTGTAGGTAATTGAGTCACGTATAGAATGGAAAACAATTTCCTTGCAACCTGACTCGAGGTATGAATTATCAAGGGTTTTGAGAAAGGTTCCGGCATTATAGGTCATGGGACACTAAATTTTGTTCTATTAGAGGAGATAATAACGATAATGAAGGTTAAATGCATTGTAATTAACTCTGATTAGCACGTAAAAATACAGTCAGATAAGTATAAAATAAATATCTTTACCTTAAGTTTTTAAAATTACAAAGTAGAATTTCGATAGTTTTTTTAAACGTTGAATTAGCAAATCCACTGAAGGGTTTGCTATGATGTTCCACACGAGAAAACGGACAAAAGGCTGACAGGAGTGAGTAGAAGGAGAAAACATGTTTCGCCGAACCCTCCTTGTGTAGGATAAGGGCAGGAGAATGATGATGATGAGTGTTGAAAAGAATTCAAACATTTGAAATGAAAGGACAGAAATTATCTAACATGCAGTAATAACTATCATGACTCGGGCAAATCCGCAGACGTTAAGGTAGTCTCCAATACTGGGAAATGTTTTAACGAGATTTTAATGTTTCTCGTGGTTAATTTATCATGGTTGGCGCCAAGAAATAACTCTAAGATTTATGGTAGCAAATAATTCACCGACTGGGGTTTTCTTTCTGGTTTAATTAACCGATTCCGGATATGTTTTAAATAGGCTCTGGCCTTGATTAAGCTAGCATGTTTGAATATCCTGCAGAAGTATCAC
The DNA here is from genome assembly GCA_958496325.1 of Nomophila noctuella. Lineage (NCBI taxonomy): Eukaryota > Metazoa > Arthropoda > Insecta > Lepidoptera > Crambidae > Nomophila > Nomophila noctuella. The sequence goes on from OY292497.1 coordinate 9,065,410, forward strand.
GTGTTTTTTCCAATAAAAAAGAGTAAAATAATAAAATACCCTTGATAAATGAAATAATTTCAATTAACTAATCATTCCCGCAAATTTTATGTACCTACACTCTCAAGTATGTTAAATGAAACGCGAAAGTCTCAAATGTTATTGCAAAATTGTGTTTCAATTTCAAATACCGAATATCAATAAGATGTTAAAACTGACATGGATCAATATTTTTATTCAAGGTATGAATACACCACTTGCGTCAACAAAATATGTATGTACATTACGTATAATACAAAAAGTCAGTAATGTTTTGCGAACTTGTTTTTCGACAGTCCAATTGTTTTAAATAATGGAGAATTTTTTCATTTAAACTATAGTAGGTGTTTCACCTAAGATGATCCTTGTGACAGTTAAATTTCCTTTCACGAAATTAAACCTTGTTTGATGGCAATAAGTTTCACTAGACTGTATTTATGATTTTCTAAAGAAAGAGCTTCTTTTTTTTTAGAGTAGTGTCGATTGAATCGTTAACTTATCACCGAGATCATCTTTCGTGTAGCATACTATAATTCAAAAATCAGTGTGAATATGTTACCTGTTATGCTCGTAATAATAAAGTACTTAGAACCATCCATACCGTGAATTTGTTTGGAACCGATGGCATAGTTCCAACACCAGAAATTCCAGTACATTAGAATATCAATTGTGAATTGCAATGCATGCAAAGCAGTTCAGTTCGACAAAGAACATTAACATTCGTTACGTCGCCTTTATAAAGCGTATATTTCAAGTTCATTTTCGATTAAAATCGTTATGGACTTAGGACTCGATAAATTATGTTGATTAGGGCAATCGTACAAGACAGGATGTAAACCCACTTTTGATTTTGTTTGTAATCGATTCGAAGAGTTGTTAATACAATCAATTGATATATTGTGAATCGTCAATATTAGTGAATCATCACTACTCAACAGCCGGCTTCGGAACATTGACTGAATCGAAAAGAACAATCGATAATAATTATTACGCGCATTTTTGTTTTGTTCTATCATAATATCAAGCAATCAGAACAATGCAACAAATGTGATATTATTTTATAAACACATCATGTTTGCATCAAACAAACATCCCTATTATTCTTTCACATAGCTAGCATACGTTATTGTTTTGATAATGAACGGATTCGTACCATGCACCAATGTTTGTCACCGTCATTTTTACACAAAATATTCCAACAAAATGTTAATCGCATGTGATCTGTACCTATGTGTTGTTATTAATTTTGATCAAGATGTAACCCATACACTGCAAATCACAGGTAAGTTATCTTTGGACATTTTTAGCCAACTACTACATTTGTCATTTATCAAAGCACCTTCTACCATGCTACAATCCTACATTTCAACCTAGTAAAACGAACTCAAACAAAACTAAGATTGTTATAAGAAGGCATTTTTTTGGATCCTATTTGATATGCGAGGTTAGGCGCGGGCGGTATGCGTCAAGACTGGACCTAACATTTACACACAATTATCTTGTTTTAGTCTCAATATGAAAGAATGCGCATGCAGACAGCCGATAGTTGTTTTTATTTTTCGTAAATCGCACTGTATATGATGATACAAAACGAAGAATCAGAAGATTATGTATGAGTTTTTTTAAAGAAATAGATTCTAGATTCATCTTATAAGCGAGCTGGATGGTAGCTGTTTACTTTTAATGATGTTTGTGGATAAAAATACATATGTGTATTGTGTATAAACCGGCGACATAGAGCGTCTATTTCTTATTAATCCCTTATTTAGCAAGGACCTAACACCATCCTCCAAACTTAATACAACATAAGATAATGGTTAAACTACAGATTAAGACTCTCGTAACTAGGAATTAAGAATCAAAATGTATTGCAAGTCGGCACAAACTCGAGACTGCAATATTTTTCCGCTGCAAGCGCAGTGCGGTCGCCGCCGAGGCTGCGGTTAATGTAACGTAATGAAACAGCCCGAGATGGACGGTTGCAACAAGTGGAATCACTCGACCGGTAGACGGATCGATCGAGATAACGTGACGTAGACGATTTTGAGATTAAGAGGTGATGAAAAATGGTCCCATGGTGAATGCATAAATGTCCCATCTGTAAGAGGCCTAGGTCTTGCATTGGACAACACGCTGATGGAGACAAACTGAAACGGGAAATTAACACCGAAAAGAAAACACTTTTACATTAAAATTGTGATTCTGTGACATTAATATGCACATAATGGCTACTATTGTGCTTATTGGAAAAATTGTAATTATGCAAGTCTAAGCTCATGCGCAAGGCTTATGGATGCTTGCTTGTTTGAATTCTATAAACCCAGCGATTATTAAAAAAGCTACTCGACTTATTAAAAAGCTGATATCTGCTCTTGAAGGCGTACATGCCATTGAAATGATTACCACTGCAATTGATATAATGACTTGAAGATCAGATAATCACATCGTCTGTCTACGATGATGATGATGATGCGAAATACGAGTACCTACATTAGTTCAAGATAAAACCAAATTTCATCACGTGCGCAATGCAACGTTCATTTGGTTTTCTGCCAACGTCCAGTCATATCCAACCTTTGACTAGTATTATTGATTTCGCTGTCCAATTCTCAAATTTCACACCTAACTGCAACCATAACAAACACTCCGAGTTGCGATTACAATGTAAACTTATCCTGTTTTCTGGTTGGCTGCCAATGCACTAAACATTTATCAGCTTTGCAGTATTTCTCAAATTACGTGCGGATTGCTAAAACCCAAGTATGAGTCACGTTTTAGTTGGATACAAGTTTCTTGTTCACGTGTGTGTAGTTACATACTGCGGGCGCCGTATTCAATTACGAAACCTTTGTGCAGGAGAAATCTATTGATGGTTTTATATGGCGCCTCTAATGCATATTATAGTTATAGCAAGTAGATTCAAGCCTGTGTTATGGTCATCAGAATTAATAAAGATACCACAAATAAAGAAAAAAACCCGTAGGCAATCACGTCTGCTGAACAGGAGCCGAAACGTCTGGTCTTATCCGCGCGAATTTTATCCATTTAACAGAATAAAATGTAATAATTAAGCTTACAGAAAAAGCGTAAGAGCTCATAGAAATAAACAATATTACGAGTAATATCATTCCGACACAAACAATGACAAATTTTTCGCCTTAAGTTGAATACTTCTACCTACTACAAAAAACAAATGTTCAAGGTCTCACCTATTTGGTAACTTTTTCCGCATAAACTTCTTGTAACAAAATATGTGCAAGGAGTCTTAAACGACTTATTACTTCAATAGACTAAATTTGTAGTCATATGAAAGCAAGTCAAGAATGCAAAGGTACAAGAAAATTGCCACAAAGGATGGCCGCGAGATTTACATCGCTCGACTAGTCGGCCGACCGTTCGGGCGATCAGTCGACAGGACCGGAATGCCGCCGCAAGGTCGAGTACGTTCATCGGCCGAGGATCATCTGAGATTTCCACGATAGATGCGCAATGATTATGCTTTGTAGACGAACAATCGCGGTCGGGAGAAAACGCAGTTTGAATTCGAAATATAAATCGCGATTGGACAGGTGAACAGATATCGTAAAGATCGTTTCTTTAACATGTTTAAAAGAACAAAGGTCTTAAGGTCTTTAAAAATGTACAAATGGGTCTTCACAAGACCCATTTTTTGCACTTTTGAAGATCTTTTGAAATTGTGAGTAAATGTAACACGGCAGGCCATTCCACCAAGTATTTAATCTTAAGAATTCATTCTATTGAGAATGACCAAGGTATATTATGTAGGAGGTAATAAAGAATAGTGCACAAAGGTGAAGACAGTCACAGATAATATATACGAGTATATAACCGTGTAATTCGGTGATGTTTAGAAAGAGTGTAATAAATAAATAAATAATAAATAAATATTTCACAACATCACTTACATTGATCTGACCCCGTGTTAAGTAGCTTAAGCACTTGTGTTACAGACATCAGAATCAACAGTGGTATTACAAATATACTTAAATAGATACATATAACACCCAGACCAGGACAAACAGACATGTTCATGCACACAAATGTTTGTCCTGTGCGGGGATCGAACCCACGACCTCTTGCGTAATAGGCAACATCTTGACCATTACACCAAGCGGGTCGTCAAATGTAATGTAAAAGTACTTGTGTGTATGTATGTTTGCTTTGATTTGTGTCCTGGTTAGTTAGTTATTCGCTAAGATTAGTTACTTAAGCAAATGATTACGTTACAAATTACGTATTTGGTAACATTTAAGTGTCATATTGTACCTGACTTGCAACAAACCACATCAGAACAATTGAAACATCTTTGAAAAATTCCACCAAGACGAAATAACGATTTTACTTACGTGCTTCTTATTGAACCAATTTCACTTCAAGTTTCATTCTAATTAACTACACATGCAAATGTTTTTTTACTAATAACATTCTTGAACAAATTGCTTTGGTCGAGAAAATTGTAGTTGTACAAGATCAACTACAATTTTCACGACCAAAGCAATTTGTAGTTGATCTTGTATGTTTTTATCAGGTCATTATCGTTACGCAAACATTTATTTAACAGGATAAAACGGCGGCCTTTTTCAAGGACCATTGTTCGATAACTCTTGCCCACAGCAATTGTTGCAAAAATATGTCCATTTTGTTTCATTTTAATTAAGTTTAGAATTATTTTGTTTGTCGTGAGTCGAACAGAACAAGTGTAAGTATTTATCAAAAGTAAACTTTTAAGTCACCAAATATAACCTTATATATTATTATCATCATATTTTTTCCTAAAGCCATGCTATAAGCAAGATTTCAAGTCACATTATTCAATTTGGATAAAACTTCGGGAATGAAGTTAATATGGATTTTGCTATTCTTATTAATATGAAATTACATATTAAAATAATTTATACATTCCCAAAAACTTTCTATCAAATAATTGAGTTTCAGCTGAAATTGAATTTATATTCGGGGAAACTCGCGGTAATAGAATAGAGAATATGATAACGCACATGAAAAACTTTTGATACGTCCAATAAATCACCTTGCTTGGAAACTCGAAGAAATGGTATAAAATTGTAATAAATTCCAGTCGAGTTCAAATAATATGTCAAAAGATATTGGTTTTGCACCAAACTGGCTACGTCAAATGATTTTTTAAAACGTTCTCGTTTAAAAATCTACATTAATTGAAAATATTGAAATGTATTGATGAAGCAACTAACGATAGTCTGCTTAAAACTCGAGCACGACTGAATTGATTTGGATCAAAAATATTCAAGCTTCAAAAAAGGTCTTGAGAAAACGGTGGTAGTCCAGAATAGGTCTAAACAATACGAAAATATGAAAAACTTTCAAGAAAATAACCTAAAATGGCAACTTTATTTTCTCACACAAATCGCCAAACGTTATGACACTGACGACAGTGATACGAAGCCCACCGGGTCAGTTAATTAATTATTTTAACGGTATTTAGAATATTTTAATGTCATGCCGAAATGAAAAAAGCAGTCAATCTACGATACACACTAGTAAGTGTATGATTTTTTCAAGATACATTGCAAAGCAGATATTGTATAAAAGATCACAAATAAAGTTTCCCCAAATCAGGGGTAATCAGGATGCACAAAAACATTAACTACATTTCTTTTTATCTCAGCGAGCAGTCTATTGTAGGAAAAACCCAACCACAAAATTTGTTATGATCTACATTCCACTTTTTTGCGCGCTGGTACCATTAGTAGTAGATAATTTACAGGTGTTTGGTATTCCCCATCAAGTAAAAACTCTACAGAATGGTATCAAGATCTATATTTAAAATTAATATAACAAAGGTAAGTAACCTTTACGAAAATTGAAATAGTTAAGTACAATTAGTTCGGTATGAAAGTCCGTTGAACAAACTTCAGCCTATTGGAATTTCAAATCGGATTGTTTTATTATCTGAATAAATACGAGTTATTCACAGAAAGGTGTAAAGGTTAATTTATGTAAAGCTGGAAGAAAAGCAAACCCATTTTATTAAACACAAAAACCCGGTTACCTCATTCCAATCAGAATGATGAGTGAAACATTCAGTTAATCTAAATAATAAACATTCACCCATAGTACCTACATAATCTTGTACAATTCAAAATAGCGTTGAAAACTAAAATATTTGTTGTTTCGCGCTTAACAAATACTACTCCAAAATACAAACCGAACAAAATATCAAATAATCGTTGTCTAAACAATAATTCCATTTCGAATATCAACATAATTGTGCAACTCATCAGAAACGGTTGAAATACGAGTGAAACAAATTCCCTTGTATTCTGTGTAGAAGTTGAAGGAAATTGTAATCGCTCTGGAGACTTGCAATTAATGGAAGTTCTCCCAGCTTAAGCGTTAATCCATCTGTCTGGATACCAAACTCCGCTCCGATTAAAATTGAACTTCGGACGGCGAGATTCATTTTTGATAGGGTAATTACTTTTCCTATTCAAGCAGTTATACCTACTCGTAGTTCGTAGGGAGAATAGTACTATGTAGTAATTATATGACGATATTATTAGCATGATCCAGAGTTCTAGGGAGAATTAACCCTAAAATCACATTTGTAGCACTGAATACAATGTGAAGTTATTTTCAGCTAAATAAGGCATTAATTATTTATTATTTTCAGCTTAAAAAGAATTAAACATTGAGTGCAACCTTTAGCATTTGTATTCTATGAAGCTGGAGTGGAATATTTGTGGGTTTATTTTTGTACACTATTGTATTGGTGAAGCCATAGCTTTTGGGAGAAGACTATCACGCGTGGCATGGTGATAACAATATCGCTGTAATTTTATTCTTCATCAAAGCTCTAATGGTACATAAATGTTTATTTATTTATCGAGGTGTTACTCGACTCATTAACACAGTCTGTAATTTAGTAAGGAAAATGTTTCTTTGAAAAGTCACGTTTTATTTTTAGAAAGTTAGCTTGAAGATTTATCCCTTTTCTACTTTTATTTTACGTTGAACGCTTCTTTGATATTCGTTGGCAGATTTTGTTTATAATTAGCTCGGAGTTCTTTCAATGAAGATGAATTCAAGGTTAATCGTAACGGTACAAACAAAAACTCGTAAAAACGCCGCCCGCCTTAAAACAAACGTCGGGAGACGACTTCTAAAAAAAGGAACACACAAACAAAAATCAAAAAAAGAAAAATAAAAGAATACTATACCAAAACATTTCCTAACGAGTGGGCAATTCATCAAGTACTTCCAGGGCGTGTGGGGCGCGGGCTTTTTCTTCTTACGGCCCCTGTGTGAGTGGGGGTGGCACCGCTCAGCGGGCTTGCCGTGTTTCGTGAACATTCCGATACCCTGACACTTCCATAGGCTGTCACATCACTGGCCACTGGCACAGAAACACTTGCAACCGGCAATCACGCCACTCACTGACACGAACCACAGATACAACACACTAAACGGACGTCATCCGTAGCCATCACCGTCCAAGAACACTACATGCGGCCCCACAAAAGCAACTGAAAAGAAAAAAAAAATAAAATGTAATCTCGCATTTCACCGGCCAGTTACACCGACACAACGCGAAACGCTGTTCCATTTTTAAAAACTGACTTTTTGAATTGAAACTTGATTGTACCAGCCAATTTAAAATATGTACTCGCATCAAAACCGATCTATTTTTGGAGTTGTATTCTAGAATTGATGTAGTAGGACGCGCACTGCGGCCCTCGGCAAACATAAATATCGCAACGGTAAATTTGGATCGACCGAACTGTCGTCGTATGCCGTGACTTATTGGATTCCTGCTGTCTGATCTTGCAGGGCATAATGTACGCTCGGGTGCCGGTCTCACCTCGGGTACGAAGGAAACCGCAGGAGTTTAGTGGGTTGTGGGACATACACACATCAACATTATCTAGGGATATCTACATATCATCAAATATCTTAAATAGTATTAGGAATTTGCTAATACTGTAAATGGAAAAAATATAGAGAATTTTATAGTTTTTAATAATAAATAAAAAAAAATGGGATTTTAATTGTATTTTTAAAAATAATTAACTTTTTATTACCCTAGGAAAATTTTTGTGGTAGAAAATCTGCGTTTTTTTTTAAATTAAATGATCAAATTTTACTCAAATAAACAATTTTATTAATTTAATCAGTGTTGCCACCTCTCACGTTTATTATAGCATCAATATCAATTGTCAATGCTTAAAATTAAGTTGTTAAGGTCTTGTTGCGTTATGAGACCCCATGCTCTTTCAAAGTGATGGTGAAGTTGTTGTACTGTTTCGGAATTTGGTGGGAAATGTCTTAAAACTCATTGATGTAACATGCCGCACGCATGCTTGGTAGGATTTAAGCCGAACGACTGAGCAGGGCAATCCAAAACTTGGATATCGTAGTCTCGTAGAGCGGCCGGCGCCTACCGCGCCGCATGGGAATTAGCACTGTCGTTCATAGTTATAAATTCCTGGATAATTTGGACTTTGTTTAGGACAATGACAGATTTTACTACCTTTTTGAGATGTTTTTGCTTAGTCATGATGAACTGGATACAAATGGGCTGGGTTCGTTCACCCAGAAAAAATCCTCCTAAAATAATGATTGTCCCGCCTTGGTAAGTGGACCTCCTAAGGGTGTCACAGACGGCTAATACTGTCAGCAGTTCTCAAAACGCGTGTTCTTCTTGAATCTGGATAAAATCTGTAGCGGGAGTCATCGGTTTACAGCATCACAGACCAAGGGTCGTCAATCCATGGAAAAATTTCCTAAGCCCAAGAAAGACGCTTACCGCGATTGCCCCATCACAATGCTCGTACACGCAGCGGTTGTCCAATATGAAGACCTACTTCATGCAAACCCCTTTGCACGGTTTGATCGCTTTCCAGCAGCTGATGGTCCTCCTGGAGCCTTTTTACTAATCGCATCGCTGTGATGTTTGGTCGTCCTCTAGCAGTCTTTTGGAAAAATTGATCCTGTGTCTGGGTAGTAATGCGATTTCTGTTTTAGTGCCGTTCAACCACGTTCCCAAGACTGCGATAATTGCTCCAAAACCTTGGTAAAATGTTTTGGTTGGTGGTTAGGGCCTCGGCAATGACGCGTTCTTAGGAAACACTTTCTTACAAGTCCACGGATCGCCACATTTCATTTCACCTCAAATGATGCTGTTACATTACTCTTCAAAAAACACTCAACAAGTTTCATAAAAAAGAATTAAAAAAAACATCAGTTTTCTTTAGTAAAATATCAAAAAAAATAATTTAATTTTCATGCACTTTTCCCGTGCGGAGGGAACTACCAATATTTTTTGCCATTCTTTTGTTTTTCTATAAAAATATATTTTTTTATAAAAATAGAATATAATACCTTTCAATCGATATATAAACTTCATATAAATATAATATAGAAGTAACAATATAACGTAGTTTATAATATACAATTAAGATATCCCTAGATTTTGTTGATGTGTGTATAAGCAGGTTTTTCTAACCAGTACGCTATGGCGTGTTAAGGTGTTCTACTGCGAAAAAAGAGGCATAATCTACGCTTGTTCTACAACACCCCTCAACTAAATTATATAAACCTTGAGAAAGTGAAAGATGGGTTCGAAAAACTAAATTCATTATTTTTCCGGCACTGACTAACTCTGTAGATCGGTAATGAGATTAAAACTTAAAAGCAAGAAAACTCTCATTTTATGGACCCTATTTACGAGATGAAAACATCAAACAATAATAATTAAATTAATAACAACAAAACTTCGGGAAGGGAAGACCTTTCTTCGAAATCTTAATCGTTCAAAAATATAATATTTACTTCCAATTTGTTCTTAATTTTTATTAGTCGGGCCCTCGGCCTTTTTCTTTTATATAAATCCAAGTCTTCTTAACATTAAATAAGATGACGCTGGAAAATAATTCATTTTACTTAGGTAAACGAAAAACACACTTAAAATGTGTAGATATTTAGGCCTTTAAAGGTATTATGTAATCGGTTAAATGATATTCCAGGTCATATCATATCTCTTAAACTATAACATTTTGATAAATAAACATGGGGTACAATCGATTGGTATTGGTGTCCCCTAGCCACAGACTTTCGCTGGCTCATCCATTTTTTAAAACTTTGTTAAAATAGACGCAACATTAAACTCGCTATAGTGTACACTATTTTATGGTAAAACAATTTATGCGACACACTACACACGCATACATTTACGACCTAGGCTCAGCAGAACCATTAATTTAAATCGTTAGAAATGAAATGAAATAATTTCAATCTATATGCCCCGACAACAGAAAATTGCATTGCATTTTTTTGTTTGATATGACGTATGTTGTTAAGTGAGTCGTCGACATACTGTCACTGTGATTAGAAGCCACTGTCGCTTCATATTTTGGAGCCAATTCCAGAGCGAGTTGCAGTTCGATGAGGGCATATCTGGCGATATGCCTACGTCATAATGTTCAGAAACTAAACAAAGGCGATAAAGCGACCTTGCGGCGATGCCCGCTGCCGAGTAATCACAGTCGTGTTTGTACTTTCCACCGGTCTGAATGAACTCGTTTAACTTATACATTAGTATTTACATAAATGTTAGAATAACCTGTTATATGTATCTGGTTTATATACGTATCTGCGTATGTTATGATGGTAGATGTCGATAGTCCGGCGCCTACTCACTGATCGGTCATGTTAAATTGCTGTCTTATTTAATAACTTGCCGCCCGCCACTCGATCCGCGTGGATTTCGGTTTCCGGACACATAGTGTTATACTACATACTATAGCTTAAAGCCTTCCTGGACAACTGGACTATCAAACGCATTAAAAAAAATTCAATTTGAAGCAGTAGTTATTGAGATACAGAACAAACAAACTCTTAAAGTTTTGTAAAAAAATCTCCAACGTCTGACTCGAAAGCAGCCTTCGACTTTCTTCATTCAAAAATATTGAGAAATGTTTCATAATATCTTAAAATTACACATTCGGTTGATCGGTTATTCTACTGTTCTTTGATGATGTAAAAGAAATATAATTCGTAGTCTGGTTTGTAAAACGATCCACCTCTAGACTGCCTCATCAATATTAATTAAATACAACATTTTACAAATTTAAAAAAAACAGCACATTCTACCGTTCGTTCGGAAACGAAATCGCCAGACACGGTGACAAACACGTGAGTCGAGAAAAAAAACTAGTATCAATATCAATAATTAATACATCCACTCAACATGTGGTCACACTTCTGCGGAAGGTCAACATACGGTGATACGGCATTTGTGTAAACATAAAAAATAGTTGACGATCAACGTGCAACGTTGTTCGCTGTTGTGTAGAACCATATATTTAAATCGTCAGAAATGCCCACATAATACTTCAACCCGCTTTAAAATTGGAACTGAAATTTGAAGCGACAGTCACTTTTTATCTTACTGACAGCATGTTGAAACGTACGTCATGTCAAAACAAAATAATGCCACAGTTTTCTGATGTCGGGCCTTATTTACTATTAAAATCTAGGTGTAAAACGCGTCAGTCAACCGCCCCGCAAGGACAGTAACTGACAACCGCTCTGACTAATAACAAATAGGCTTGTTTTTTGCGATAACAATACCGAAAGAGGCGATCTGTTACAATGTGTTCGTAAATTCTCGAGGTGAAGTAGCTGTTACGATTAGACTTATTTACATCTCGTTTTTTTCTTTTACGCAGTCCTTACAATGTGTTAGTACCAATTTTTAGGGTTCCGTAGCCAAATGGCAAAAACGGAACCCTTATAGATTCGTCATGTCTGTCTGTCTGTCCGCCAGTCTGTCACAGCCACTTTTTCTAACAGAACACGAGTTATTATTAAGTAGTAGTTTTCCTATACTGATATATTGAAGTAATGGTACGATGTCAATGCTAAAGTTTACTACAATCTTCTGAAAGGGGAATTCAATTCAATTCAATGGATTTGCAAGCATTGCCACAGAAGTATAGGCTACGTCCGATCTTGTAAGTTATAAATTGAGGCACTGATATTAAGGCGTCAGAATAGCATTGTCGGGTAGTGGTTATAAAAGCCCTCTAGCTAGGGGAACGAGTCGACTCGAGCAATAAATTAATAAAACGATTAAACATGATCACTTTTACATTGTGTTCTTTTTAAATATAGAAATAGGTTGCCAACGAGCAGACGGATTGCCCGATGTAAAACAATCAGCGCCGCCCATGGACACCGGCAACCCCAGAAGAATCACAAGTGCGTTGCCGGCCCTTTAAGAGGGAGTAAGCTCTTTTTCTTACTCCCTCTTAAAGGGTTTCAAAAAAAGGAGGAGGTTCTTAATTCGACCCGTATGTTTTTTTTTTTGGAAGTTCGTATCGGTCCGGAAATACTTCAGGCGAAGCAACAGTTCATTCCATAGTTTGGTTTGTTCACATTTCACGTATGAATTTCACATGGAAGAAATTATTTATTATCGGAGGCCAAGAATCATTTTGGATCGCTGCGCTACTATAGTAAGTAAGTACATTTCACGTATAACATCGCACGTATATGATAAGTTTCTGTTGTACGCACTCGTTGAATTTACACAACCGTGAATTCTGTGAAGGTTTAGGAAAATTCCATTGAGCGGCAATTATCTTCACGGCTAAGATGTAACATCTTTTGATTTGAAAATCATTTGGAATTCCTTAATTGAACATGTCAGTTATAATTGCGGGATGGAGTTTAAATAGATACTCAAGGATGTCATAATTATGTACAATACAGATACATTTGAATGATTTTCCAGATCGCATTTGATTTGTCCTGATAGCAAATTGCCGCCAACAAGTATGTTTTCGCTATAGGTAGTAATATCTGGTTCTTAGCCACTTTATATTCGGACATAAAAAGTGGTTCATCATCATCTAGCGCCTCTCCCGGTTGCATCCTCGGCCTTTGCCTTGGAGCCCAGGGTACGCTGCGACTATGGATCGGACATACAAAGTGGTTATGAAATAATATTTAAAAGCATTCATAAAGTTTAAATACACAAAGGTTTTGGTTTTATATCACAATGGAACATTAACATCCAAGAATTTCAAATGATATTAATCATTAAGAATTATTGCGTTTTAACTTAATGTACATTACGGAACGGAAGTTCGGCAGCAATGCATTTTCTATACAATTTCGGCAAAGTGTGACAGTCACCATTTAAAATACATTGCAGGCATTATCACGCCGAACTTGGGTTCCGTAGTCTACTAGGAACTCTTATTCCGCCTAGTGTGTTTCCACACTTAGACAGCAACGATCATTCGAAGTCTAAAAACGTACTTGTTACATTTCGAGTCGCGTTTATCTATAAAAAGCAATGTAAATAATGTAAACGTGTGCTCATCACGGATTACACGGCCGAGGTAAAAACCTAGTCCGGCTTTAGATCTGCCATTTTAGGTAATCGTTGACACAACATGCTTGTAGCCACGTTCAAGTTAAGAGGAAGCAATTTGCAGTTGGTTTGGTTTTAAATAAAGGAGACGAGCTAATATTTAATTCTCAGATCATTCGAGGTTTTCTTAACGCCATCTTGTGTCAAATTAAAAAGAAAGCTATAAAAAATACACATAACATTTTGTATACGTCTGTATTTAGTAAAGAACCATACATAGTTTTATTTTATGTGATTAAATAGAAGCTTCCAATTTTAATGCTCCGATTAATAAAGGACTTTTTTATGAGTTTCTCATTGATAATGTCATGGATTAAATGAGCTGTATAAGTGTAAATTAAAGATGTATCGAAAAACATAAATAATGCAACAGATATATTAGCAGAAACGATTCATAAGACCCAGATTCTTATGACAAGTTCAATTCAACTTTAAATACGTAGAATCATATTCCATCTCGAAAAGGGATCGGATAAACGTGACGAATTAACATAAAACGTATGTTTATCGTATTACACGCACATTGCAAATCGTGTGACAATACCGACGTCAATTCAGGATATATGATACGCGTCCTACATTCGGTTTCTAGAAACAAACGTCTTAGTATACTCAAGGCGAAGCAAATCCTATTAATATTATAAATACGAAAGTAGAAAAGGTTTGACATATTCTTCGTACTCTTAAACGCAAAAGCTTAGGAATATAATATTGCTGTCTCAACGGACTATGGGAGAGAGGGAATAATTAATACTAAAAAGTAATAAATGATAAAAAATGCCTTGGACTAGTAATTGCCTAGCCCCAAACTAAGCCAGGAGATTCTACTATGAATGCTAAGGAACGGACAGGCATACTTAAATACTTTTATAAACATCCATGACTCTACAAATGTCGATGTTTATCACACAAACATTTGGACCTAGCGGGATTCGAACAAGCGACCCTTGATTTTGTAGCCAGGGTCTCTGAGCACTAGACAAACTAGACTAACTGTGCTAGCAGACGAACTGTAATATATTTTGCGTACCTTTTTTTTTTCGCCTCGATGGTCTAGTGGGTTAAGTACCGGGCCTTGGTCTCGAGGTCCTGGGTTCGATTCCCAGGTCGGGCAAACTTTGTATTGATTTTTCTGAACACAGCCCGGGTTTGTGATCAACAATCCGCATTTGGCAAGCGTGGTGATTAAGCCAAAACCCACCTTTGTAACGAAAACATGATTTCAAATGATGGAGGCCTTTGCCCTGCAGTGGGACATTAATAGGCTGATACTTTACTTTACTTTACTTTTTTTTTCGGCTGGTCTTAATATTGGAGGCAGCGACCGAAAACAGATGGGAGAGTATTATTATTACAGTAATATTGGTATACCAAAGTACAAGGCAACTTCTTACCCCGGAAAAATATCATATTCCCACGGGATGTATGGTTTAGTCCACTCCACTCGAGTGAGTCCGCGTGCAGAGGTACCTAACTATAAGTATGACCTTCAAGCTCGAATATCTCTGAGGATAATCATATTAGGGCTAGTTGGTTAAGCCTAAATGCATTTTAGAAGTAGTTGAATTAACATGACAAAAACCAAAGTGAGGAGAGAAAATTTAATTTCGGCAGTGGGCAGTTGTCTGCAATATACTTAATTCAATTTATTCATCTAGGCTTTTAGTTTACGATTATGAGAGTGAAGCACTTTTAATGCAATATTAATTTAAACAGACAACGACCATAAGCGCACGCGTATTCATTAAGTTACTCCCTTCATTAATACCGTATCATCTTTAGAGTGTCAATTTCTTAACTCAAGCTATTAATAATAAGCTATCTGTACAATGTAACCTTTAGATTGTATCATACTGCAATCAAGGAATACTTTGTAAACCCAATAACTTCTACAAAGTAAAACAGATTTCTTCTTCGTAATATCTACATAGTAATAAAAGGAGGGAATTTTAAGACTATAAAGGAGTCAATCGTTTTTGTATGGAGAGTTAGGCCCACATAAAATTTTAGCGTTTATTTACGAAATGGGTATCAATTTATTCCTTATAATCTCAGGATTATAGTGGTGATATTACTTTTTTATATTTTAACCGGAATCGTTAGAAATAAGATGGGAAAATATATATGAACCTCATAAACTAATCTGTCTATTTGCTTTCCTGACTTTCAACGCCTGAACCGTAAACACTTACACATAAGGGCGATTTTCCATTATGTTTTTCCTATGTATCTGAAGTAAAAACAATTTATTATGACTAGTGGCCGCCTGTGACTCTGTCCGCGTTGAATAAGGTTTTTGCACAAATAGTCTTAAACTATAGCTTAACATTTTTTTAGTTTACGCCTGGCTCGGCTAATGGATAATCCAACGCAAAAATATTTTTTCAATTCGAACCAACTGTTTCTGATAGTAGCGTGTTCAAACAAACAAACAAACTACAGCTTTTTTAAATTATATAGTAAAACCATTAATGACAGTTGACAGACGGAAGGTTTCTGACATTTATATTCAGTTTTTAAATAAAATCAAAATCCGGCAATAGACTAGCACTTGCGTTCCGTTATACGGATTTTTTTGTATTGTTTATTCGTATTATTTTATTTCATTATTTAAATGATTAAAAGTCACTACCAATCACCGCCTTAAATAAAAATAGGCATGAAAACCGTTCCAAAAGTAAATTGCGTCTCCTTTATGTTCGATTTCATGTGTTTTATTTTAATTCTATTGATAAAAACCTTTTTTCCTTCAGTTATCTGTATGTCAGCCATTGTTTACTAATCTTTGGACAGATATTTCACGGATATAATCAAAATAAGGCTTTTTATTTTGGTTTTATGACTCCGGTTTCGTTTGAAATTCACTTCAATTGCAAAATTCATAAGAAAATATATTTTTTTTTTACATAGTTATCTTTCTCTTAAACGTTACCGATTGTTGGTGGGCCCAAAAAAAACTGTCACCTTTATCATTTTTAATGGATTGCACTGGCTGATATTAAAATTTATTACTCGTACTCATAAAGCCGGTTTATGTATAAACAAAGAATCCACAGATTAAGCAACATAGAAGGCTGATGACAAAGATCATTTCATTCGCCGCTATCAATGTATCAAAGTATTCGTATTGAACGTTTGACAGGTCAAATAATTTTGTACCGACATTCAGTGTAGAAACACACTAGACAAAAAGAACGCCAACAAAGTTCGGCTGCCATGCAAATTCTTTACAAAATTACGCGACGTTATTTGGTATGGTGTGTCATCTACCATTTAAAATACAATTCAGTCGTAGTCACTCCGAACTTCGGTCGCGTTTTTTCCACCTAGTGTGTTTCTTAACTTAAGTGATACACTGTCATATCAAATATCAACACATGACATTATGAGGGTAATTATTTATTAAACTATACTTTCCCTCAACAGACTTATCGATTGTGTCTCCTTAAACTAACCTGATATGGCAATAATAGGTCTTTAGCGTCCAGTTCATGCTATAAGCTTTACAACGTCCTAGTACTCAAAAGAGAGCTAAGGTGCATTATGTTAACAAATTATCAAAAATGGCCACTAATATTCAAACTACTTTCAGGAAAAAAACTTTTTTTAATTTTATCAACAGTCTTAACCACACTTTCATGAAAAAAAAATCGCCTTACAGGACCGAATGTTAAGAAAAAAATGAAACGAAATTAATATATGAGTAAAAACCGAACATGATTCTTGGACACGATTTTACGGCACAATTCTTTTTATAGAGTCAAAGGCACTGGATACTGGCGAATTAGTTTACCTTGATTATTACCAGATTCAGGTACCTTAGGGTGTAAATTTTCACACATTCACGCCAAGAGTAAACCATTAACGAATATCGTGATGGACGAAAATAACACGAAATAAAGATATACACGTGTACAAAATTGTACACGTATGTTTTTTACAAAAAAAGAAAGAATTAAAAATATTTAAAAAGTTAAGACAAGAATGAATATCAATTTAGTTTGAAGGCAAGGTTTAGGTATTTTACCAATATATTTATTTCTAGATCGAGCCAGAGATCGAATCCAAACCATAATGATTATTTCCACTATCATGAATATCTCGAAATTCTCTAGCTAAAGATAAAGTTTGATCAGTTAGTAGCGTACCAAAGCGACCCAAATCCATCAGTTACAATTATGTTTTAGTTTAAAGTTCAAATCTAGGATTGAATACTAATTTTGTTATGCGGTCAGTAGCTTGGTCTAGTTGTACGAAGTGGAAAGCTGGCTTTATAGAAACACAGTAGACTTGCAAGAACTTACTATGGTATCTTTCTAGGGGTGGCCCAAGTACTAATGAAATGCTAGTTATCATTTAAACATGCCTGTTTTTGGCCCAATAGTCAGATAACCTAGCCAGACCCGCGACCCTCGGATTTGTGGCTACAAAACGGTTCGCGGTTCGGGTTGCGGGTTCGAATGCAGTTATGGGCAAATGCAGTCATTTGCCGTTAGTCATTACGTTATAAACGTTTTTACTGTGTGATGAACATTCGCATTTGTACTGGAGTCATGGATGTTTAATAAAAGTATTTTAGTATGTTTATCCGTGATTCGCCTGCACTTATAGGTCTCTAGGCAAATGACTATATTAAAAGTAATAAAAAATATAGAATGGGATTGAAGCTTTGCTAAATTTGATCAATCATCAAATCATTAAATTAAGAATGAATGCTATGACCATACTTTGAGCTAGACAGTTATAGGCATCCCTGATCTAGACTTGGCTTAAAGCCTATGACTCAGAAGCGGTCGTCGCCAAATACGGCTCGGCCAAGACCCCAACGCCGGACTTGGTTCGACCGCAATTATTAATTCTATTAATCTATATACTAAAACTAGCGGGCGCCCGCGACTTCGTCCGCGTGGATTTCGGATTCTTCATTTATTTTATCTCCTTAGAAGTGGAATTTTCGAATATTCTTTAAAAGGGATGCTTACGTCATGTTATCTTTATGAATGCAAAGTCTCAGCCCGATTGGTTAAAAAATGACAAAGTTTCATACTTACGTTCCTCCCCTATTTGACCTCCTTTGGGGTTGGAATTTATTAATATCATTTCTTAGGCGATGCCAACGTCATAGTAGCTTTAAGAATTCAAAGTCTCAGCCCGATCGGTTAAAAAATGACAAAGTTTTACACTAACGTTCATCCCC
The DNA here is from genome assembly GCA_958496325.1 of Nomophila noctuella. Lineage (NCBI taxonomy): Eukaryota > Metazoa > Arthropoda > Insecta > Lepidoptera > Crambidae > Nomophila > Nomophila noctuella. Next base: position 9,084,063 of record OY292497.1, read on the forward strand.
TATTTTACCCCCTTGGGGGTTGTAATTTATAAATATCATTTCTTAGGCGATGCCTACGTTATAGTAGCTTTGTGCATGCAAAGTCTCAGCCCGATCGGTTTGAAAATGACAAAGTTTCATACTAACGATCATCCCCTATTTTACCCCCTTAGGGGTTGAATTATTCAAAATCCTTTCTTAGCGGATGCCTACGTCATAACATCTGCCTGCATGCCAAATTTCAGCCGGATCCGTCCAGTGGTTTGGGCTGTGCGTTGATAGATCACTACGTCAGTCAGTCAGTCACCTTTGAGTTTTATAGATATAGATAGATAATAAAGCTGAAGAGTTTCTTGGTTTGTATGTTTGTTTGTTTATTTGAACGCGCTAATCTCAGGAAGTACTGGACCGATTTAAAAAAATATTTTTGTGTGTGTAATGGACTATCCATGTCCATTTAACGAGGAAGGCTTTAGGCTATGGGAAATCGAAATCGACGCACGGAGTCGCGGGCGGCCTCTAGTAATCTATATACTTACTTAATATAATAAAGCCAAGAGATTGTTTGTTTGTTTGAACGCGCTATTCTCAGGAACTACTGATCATAATTGAGAAAATATTTACGTTGGATAGTCCATTAGTCAAAGAAAGCTTTAAGCTGGTATAGTACCTATAACAATAAGTGTGCGCAATCTGAATTACACGTGGTCGGAGTCGCGGGCGGTCGCTAGTTATTTAGATAAACCGCGAGCATTAGTAGGTGGAAAACGTCGTTTGTATTATAATATTTTTAATTTGCGTAATAGGAATTGTAATGAGATGACGTATGTTGTAAACATTTCTCGCTTTACAACGGATTTGTGGATGTCTTGACAAGTTTTGACTTGAAAAATAGCGATATCGCACAAAAAGTAACTCAATTGGGTTTTAAGGTAGGCAACGCGTTTTTGACTCTTGCGGAGTCCGTGGCGGATGTCCATTAAACAAGGCAGAGGTAATCACTAACAATCAGATGACACTCTTGATCCTTTGCAACCTTACTTAAAAAAATAAAGAAAGTGGTTTGATAAATGTAAAGACTATTTTGCTAATGCTTTTGATTCTAATGAAAAATTTAAAATAAAAAAAACGCGTGCGGCGTTTAAGAAAATGTAATTAGCACATCACATTTCGTAACAAAACAGTGCACATTAACAAAAAACCTTGTTACTTTTAATTTCGTCCATTTCTCTGGAACAATTTGAATCCAAACATTCATAGGAAATGAAGCAACAACAACGAGGAGACGACAAAAGCCGTATTTCACGAAACAAGATAGGTCATTTCGTTTCCTCCGCTGTTTGCTGAACTAAGAAAACATTAATGTTCAGAGCTCCGGCAAAAGTTGATTCTACTGAACAGATGCGGTGCCAATATTGGAGCATACTGTCCGACCGATAGTGTTGCCATTTGATATAATTTACCTCAAAAACTTTTTTATTTCTACTAGTATTATAAAGAGGAAACTTTGTTTGTTTGGTTGTAATAAATAAACGGTCTCAAAAACAACTAGGCCGATTTTAAAAACTCTTTCAACATTCGAGAGCTACATTAGTCTCAAAGTAAAATGTCATGTTTCGTGCCTGTGTGAAGCCGAACCGCTAGTCTGTGAATAGTTTTATAAAGTAGCGATCATCGTTTTGTTCAAGTATATCATGAAGCAGATCGTTTACCGAATCTTGCCACATCTTCCCAAAGCTGTCCTTAAATAAATGAATAGCTAGCAACCCTACGTCCGCTACACGAGTCACCAGTTATAAGGTATCGAAATAATATTGAAAATAGTTATTATACTGGCTACCACGAGTCGTTTGAGATTAAACTTTATTGTAGGAGTATTATTTTCATTTATCTATCAATGTGTTGGTTATTTTTGATATTTTACGCAGGCATGTACAATAAATAAGACAAACTCTATCAGTGAACAATCTTTAAAACCATCCGTTTAAAAAGCCTTATTCCATGACCAACACACAAGTACATTACAAATCATATAACATGAATTAAGTTCGGCTTCCACCCCTCAAATCTAGATGTCTCGAGGGCTTTCTTTCTTCAACCGTCAATTCTCTAGGCCAGTATTATTTCTCGACACCAGCGCCATTGCGTCAATTTTTTATGAAAAATTCAGTTCAAAGACATTTATTTATTCTCATTAAGACAGAGTCACTTACATGAGAACTTATAGCTAATTATACTAAACATAAAATATTAGGTACAGTTTCCACCTTATGATAATTTATTCTTAATGTATTTAATTAATTTCGACTTGAACATTCCGAATGATTCTGCATTTTTTATGTCTGGAGGTAGTTTATTGTAGATTTGGACTCCTTCAAAAGTTATTGACTTTCTTCCATAATTGGTTCTTATTGTGGGAAGTACTATGTGATCACCTCTTCGACGTATGTAGTTATGTGTTTGGTTTTTTTTTGTGAATGTTAGTTGCGTATGGATATTTTTATTTAGTATTTTTCTTATTAATATGCATGTGGTGTAGCTGTATAGTTGTTTAATATTCATAAGAGATGTCTCTTTGTAAAGTTTGACAGTGGGTGTTAAGTATGGGTAGTGAAAAAGAGCCTTTATTACTTTATTTTGTAAAATTTGAAGTTCGCTAATTTTAAAATTTGAAGCGCACCCCCATATTTCCCCCCCCCCAAATTCATAAGGCCACAACAAAAAGGTAATCATAGCGGGCAACACTGGGGTAGAAGGACGGGGGAGGGGTTTCATTCATTCGCGACGTGACGTCACGCCAGAGGTCGTGCCCTCGAACAACGCTCTGGACGTTTTTATAAGCCATTTTAATGTCTATCCGTGTTGCCTGTTTGATTGCTATTTAAGACATTCGTGGATAAAGGAACTGTTGAAAGGTAGAATTAATTTAAGTTTTTTATCCTGTTATTAAATATTTTTTTTCTTAATTCGTCATAAAAATTGTTATATTGCCTATACTTAATAAGGATTGGGTTCACGTAGGTTTGAATGTAATAAATATACATAACGGTAAAAAAACAATGTATAATTCACTAAACTTTGAATTTAACTAGAAAGGGAGTAAACACTGTGGGGGTCTGCAATTAGCGTCATTCATTAAAACTCATAGAATCCTCCTTACAGCAATCAATGAAATTGAACATGGCGAATTTAAAGAATAAACATTCTCTTTCATATTATAACAATATAATTTTATAGTGGAAAATAACAGAGAAGCGCAAAGATCGCTCTTGAGTAGAATTGAATTTTTAAAATAAAATTGTTGGACACAATACGACTTAAGTTCCATTTGCGACACCTGTCCCATAACTGCATTCTAATATGGATCGTAAATAAAAGGAATAGGATTTCAAATTGCATACGGTGGCAGAAAGGCTGGACAAAATGTGACTAGGTCTTTTGTTTGGTCATAGTAAAATATGGAAAAGCTGGTGAACAAGAAGATTTAATACATCGTTTCAAAGTAGGTTACTGCAAGCATTTATGGACTATTTTAAGATAGAAACTTAGGAATTTAGGAGCATCTTGAGTTCCATTAAACAACACTATAGTAACTCAACAATGTTACAAGACTAAACATTCATAATGTCACTCAAAACTGCTCTTAAATAAGGCAAATGCTATTTAGAGTGGTTTTTATCACAACAATATTTTAATTTATTCCTTTAAGTATTTTTTTATGTGATAGCGTGGCAAAGGAACAAACGGGTCATCTGATGGTGAGAGATCACCGCCTTACCCACCTGCAGAAACATGGCACAATATTTACAAAGTGCTACTTCACTGTGGTCTTCTGTAAGGTGGAGGTACTTGCCCAGACGAGCGGCTGATTCGGGTGGAAAATTCACAAAGCTCTACCTCTCTTAAATATTTAGATTCTTAGCCTCTGCTTAACAATACCAGAATAATTTAATCTTGTAACAGTATCCCCGTTATTTGAGATTAAGTGACCCTCATACGGTACGAATGGACTACTTACCAACTTTTACTATAGTTTAGCCTTGAGCGAAAGTAATCGGCTCACTTCTTACTCGAGTGCACAGAATGGTATTCACTTATACGGCTTACGGTCAGCGGGCCCGTCACGAGCACGAATTCATTGTTGTGCCTACCGTACAATACGGTATTTGACTGACAAGTCAAATCACCTACTTTTTTTAAATGTCAAAAACGTAACCTTGTAGGAAAAAATGTATGAAATATTGAATCGTGACGTCACGATGCAATAGTGTAAAATCAATACTCTTTTAACTTCAATTAGCTGTAATAATTTGTTAAAAGCTCAATAGTAACTGTAAGATAAAAAATTGTGCCTAATTTTTGATTTCGTCTTATTCTTAGAATGTCATAATTTATTTCGTGTGCAGTCAAATACCCAATTACCGGTAGTATGTTTTTATTCTTTACTCGTATCGAATCATTGAGGTGTTACTACTACGTATAGAAAGGACTTTGTTAACAAAATCCATGCGTCAACTTGGAGTGAAGGGGGCAGATATGTGTACAGTGATTTTTTTGATATATGAAATGACACGCCAAGCTATAGTTTTCGTCCTGGAAAGATTTGTACATGTTTTTAAGAAACAAGGCGGGATTTTTTCGGTTATAAAAATAGTATATGTACAATAGACGGTAACTGTTAAATTATCTTTCATGCTTCGAAGGAACCCATAATTACGATTTTTATATCTAATAGCTTTAATGTCAGCAAAAAGTTATGCAGCCTTTATATATATTTTTTTTGTATTGTGTTATTTTATAGATGAGAATTGACACCCGAATAGAATTTCATGATAGAATGGCCGTTTTAATTGGTTTTTCTCTGGGTCACTGGGCACAACAATGATTTCAGTCAAATAAAAACATTTTAAATCCTATCTTTTTTTATTGTGGCAGCCTATTGCAACACACCAAGTACAAACTCAAACAGTCGTAAAAAAGCCTGCATCAATCAAAAGATACGCAACATTTAAACGAGTGACTTAAACAAACCATCTGCATGCAACCAGTTCTCTCGCAATAAAGTAATGGAGTTAGGAACATAATGCTCGGTGGGGTGTGTCGACTGAATTAATGTGATGTGGGTTCACGTGTGGCCATAGATTCACATTGTATTATATGCCCTCGCTATACATCGAGCCGTTCAGAAATGGGGTCTAAAATTTGAAGCGACAGCCGCTTCTTATAGCAATGACCACGTGTTGAACGCTAAGTCATCTCAAAGAAAATAATGCCACAGATTTCTGGTCTCAGGGCATTACTAACGACTCAAATCTATACGTGTGGGCATGTTAAGAGTCGTAGATACGACTGCAAATCGACCATATATCGGTTTAAGGACGTTTTATCACCTATTTTATGATTTAAGAACAATAGGTGGTCCGCCTGACTGGTTTGCGATGTGATATTCGGATGTGGACGGTCGCGGTTCTCGAAATTTCGTTCTGGGAAACAATTAGTGTGGATGGGTGCAGGTACATTTAATTGAATTTCTGAGGAGATTGAAATAACTATTAAATATTGTTTATTAATATTCAAAAAGCAGAATAAAATATTATTCAATCGTTTATTCACATAATAATTATATCATACATACATAATAGCATGTAAATTACGATAGTTAAGAATAAGCAAACAAAATAGATATTCGTTTTCCATGCAATGTCTCGCTATGCATGCATGGATTAGGTAGATTAGAAAGTTTTACAATTCTTCCACTGTATATTTTTTGTAATCATCTGTTTTCGCAAACTCCTCTATGATTTGAAATCATGTTAACGATGCAAAGATATTGTAAAACATCCTCAAAAACTTTACATCAATTAAACTTGAGCTATTTAATTCCCTTTCACGTACACTCGAATCGAAGCATAGTTGACAAACCAATTTTTAAACTAACAATAAACGCGAGTAAAAACAAATTGGATCGTCGATTACGAGTCCTGGAAATGTAGGATTTATCCTGACAAAACGTTGATAGGCTTGCGTCCCCTGTAATCCTTAGATGTAGCGGTCCAGGTGAATAGGACCCGTGAATAAGCCATCGTGATCTACAGTTTCACGGATGGAATGGTACGTTTTCTTTTGTTTTGGGATACGATTAACTTACCGACAAACGTTTTCAAATGGATGGTTAAAAAAGCAATCGAATTAAGAACGTCCTCTTTTTTTTCAAATCGTTTAAAACAACAACGAATGCAACTGATAGAAGAATGTGTGATGGTTGACCTTATGACGTACTAGAATATCGAGAAAAAAATATCAAGTAGGTACGATAGGTATATCGAGTAAATTTATAACCTTAAATGAATTAGTCAAAGTCATAATTTAATATGTAATGAAATTTGAAATGATGTTAACGATAATAAGAGATTGTAAAATATTTTCAAAACTTTTACATCAATTAAACTTCATCTGTTAAATTGTCTTTCCCGTATAGGTAGGTACTCGAATCTAAGCAAAGTTTAAAAACTAACAATAAACACGAGCAAAAACAAATTGGATCGTCGATTACGAGTCCTGGAAATGTCGGATTTACCCTGACAAAACGTTGATAGGCTTGCGTCCCCTGTAATCCTTAGATTTAGCGGTTCAGGTGAATAGGACCCGTGAATAAGCCATCGTGATCTATACAGTTTCACGGATGGAATGGTACGTTTTCTTTTGTTTTGGGATACGATAAACTTATCGACAAACGGTTTTGAATGGATGGCGAAAAAAACTTTGAATACAATTATATACGATCAAATTAAAAACATCCTCCTTATTTCAAGACGGTTAAAAACAACAACAAATGCAACTGATAGAAGAATGTGCGATGGTTGACATCGCAACATTTTATGACGTACTGGATCTTTGTAAATCAGACGACAAGTATCTTTCATCTGAGTAAGATAATAAAATAAAATAAATAAGTCAAGTGAAATTTTGAATAAGTCAATTTTCAACAACCCGCTATAATTGTTGTTCCGACAAGTAAACAAATAATTGAATTTGATGCGAAAGGTAAGTTATCAATTACTGTGATTGTAAATAACGCCATAAATTATAATCGTGTATCATTTTTGAGTAATTTAATTCAAATTATTAAAGATTCGTTCCTCTTCTCCAGATTCTAACAGTAATTTAATTTATTTTATTGACGCCTCACTTTATTGCAGCAATTTGCGCAATCTTAAAAGCGCCTAATGCCCTTAGCAACAGAAGTTATTGACCTCAATAAACGGAGAAGTAATGTGATTACCTTATACTTAGGAGTGTATAAAAAAGCATGTTTTAAAGTCTTATATTTCATACTGATTGATACAATATATTTCTGCGTTAGTGCCAAAAGAAGCCTCAAGTCGTGTTTTATCTATTTACAAGATTTTACCGGCGAAAAATCAACAAATTTCTACCCGACCTAGGAATCTAACCCAGGAAGTCGAGTCGAGACCACAGCCCGGTACTTAAACCACTAGGGCATCGAGGCGTTTTGAGTATATTATAGTACTGTAATAAATATATAAATGAAAATGAAATGTTCATTTAGTGGATCCTCCTATCCAATATACTTTATAAAATGTATTTAAAAATCCTAACAACAAAGAATCGCTATCAACCGCTATAAAACAACGCTCCGCTCATCGCCAAGGTTAAGCATGAATGTAATTAAGCAAATATCTCGAAACTAAAGTAGGCAAATCATATTAATGAATACAGGCATTGTATTCGGTACGGTTTATTTTATAAACGGTACGGTTTGTATGTATGCTTGATCCTCAGATTAATGAATACTATAGATTCTCCATATGTCACGTGTGAGTGTCTCCACTAAAGCGTCAAAATTTCACTACACTTTACAATAAACTCTGTTTTTCTCTCAGTATCTCTTAGCAGAAGACCAGGGCCACGCGATTATGACGTCATCACACTTAACAGTTTGGGCGGCAGGAGTACGTACTGCTATCTTGCTTTATCACACGTGATCCATAATAAGGAAAAAAGGATAGTCTAATTGTCTGATTTTATTCGCCTAATAAGTGCACCTGTGCTTGCGCACGCGCTTGTGTACTATAACATGTCCTGCGTACTTGGCCAATCATTTTTATTATTATTTATGGGTTCTTAGGAGATCTTGGGTCCACAGGGACCCGGTCCTCTGAAGCATTATTATTATAATTATTTAATGCATCTATAGATATTCATTAATCTGAGGCTTGACCTCAGTATCGCGCCAAGCCCCCGTCGTCATCGGTATAACATAAGTCATCTCTTATCGCACAATGACGTGCTTGATTGTCGGTATTTTCAGTTTCAACAGTATAGAAACTCGGTAAAATAATATGGAGGTAATCACGTGTGAATTCGATAGAGACATCGTAAATAATAAGGACTGACACTATTTAGGACTAGGGAACGGACAGACATACTTAAATAGACATACTTTTTTAAGCATCCATGGCTTGAGAACCGATGTAAAATCTGCTTCAAAGTACACTTTGATTTATAAAAACATGGTGACAGAAAATGCAACTATGTAGTTTGACCAAAAAGAAAAGAAATCAAACATTATCTTCGACATAAAAACCCGATAAAGTTTTGCATAAAATGTTTAATCATCTCATAAACATCTAGATTATAACAAAAAACGTCGTCCTTTGTAAACAAAAAAACTCTAAATTGAAAGTCACTTTACGGCCTTTCCACGCGACAATTCAGTCATAATTAGAAAACGAGCCCTTAATACCGGTGAAATTAAATAAACCCTCCGCCATTTTGTGAAATAATAACATTAATTTCCCCGAGGTTTCCTCAAGTGTAGGAACACACCAGGCTGAAATTACGCGACCGAATCTGGCAGCAATGAATTTAGTATAGAAATAACGAGACGTAATTACGGCATAGTGTGTCGTCAACATTATGAAAATTTAAATTTTTAAATTTCAGTAGCGTTTTTTCGGCTAGGTGTGTTTCCTCACCAATCGCGGTACATTCGTGGACGGCTACCATTAAGGTACACTTAGTATCCCACCCGGCAATAATTGCTATTCCAGACAAGTCCGTTTTGAGGTCGTTCACCCATCGGAATTAACGTCGCAAACGGTTTAGCACTTAATCTTGGTTTCCTCTAAACCACGAAAACAATATTAAAATAACTCTTCTCAGCGACAACAATACTGAGTTCTGTGAACTTTAGATCTTTTAAACTTTGTGTAATACGTCTTTTATACGGTTTTAAAGTAATTGAACTAAAGATCGTAAAGTAATTTATCAACACAAACATTGAAGTTAAGTTTATTAAAAATTAGAGACCATTTATTAGGATTAAAGAAACAAAGTTTTTAATGATGCTGAGAACAACCCTTTTTCTTTTCACTAACAATATTATGATACAAAATATGCATTGATCTATTAAGGAAAATATTTATTTATTGGACAAATAATTAGACGGGTAGATCCCAATTACACAATTACGCAATATGTATACACTTATCAGCTAAATCATCTTACAAGCTAACATCAACTTGGTTTAACATGCATTTTACGCCAATACATCAATTAATAGGTAATACAGATTAAAATAGTTTGTCTCCGGAAAATGTACAGATCCGTTCTTACTCGAGTGAGGTTGGATTATAATTCTTAGTCTTACTTCCACATTATGGTCCCGATCATTATAGAACACGCTACCATTCTCCAGGAATTAATAAGAGGTTTCCCCGTCGTTTCCTTGTAACAGGAAAACTTTGCTAGATTATAATCATTCTATGGATCACTTCACTTTACACAACATTACTTGGATGTACTCGTAATAATTTCTTTATCTTACAGGAAAATACTTTGATGAGTCGTAAACTTTTGTGGAAGTTTTTTGGTTTTAATATACCACATAGAACAGAAACATTCAGAGCAATCTTTTTTTCGTGTTCTTGTTTCTTTACAATACATGAACGCATTTCGTATCTTTTTTTAGATATATAAAGTGTATTTCTTCAGAAATCTGATTCATGAGAATTTCGAGGTGCCATTAAAAAAAATTCAGATTGCGGTTTAGATTATTAATTTGTTTTAATAATTTAAAAGACAACAGCAAAAAGAAAACATACAATTCGACTCTATGTGAATCAAACTTGGCGTTGAATTTGCCTCAAAGTTATTTGATGACAACCTCAGTCTGGTTGTAAACATGCGAAACAAGATTTGGACATTTGATGGGGTCATTTACAATCAAATGTCTGACGCCAACACCGTTTCAAAATACATAGTGCTCGTAGTTTTGCCACTATGAGCTCTTCAGACTTTTAAATTATGATCTTCTACATTTTTGTGTTGATGGTTGACTTATTTACTTGTTTTAACATTTTTTAACTCACTTGCACTTCATTTCAATTCAAAGTCACAACCACTTTTTACCCGCTCTGGACGCGTTATTAAGATTTCTGTGGGAGCATTTAATCAGGATAAGTATCCTTTCACCTAAGTCAGCCCATACCCGGTCTGTATACCGAATTTCATCAAAATCTGTTCAGTAGTTTCATCGTGTCGGACACACATCCACACAAACCAACTTTCACATTTATACTATTAGAATATATTAATTTGATTATCATTTGCCAATTTTATCAATATGAAAATACTCTGTTTTCCAGCCCATTTATTAAAATACTACAGCTTAAACAGAAGAAGATTACCTATCTCACACAGAAAGAGAACAACACTGCACCACACATACTCTTATAGCAATCTATAAAGACGGAAGACTACATTCAAAGCGTACAGTGTAACGCATATCAAATAAATAACATAATTACTGTACATTTCCTAATGTTATCTTGCCGTGACCTCTCCGGATCATCATAAACAAAACACAGTCATCCACCTCCTATCTCAGCTTCGATTCTTTGTCAATTAACGCAATTGTAATCCCAATCATGTATCCTTGGTGCAGTGGTTAGAGCGCTGAGATCTAAAACCTCGGAGGTCGTGGGTTCGAATTTTGTGAATACTTCCGTCTTGTATATTTACAGACTTTTTTTGTGTCGGGAAATGCTTTGACGTCTACCCTTTGCCGTGGGGCGGCACGAGGGATACGTGGGACTCCTGGAAGAGCCAGACTACCCACTAAAACCCGACAAAACCCTCTGGACGCGATTTGGTTAGGCAGGTACAGGCTTGAATCTTATAGGAATGATGATTCAGACGTAAGCCATTGGGTCACTCATTATATATGATCCAGAAATTATCTGGTTTTATATGGCTTTAATATTATAATCTGCTAGGCATGTAAGGATCATAGTCGCAGCTACTCTGGGGTCCATAATGGTTGAAACTTAATAAACGCTAGAATAACTGTTCATTGAGTGAGATAAAATCCCATAATCTCGTGTCGACTTGGTAATTCTCCTCGTGACTGATGCTCGAAGGATGGTCCATAGCACGTGCTGCTGCCAGAAACCACAGTACAAGACAACTTGAACAGTGAGCTGACGCAGAATTAACTGTATTTAATAGACGTATAATATTGCACAGCAGATGTTCCCGACAGTTACACTACATACCATTACTCAAAAATCTTATATTTGGTCAGAGTTTAAATGGATTATCGTATTAAACGAGATATTTATGGATATTTCTCGTTAAAACTTTTTTTAAATCATACATAAATTAGTACTCTTATAACAATTTAAGTAGTAATAGCAACTCAATGTGAATGCCATAATATATTAGTCACAGTATATTTGGCAAATTCCCTGACCGGATAGTACATAGAATATCACACACAAGAGTTTAGTCGGGTTCTGGCGCCAAACGTTGTATGACTTTATTTCCCTCAACGTACAGAGTTAACTCACTGCATCACGACTACGTTGACACTTTTACTAGTGTGAGTCTATATGTTTACATCACGCCTGTGTGAGTGAGCGTCGTTATTGCGTATCTAAGCGGAGGGGGCGGGGCGGGCTCACGCGAACTGATAATAATTATTAGTCTGAAGCAATTAACAGGCGCCAGATATACGGCATGGATGAGATAGCGGCTCACTTGAGAGGCCGGCAGACACACCTCGACACAGTTTCAGATGGAACCCGGAACGTTACACTTTACACGGAACCGCTTGAAGCGATTGGAAAAGTGTCCTCTGCTTTATTTAGGAATTAAAAAAAAATACCGTACGGGTGAAGCTAAATAAAACTGTTTAAAAAAAAGGGCTATGTCGTCTAAATAATAGCAATTGTATGGTCAAGTATTTAAATTAATAAACGTAACACTTTATACGGAACCGCTTGAAACGATTGGAAGAAGAATGTCCTCTGCTTTAATTAGGAGTTTTATTTATTTTTTAAATAAAGCGATGTCATCTAAGTTATAGCAATGTATGGTCAAATAATAAAATTAATAAACGTAACACTTCTTACGGAACCGCTGGAAGCGATTTGAAGAAGGGTTAAAAAAATTGGCCAAGTGCGAGTCGGACTCCCGCACTGAGGGTTCCGTACAAATGCTATTTTTGACGTATAAAAAAAACTACTGAATAGATTTCGTTCGAACCAATTTTCGTTGGTAGTTTTTATGATAATGTACATTATATAATTATTTCGGTTTAATCATCCTCTTATTTTAGAAGTTAGAGGGGGGGGGACACACTTTTTTCCACTTTGGGAGGGTCTGTCACGCAAAGTTTTCACTTAAGAAAAAAATGAGCTTAGAAACCTCAATATAATTTTTAAAGACCTATCCATAGATACCCCACACGTATATGTTCAATCAAAAAAAATATTTTCAGTTTCAGTTCTGACTATGGGGACCCCCCACTATTTTTATTTTTTTTTCTATTTCGTGTGAAAACCTTGTTGCGGTTTACAGAATACATCCACTCACTAAGTTTCAACAGTATAGTACTTATAGTTTCGGAAAAAAGTGGCTGTGACAGACTGGCGGACAGACAGACAGACAGACAGACAGACAGACAGACAGACATGACGAATCTATAAGGGTTCCGTTTTTTTGCCATTTTGGCTACGGAACCCTAAAAAGAAGCGCGCCATATCGTTTCGTTACAAGCAAAATGGTTGTCAAATTTGAAAATAAATTAAATATCAAAAAGTATGTGGAGTAGAGGGAGCAAGAAGGTGGACCCTAGACTCCGAGGCAATGGCCGAGGATGCGACCGGGATAAGCTCTAGGATGATGATGATTAAAAAGTGTTTGGTATGTTTATCTCCATATGAGATATAAGACTTTTGATGCCGAGAAATATTGATCAAAAATGTAAGCGGTATTTCTTTTTTATTAGGTAAATTGTGGTAATACAATAGTGGCATTTACAATGAAACAAAATAGCTATCTACATTTTAACTGTGGTTTCCTGTTATATGTGTTATCTCAAGGTTATTTTACGTAGCCTTTCGCATTTATGGTAAAAAGTAAAAGTGTAAGGAAAACTGGGTGTACTAGGTTGCAAAAAAACACTTAATGAATCTTTTGTGACAGTCAGGATACCGTAGTACTTTTTCTGTGTCATATTTTTTATTTAATTAGACTTAATTTAACAACATACAAATTGTAGAAAAGGCGGATTTAATGCCTCATGGTATTCTTCACCTGTTAACTTTAACGCCAAAACAGAAAGTAAATAGTAGGTTTTCCCTGCCAAAGACGAAGAGTTTTAAATGCCACTGAAAAAGTTAAGGCCCAATAAAAACAAAACACTAGGCGACCAGTGCTATTTTATATTCATCAAGCTCTTACGAGATAACTGCCGTTACACGAGTGTGCAAACAATTTTGTCGGCGTGGAAAATTTACAACAACTATTGTTGGGCGCATGGAATCGCGTGCCGGCTGGCGTCATGGGATTAACAGAACATGGCGAAATGTTTTTCTATGAGATATATGGGATGCTAGTATGCTACACATAATATATCTAATGCTAATGATTTATGAGTGTTTTTCTGAAGCCTGAATGAAGGGTATGTTCTTGCTTACTTTGAATTTCCTGTCGAAAGCTACTTAGTTAAGAAATTATTTTTTATTTCTATGAACATTTGCTTGTGTGGAAAACTAAAGTGCACAGTTGCAGTCAGAAAAAAAAAATCACACTTTAAATTAATAGTACTGATAATTATAATTAGTGATGGATGTCTCTATCCTTTTATTCCTTCACAAGATTAAGTGTATGATATGATGTACCTACAATAAACTTGATCGCTTTTGTACTAATTTAAGAGGATTGCAAAATCTAACGCCAACTTTCGCCCATAATCACGACTTATTAGAACACGCGGAACGTCAGATAACCAGATGATTTTTTCAAATATTTATAAAACAAAAACCTCACGAGAATAATAAACAGAAGCAAGGAAGCACGCACACAAACGCGTTAAAGTTTACAAACTAACGTATACGCGATAAGATAAGACGCGTTACGAAACACATCACAATTCATTGCTGTTACGAAAGTATCATTGTTTTCTTATTTGTGTGTAATGTTTGTTATTTCTTCTTCCTAGCGTTTATGCCGCTTCTATGCAGGGTCCGCTTTGACCATGCTCCAGAATTTGGAAAGTCTGGTTATTACAGTGAAGCGACTGCCATCAGACCTTCGTAACCCATAGAGGGGAACCAGACAGATTGGATCATGGTGTGTAATGTTTGTTATTTATAACTGAAAATCGGCGGCGAACAGGGAACACGCCTATTGTCTTTGGTGAAACAATTACATACTAGAAAATTTCCATAAAAGTAATTATTTGTTATCTCATGCACGCTCTTGCCAAGATGGACTCGATGTAAGTAGGGAAATCATGAGTACCGCTAACATTTCTGAATGATAACCCGTTGTCTGCTTGACAACATCATCATCCTAGCTTCTCTTCCAGATATATCCTCGGCCATTTCCTCGGAGCCCAGGGTACGATACGACTTTGATCCTAAATTTTATTGACAATCCTCGGTATAACAATGTCCGTCTTCTGTTTGTAATGAAATTTTTAAACAAATTGGGGTCAGTGTTTAAGAAGATTGTCTCTTATCCGAAGAAGTCATATCGTGAAATATTTGACAACAAACACATATTAAGATCAATACCCTAAGTACTCGTAAGAAGGTTGCGGTTTTGTTTGGATGCATCAAAACCAGCTAAGCTTACATAAATACACACAAATTAATACAAATAAATACCCAGACATAGAACAAACGCATAAATGCAATGTGAAGAGCAAATTGAATGGCATTTACACACGACCCTTGGTACATAAGGCGAGGTCACCATGTGTGCCATTGATCTAGTTAATTGTAATCTAAATGTACATATTACATATGTAGTAGGTAATACACGTGAATACGGTATATATATGTATACAGGTATCGCTACCAAGTATAATACTGTTGTTAAGTTCTTTAAAATGTACAAACTTCTTATACAGTGAGATCAGCCGTTACAGTTCCTTTAATTTGAAATAATTTATATTAAAATTATAAGCATCGATCGGCATGAAACGAAAATTGCCTATTTCAACATTTGCAGTAAATGCTGATCAAAAATCTCAAAAAGTTATGGATGGTTGCCTAACTACGTTTTCTTGTAACTGTAATTAATGGCGATTACTTCAAGAATCCTTAAATAAAGTGCAAGTCAACAATTACTATTTATTTAAACGGAAAATAATTATAATCCCCTATCCAAATGCTAAATTGATAACCAGTAAGAAAACGACGTTTAAACTTGCATTAAGATAGGAAGCCATCAAAAATCGCTTAGAGCTTAAAGAAAGATCATCAATACAGTTAATGGAAACACTTGAATGACAAGTATAACAATATTTACAGTGGAAATTCAAGTAATGAAACTTAATAGCTATGTCAATTAGACTGCGAGCCAAACTCACGATTATTATTACTATCGCCTTGAACGTTTGAGTTGTAAGTCCATTCAGTCATAATTGCCTCTTGGTGCTAACCCAAATTGGTTGACGCCTAATGGTCATTCCATACTTGGAAGTTTATTAAACTAAGATGTACATACATATAAGGTTTTACTTCAGTTTTATTCACATTCAGAACGTCACTTGTTTTAAATACAAAAATGCCTTATTCAATCCCATACTTGAGATGAAATGATTATTTCTTTTTTTATCAATTAAAATATCTAAAAAGAAAGGTAAATAATATTTTGAATGTAAAAAAATCTTACAAATAAATACATAAAATGCTTCATTGTTTAATTTATTCACTTTCAAACACATCAACCGACTTGACATGTCTCAAAAATGTTTTTGAGATGACTATAAATCTGATAGGAAGTTGTATCACTAAGGGCTTGTTTTAATAATCTCAAGTTTGATGAACAATATTAAAATTTCGGACAATGACAAATTTTCCTCGACACTGAAGTATTACCGGACCCTTTTAAATCGGTAACACAACACCTGTTTTAACAAGGAACCGAACCTGTTGTCTTCCTGACTATTAAAAGTTGGAAAGTGAAAGTAAAAGACTGTATTCTAACGAACGAGGGGACAATGACCATGGAAGTTTTTAAAAGGATAAAAATAAGTAAATAACTAATTATTAGTAAGTACCTACCCTTCGTTTTGCATTACAACAATACATTTTGCGTAAGACAAGGCAAAAGGCCACAGACAACTTATTTTCTAATAATTTTAAGGTACACCGGCAACTAACAACCTTGAGATATTTTCCACATAACCTATATTTATAAAATAAATCTGAAGAAATCAATAGAAAAAATATATTGGTGTTGGATAGTCCATTTGACGAAGAAGGCTTTAAGGAAACCAAAAACCAAGCAGAATGAGTCGCGAGCGGCCGCTAGTATCCCTAATATAATTTGTAACTAATCATGAATCGTACGAATTGATTGATTCCTATTCATATGAAAATATTCTAACTTCGGAGTAAGATTTTTGCTGGAACTCAGATATCATACAGCTGCTTAAATTGGAGGCTCATGAATTATTCAGAATAAGTGATTTGTCTTCATTCAATACTAGATAACAGGGATCATTTATAAGATTAAATTGGTAGAGATTAAGAAAGATTTGAATTAGTTAAAATGATGAGTCAGCCAATGCATGTTGTGCAGGAGAAATGCATTCAATATGATTAATACCTTGCATTTATATATTTTTTTAATTATAAACAATTCATCTGGTCTATGCGAGGAATTTAACCCAGAAACTCTTGCAAAATCTATACATAAAGGTAAATAATATTTTGCAAGTAAAAATGCTTAAAATGAATATGCAAAAATATTCTTGCATTTTGTCTAATTACTGTATATATTAAAATCATCAAAAATAAATCATCAATATTTGCACTAAATCCTATACGAAAAAAAAATCATGTCAGTAGTAAAACCGATTGAAATACCAATCACTTCTTGATAAGATAAAGTTGACTCTTTCGCAAATCATAATCACAAGTTATCAGTTATCATTATTATTATGTATGAGATACGTAGGTACATCCGTCGTTTAACAGCAGAATACTTTGTTAGGATTTAAACCTTTGTTTGATATAACCTACTCTTATTATTGTAGAAACACACTTAGCGGAAAAACGCGACAGAAAATCAGTCGAAGACCATTTTCTATACAATATTACACGAAGTAATTTAGGCACATGTGTCATCACTACATAGTATAAAACAAAGTCGATATATCTGTTTTTGACGACCCGCTTGGTGTAATGGTTAAGATGTTGCCTATTACGCAAGAGGTCGCGGGTTCGATCCCCGCACAGGACAAACATTTGTGTGCATGAACATGTCTGTTTGTTCTGGTCTGGGTGTTATATGTATCTATTTAAGTATATTTGTAAAACCACTGTTGATTCTGATGTAACACAAGTGCTTAAGCTACTTAACACGGGGTCAGATCAATGTACCTATGTGATGTTGTGAAATATTTATTATTTATTATTATTTATTATTATCTGTCCCTATGTCCCGTTGTATGCTTAAATCTTTGAAACTACGCAACGGATTTTGAAGCGGTTTTTTTCAATAGATAGAGTGATTCAAGAGGAAGGTTTTTATGTATAATACATGCATAATATAGTAGGGAAACACTAATAAACTTAGTTGCACCCGTGCGAAGTCGGGGCGGGTCGCTAGTGCTCTATATAAAATACATTGCGGGCGTAATCTCGCCGAACTTCGATGGCGTTTTTTGGGCCTAGTGTGTGTCTAACTTAGTTGAAGGTTGATTCCGTAAGTTTGAAAATTGAAATCACTGCGAATTGCTTGAATTAATTTGTGACTAGTGTATCTTGTATGTCCTAACAACGAAATCCAAAGAAAATTAAGGGGCTATGTTCATTCTTAAAGATTCCTAATGTACGCATGAAAGAAGGGATACCGCTCTTGAATGAGCTACGTAGACGAAAATAAACTTCCTCAACATAAACATTATAACAATATTCTGATTTCAAAAGTAAATATTATAAATAATTAGGTACCATGTTCACTTTTACCTGTATCTGTTTGGCTATTTTCCGCTCTATTAAGCGTCTTCAGAGAAACTCCTCGATAACCAGTGTATGAATAGAACAATGTTTTCGAAAGGGGTCTTTGTTGTTATATAAGCGAAAGAAACGTTTCTTTTGTTTATCAAAATGCAAGAGGAAGCTTTGGAAAAACCATTTGTATTTCGGACAAAAAACGAAGGGGTTTGGTTATGTTCACTTACTTTTGTAAGAGCTGAAGCTTCTACATATGTATACTAATAACAAACAACATTTGAATTCTCACAATTAGCCACAATCGCCAAACAATTTTTCACTCTTACATCCATTTTTTATTTAATATGTAAATTCGAATAAAAAGGTTAACTTTGTACGATTATAAACCGTAGCAGAGAAAAATATCAAACCTTATTTAACCCTTCAGTTGCTTTAGCACTGATCAGTGTTCTAGTATGAAACTGCGGTAACACTGATCAGTGTTCAGATGACCTGTGACACTTTCAACTCTATTTTGAAACATATACACTTGAAATACGGTCTTAAACTCGCGCTATGTTGCCGCAGACGACGGGTTAAATTCGCTTATAAATAATGCATTTCTGAGAACCCCATGGCACACTAAATTTTCATTACTTACAGCTTTTAAAAATAAAAATACGGTTACATGCTTTTAACATTAAAATTGACGGACTTCCAGATAAAGTTTTAACTCATATATCACTATTAGGAGCGGCATTTACAAAAGTGCCGCAATGGTTGACCGCATCACAGCAGATTTAGAGTAAGTTATATCACTTTATTTCCAAAATATTTTGGAAATAAAGTAAACTTTGAGTTTTGTTGTATTCGATCGATTAGCCAAATGTTAGTCGCTTTAAATGCAATTTCTACATTATAAAAAAGTCTTTAAAGGTAGGTAACAGAATTTAAATAGGATTTAAAATGATTCTAGAGGAAGATTTAGATATGGGTGTATTGTAGGTAACAGTGTTCTAGCTAAATTTTAAACCCTTTGGCGAGTTTTGCAGATACCCGTACTTAGGTAGGTACTTGAACATTTGTCACTACATTTTTAAAATATCGTAATGGTTAGTTCAGGAACCAATGAACTCAAAATACATGCTACTAGCTTTATAATGGATTAACTAGTGGTAAATATTTTTTTTGTATATTTTATCTTTTAGGAGTTTACATCCTTAGAATTATTTATATATTTTTATTTACCTACAAATAAAGGCCAAAATATCTGATCTGAGGCCGGGTTTGCACCAGGCACATCTTGAAAATCTTTTCTTCGTGTATAAATTAAAAAAATGTTAATTTCGTCAAAATAAAAGAAATTTTAACCGAATAGGTACAGTAGAAACTGTGGCGTGGCGTATGTACAGTAAACACTATCTCCGATACACGAACATTGACATGCGAATTCTTTCTTTTACACGGTTTTTTGTTAAACATGTGTTCAATGATTATTCACTCATTTAAATTCAATTCGCCTTAATATTAGCATTGAAACATGTGGTAAAACGAACAAGTAGAACGTTTTTTGGTGCCTCAATAAACGATACCTACCTACTTTAATTAATATTGTTAATTTATTTATGTATAACAGCATATGTATAACAGGACAGACAAAACAAAGCGCAAAGAGACCTAGTAATTATGCAAATAACATGTAGGTTCTGTTTTTTAAACACGTATTTGAGTAGATGTTTGAAACATTTTATATTACAAGCAAAACAATTATAAAAACAAGTAACAATCTAGATAGTTAACTTTTCTAACTGAACATTTCACGTATCCTAACAAATAAAACTAAAGTTGTGTTTATATAAATAACTTGTGTAGATTTTTGTTACATGAAAAAAGTCAACAATGTCAAGAAATTACTATTGAATTCATCAGATGAATTTAGTAAATAATTTACGTCTTAAAAATGCGCAGATAGTCAACCTTTTCACACTATCCTTAACACAAGACTAATCTCACAAATAAATGCTAACATTTTTTTACAATTTCAAGTCGACAATTTAATTAATCACTTGTCGTTATTGCATGTTTAACATTAGTTACGAATGTATCTAAACATTGCCCTATGCGAAAGGAGAAGAGTAAACTTGGCCAATACATGCATAAAGGTTCGCTTTACAAATGCTTGGATGTGTAGGTACACGCAACAGAATACAGATTGTCGCGGTAGCTATGTACACATACTTTCTGTCTATGCGATGTGTAGTGTAGTGTTAGTACAACGCGCACTACACACATGCGGCCGTCAATAACACCACGTCAAAGTTTGTTTGTATTTTTACAATTTTGCGAGTTTAACGCCTCGGAACGAACACTGTAGGTAAGTATCTGTACTGGACAATCAACAGGCCGATAAAAGTTGACATCTATGAAATTATAAAACAAGTGCAAACGGATAAACGGACAGCGAGTATCGTAAATCAGTCAAACCGGGGTCATACTTACAGATAACGTTTCTTGGGATTCAACGGACGAAGTTAACTGCACAAAATGTTATCCGTCAACAAAAACACAAGAGACGTGATGCAGGCGTGCATACACTGAGGCCGTTAACCCGGCTCCGGCGAGCTGCGTTTCGAAAACTTCGCGGTGAAGCGTTTAGAGAATATTCAAAAATAGACCGACAGAGTCGTATAAACGCGCGACAGTTCACGTACAAACGAGCGAACGGTGTACTTCGCGACGCGGTTCGAAATTCGAAGCGACAGTGACGCGCGACAATCGAATCCGTCCGAAATTGCTTTGAAAAGTTTCCAGTGCACAAAGTTGGGATCGCGAGTCGGGGCTCGGCGCGGAGGGACGCGGCAGCCTCGCGGCGTTCGGAACACGACTGCGGCCGTCGGCTGGCGCCGCGCGCGCGCTCGCCGTCACGCGCCGCGCTCGCCGACAGGAACACCCACACACGCACACAACCACACACCACCACACACAACCACACATCCACACGGCCACACACCCGCGCCGCACGCACACACGCACACGCACACGCCACCGCAAGTAAACTGATAAATAGCATAAAAACACAACACCCCACGACTGCACACACCGTTTTCCTGTTGCATTAGATACACCAGCAGAAACTGCTGATTACGGAAACACCGTATGCACACAACACATGGCTCTAAACGAATCTTAGAATACATACGATGTGCAAACAGTTGCAAATTGCCTTCTTACGTTTCCGACCTAGTTGAACGGTTTCACAGAAACTCCTCCGAAATAAACAGGATTAATATACCAGCGCAAACTTTAAGACACAGACAAGACACTCAATATTGTTTGTGGTGATATCAATGACGAAACGAGCGCACTACGCCCAGACTATGATATATGAAGTCAAATGACACAGGAATACAATTATTTTATCAGCTGCAGACGCGATAGGAGACGGACACAAGTAATGAATGAACTTATAGATCGAGCAAACAAACAAGTCTTCATACGCGGAAGGAGTATATGTTTTTCCACATTGGTGATGATTGTGAATTTAGATAAGGTACATAAAATATAAATCAGAGGTAATGATCGGATTTTGATGTTGGTAATTGCGCATTATTTTTGTGATAAGGGCCTTTTATCAGACACTGTTGATATAACAGAAACAGATTGATATTCTTAATCAAAATGATATTACTATCAGTGTTCGACATCTTACCTGAATTATGATACAGATGACATAAACGGACGTCTCGATACTTTAAAGTACTTACATAAAAGAAGCCGTTTGTTGTTCCGGCTGGCGTGCAAATTACCTGAAAACAAATGAATGACGTTAATACGCGTTCAACTATTCATCATATCAAACTTTATCGTTCCATAAACAATAACAGGCCGACTTCAAAGTTCCAAAAGAGTTTCTTAGATCTCGGCCTAAACCCATGTTTACAAGTTGACGTCATTGATCCATAACATACCCGTGTCCATTTCTAGTATTCGTAGAACTTTCCACGGGCTTTCTAATAAAACGTTGAAAGGTTCAGTTTATACGAGCCCAAGGGAAGGTTGACGACTCCTGTCGGGGCACTGAATTTGTCATGTACATCATTTTTCATCTGCATCCAGACGCGCTGGGAGTTTATTTTAGATACACTTGCATGCATTTATCATATTTCTAGTTTTTTTACGACGAATTGTTTTATGCAGATTCAAAAATTAGGTGCCCTACAAAATTAATGACAATCAAATAAATAGCTCAAAATTGACTTTTGACAATAATTATAATATACATATCAGCAGAGAAATTGCGTGTAGAGTCACGAAGAGTAAAGCAAATTTCCCTGAATATTTCCTTGAAATAAAAATAATAAACATTTAAATGCAAGTAGAAATTAAACCGAATGCAATTCAATTTCACGCTTGAATTGAACGAAGCTTACTGTTTAGTGTTTTCAAAATATATAAACAATTTATCGAACCAAAATAAACCGATCACTTTCCCACCATTCCCTTCTGCACTGGGTCTCTAATAGGCCACATTATAACGCCTAGCGCCTAATTTAACACATCGCTTTTCCTTTCACGTCCTTTCGTAGGCCTCCAATGCGCCTCGTGATAGACGCCAGCTGAATGTCAAATAGCTTTTACACAATGTTTCGGGACCATTAGAGATATTATTCGACGGTTGATAAAATCAGGTGTAGGATAAATCGTATTCCATTGCCATTTTTGGACGTGCGTTACGTGGAGAAACGATTTCTCTTGTAATATTTCGGTAGCACTAGTTAATAATTCAGATTATAATTAAACGTGGTAGTAATAGTTTGAAGTGTTATAATCTGGATGTCTACTAGGCAAGCGTCGCAATCTTAGGCCTTATCTACACTTTCCATCAGGTGTAATTGAGGTCAAATGCAAGCCTATGTTAAAATAAAAAAGAAGCCTTTTTTCAGGACAATTAGATATATTTTTCAGCACTATTTTAATAATTCAGATAATTCAACGCTGTTATAATAATTAAAAACCTTCCAACACTAATTTCCACATAGAAACTAAGAGTATACTTTACAAATCTAACATTTAAGAAACAAGTTGTAAGCGAAAACAAGTTAGGTGGGTGGGGTAAATAAAAACATTTTGAGTTTTTGGAAATGAAATCTAATTCAACAAGGTCAGGTTGATGACGTAACGACAACTGGTTTTGCTTAAAATGTGCTTATTATTATTATGCACAGGTGCGAAGTAACGTTTGCATAATTTGTATGACAGTACATTTCAATATAATATTTTTCATCTAAAAGTTCTCAGAAAAAAAGAAAACACCGTTGCTGTTGAATGAGGATCGCCCAAATTCTCTTGGCTTTTTCAGTGGCAACTAAAAATAAAAATAAAAACTAACTCGCTTTTCGCTGTATATCCTTATGTTTACAGTTTGTTAGCTTTCTTAAAATTTACTAAAGATGTTTATTTTTTATTTTGATGCAGTTTTTTTAACAGATGGCATGATACAAGTGGAGTGTTTCTATGTATGAGACATGAACAGTACAATATAGTAGAGAAACATTGTCAATTTCCATTGATCGCAAGTAAATAATATTCAGGAAGCAAGCCACGATTTGCGATGTTCGGTATATGACACAAAAATCAGTCCATTTGTCAAAAGCGACATGACATAGTAGGTACCAAAATAGATACTCGAGAATGACAAAGTATTGTTAACTTATCCTCGGGTTTAATACCTAAAACTCTTGACCAAAACTTAAACATCGATTAATTTGAAGACACAAGCTTGTCAATTACAAAGCTTGTTTTAATTAATTATAACCTGACGCCCATGTCCTTGAGTTTGGAATCAAGATTTTGTGCCTAGCTCGCCTACGGTGTTTCCGGGCCGATACGACCTTCAGTCCTTCAAGATAAGAGCGTGCTCCTCTTAAAAAGCCAACGCACAATCAGGTGATATCCTTGCTCGTCTTTCTCCCTAAATTATAATACTAGCGACCGCCCGCGACTACGTCCGCGTGGATTCCGACACATCTACACTATACTAATATGTATAACAAAGATGAAGAGTTGGATATTCCATTTGTCAAGGAAGGCTTTAAACTCTATGTGCGCGGAAACCAAAATCCACGCGGATGTAGTCGCGGGCGGCCGCTTGTTGTATTATAGTAAAAGTACCAGGTTCTTTTTTAGTAGGTGTTAACAGATTCTTGTTAAAAAGAAAGTAAGAAGAACGTCAGTTTCTGTTAGGGTTAATGGATATCTATGACTTTACAAGAGTAGTGAAAGCGTTTCCTGCCCTTAAACTTCATACCCTCTAGAATCCATCCAATACTTGCAGAAGCCTTATTATTTGTTCAAAACTATATACTTTCCAATGTAACTCTGTCCAATTCCGTTGCTATACTAAGTTACATTGTGCCCAACGAAGTTACGACTTCGGAACTAACACAATTGAAAGGAATGGGATTCGGAACGATTTCATTTCCTTTAAACATAATAAAAGGTTTCTTTCACGTGGAGGTTTAAAGCTGTAATATGTAAATTTTGCCAAAATGCTACATGTTTTGTGTACAGTTTTTGATAATAAGTGATCACTGCTGGTCCTCAACAATTTCACAAGGGCCACAAGCAGATACGTTACCTGCCTTAAATGCCCTCCCCACCTCAACTGCGCTCACAAGACTTTACTCACCAGCAGAAACAAAACACAACTGTTAGGAAAAGCTACATCACTGTAGTCCTCTGTATGGTGAAGGCACTTCTCCCGACGAGCGCCTCATTCGGGTGAGAAGTCCACTTATTTTTTTCTTTTCTCGCAGAGAAACGCATTAGCGCAAAAGACGACGCGCCATAACTGCAGATCTGGCTAGATCTGCAGCCGTGTGTTGAGGTCGGGATTTCGTCCCACAACTAACTGAAACCCTGCGGTTTCCTTCTCTACCTCTCTTCAAAGGATTATCGAGATTTGTATTTCCCTAGTATTAAAGTCTATGAGCGGGGATAGTAATTGCCCACCAGGAGAAACGCTACTCGTTTAACGCTACCCCTATCTGAAAAAATCAACAAATAAAAGTAAAATCTCCTAAGGAATCTTTCTCACATTCCTTGTTTGGATAGTGCCGGAATTTTCCTTATGCCTCGTTATGAAGCCGAGAGGAGGGTATCTCCCTAAAGAACACTCGCCAATTTAAGAGAGATTCATTTTATCGTTTCCATGTAAGTAGAATTTGTTTGTATTTCTTTGATAGCTCTGAATAGTTTTCTTTTTATATTATATAATAATTATTTTGATTTTGAAAGCATATTTATTCGGTTGAGAGGTAGACTTACTTTCATGTATAATATTAGTCAGGATTTACTATCGATTGAAGTACTGGTTTATATTGTCGTGGACTTAATGACCCATTAATAATAATATTAATGTATATCATGTTCTATGCTAGCCAGTGTTAAGTTGGTTGTACGATATCTTCAGCCCCAGCTCCGCACACTGCTTCAAGTCTAGCCGGCAGCTTCGGCTAGTCAAATGCCTCCCCTATCCAACAAAAAATGCAACGAGTCTAAGTGTAGGAACACATTAAGCTGAAATTACGCGACCAAAATTAGGCGGCAATGCATTTTCGATAAAAAATTACGCGGTGTAATTTTAAAAATACATTACATGCGTGGACAAGCCGAATTTCAGGCACGTTTTTACGCCCTAGTGTGTTTCCATAATAAGGCGCTATCTCAATTCCAAAAGTCGTATAAAAGATACGAAATCCATAATGGGTCGCTTCATAAATGTTGTATCTTAAAACTCATATTTCTTTCACTGTCTTGATAGGTTTCAAAGGGAAAATATTTACAAACGGACAATTTGCTTTAAATTTGAATCATTCCCTCCGGATTGTGTCTCACAACAAAGGTTGTTTCAAGACAAAGGATTCAAAGAAATGAACGGTTGAATGAAACCAAAGCTCTTTATACTGTGTTCACAGTGATTTTTCTAGCAAATATTTTCATTACAGCATTAGAGAGCCTTAGGGAAGTCGATGAACTGAAACACAATAGGAACTCTTTTTAAGTGCCCGATATTACAAAGAATATGGTATCGTAAACTTTAGAATTATATTTTTTTTCAACTTTAGTTATATTTCTTGATGTTAACTGTACATTATAGCAAATTAGTTTACGGTCCCAGTCGACTTATTCAAAAATGTAATCGGGCAACTGAGACCGTGGTCCCTGTGATGTATAGCTAATAAATATAGTGGACACGCTTGCTGGCGCGGCGTGCGGTGGTGGGGGCGCGGAGAGCGGGAGCTCGCCGCGCACTCTTGTACCGGCCGCCGGGCGAGCAGGAGACCGTTGCATACATACCTTGTGTTTTATTACCACACTACAACTGTACAAGTGGCGACCCTGCCAGGATCTAAATAACCAAGGTATGAAATTAATAAATATTGTTGTGCTAAATAAAACACAAAGTGCTACTAGAGGTAAATCAGTGACTGATACCTGTTTTCTATTTCATGTTACCGTGAAACAGTTACAGTAATAATGAATTAATTAGTAAAGCAGGTTACAGACACTGGTTGTTACCTATACCGTAATAAAGTAGAATTACTTACAAGTTATCTCAGTCTGTTGTCAAAATAATTTTAAAATTAATACGTTTATTAAATGTGCATTTTGGTTGGGTACCTACAAGCTTGCTTATCGGATGGAATGCTGTTTCTATTGTTCGCGCGGGCCGGAATCGCGCACAGGTGTTCGTTATACTCCCGCCCGATATTAAACGTTATACACTAAGTAAAGTAACTAAAAGTTAAGATTCCTCGCAAGTATAGAACAAAAAATTAATTATTGTCGTAAAATGTTTAATGAATATTTTATCACGTGAATGATAGTTATTTTATTCGAATACATTTTTACATGAATGCGTGTGTACCTATGTGTACAATGTGAAAGTAAGACCTTCATAGATATAGGTACTGTTACCTTATTGAAATAACAGATACACCCTTGGCCAAAGTATTAGGCACCCTAAAAAATGCACAAAACATGTTTACCAATTGAACAATGGCTCATCTGAGATGTTATGTCGGTGTCTCAAATAATTTCGGATCTTTTACGAGTAAACAAGCTTTCATTTCTGTTTAAGTTATGAGATTGACGAAAAATTTATTAAAAAAAAAATGCCAAAAAGAAGTGAAATTTGTTTAGAGAATTGTGTGAAAATACAACTTCTCCATGAACAAGGCAAGTCGCAGAAAGAAATTGCAAAGTTGGTGAGGTGTTCGCGCTGCGCCGTGCAAACCACCATCAAACGGTTCGCTAATTTCACTGTCTAATCAACGAACGTAAAGTAAGATTAAAGATACTATCCAAACTTAAAATATATTTAAGTTTCGTGTAATTAATGATAAAGTTTAATATTACTTTTGACAACAACTGAGAGTAACACTTAAGAAGTAGTCTAAATAATCAAATGGTACCTAAACCATGTACCTACAATATTCAAAGAGGTAGTTCGATGAAAATCGGAACTGTACCGACAATGTTCAAAGAGGTAGTTCGATGAAAATCGGAACTGTACCGACAATGTTCAAAGAGGTAGTTCGATGAAAATCGGAACTGTACCGACAATGTTCAAAGAGGTAGTTCGATGAAAATCGGAACTGTACCGACAATGTTCAAAGAGGTAGTTCGATGAAAATCGGAACTGTACCGACAATGTTCAAAGAGGTAGTTCGATGAAAATCGGAACTGTACCGACAATGTTCAAAGAGGTAGTTCGATGAAAATCGGAACTGTACCGACAATGTTCAAAGAGGTAGTTCGATGAAAATCGGAACTGTACCGACAATGTTCAAAGAGGTAGTTCGATGAAAATCGGAACTGTACCGACAATGTTCAAAGAGGTAGTTCGATGAAAATCGGAACTGTACCGACAATGTTCAAAGAGGTAGTTCGATGAAAATCGGAACTGTACCGACAATGTTCAAAGAGGTAGTTCGATGAAAATCGGAACTGTACCGACAATGTTCAAAGAGGTAGTTCGATGAAAATCGGAACTGTACCGACAATGTTCAAAGAGGTAGTTCGATGAAAATCGGAACTGTACCGACAATGTTCAAAGAGGTAGTTCGATGAAAATCGGAACTGTACCGACAATGTTCAAAGAGGTAGTTCGATGAAAATCGGAACTGTACCGACAATGTTCAAAGAGGTAGTTCGATGAAAATCGGAACTGTACCGACAATGTTCAAAGAGGTAGTTCTATGAAATTAGAACGGTACCTATAAAAGCGGACAATCTCCTTGATTAAAAGTATAGTCCCACAGTCATGTCACAATTAATACCACTGTTGCCCACCACAATTGAAAATGGTAGCGACGAGGCCTAAAGTTATACCGCACGGCGACAAATGTCACCATGCCGGAGGCCAAAAAGGTAACATTTTGCACATGGGTCGGGCTTGATGTGTTTATGCTAAGTTGTACTACCAAAATGTCCATGGTCTTGAGGCCAAAACGAAATTAGTGTTTGATAGCATTTTGCTTTGTAATTACCATGCCTTTGCACTCACTGAAACGTGGTTAACATCTCGACAGACGAAATCGTGGACAATAGTCTATCGTAGGGATCGTGTGTGTGTTGGCTCTGGTGGTGTTTTCTAAAATGGATGGTGGGAGTGTTCTTTAAGCTCTGTCCCAAAATATTCTGTCTACTCGCTAACAAGACTTAAAATACGACGATATTAAAAGCGTTTGGGTCAGACCACAGTTTCAAACTGGGAATACTATAAATAAAATATTATTATTTGCGTTGTGTACCTAGTACCTTCGTACCTCCACCAGTAAAATTGGAACCTTTAAAGCGTTTTCTTAACATTGTGGAACTTGCTCAATACCGATCGGAAAATATTGTAATAGGTATGTAGTTTGTGACTGCAACCTTGGTGGTATCCACTGGGAGCCTAGTGATGATACGTAATGACGCCACTTAATTACAAGTACAACTTGGGTTACACTTAATCGGCTTTTTATCTTCTAATGGCCTTCATCAACTCAATAACATCAGTAATAGTGATGAACAGTATCTAGACTAGTTATCAGTCGCATACATTATGCGTTGGTTACGAATCCGCAGCATCAGGTATGCTATCAATAAGTGCTACGGGATTAATCCGAGCCTCTTGTTTATCATGCCTTACCCTAAATCAAATTTTCTCCGTTCCGACGACAGTGTATCTTTATCCAATTATTTTTAAGCCGACTATTGTAACATTGTGGCTGCGTTACAGTATGTAATTTGGCCGGTCTAGTTTTCGGCTTGTGGAGATTTTGATCAAATGATTTCTTTATTTTATGTTGAGTCAGGAAAACAACGACGTCGTAGTAGACGAAGTCATCCTAAATGGTTCAACAAATGAGTTATCAACCCCCTTTCGGGAAAAGATAAAGTACAGAAACGGTTCCTTAAATACCTTAATCATACCTAGAGACGACATCGAATACCACTGGCTCTGAATTAGATGTCACAATTCAAATAAGCTTAATATAAGCACTTATGAATCGTCATCAAAAATAAACTGTTATTTTAATGACTTTTATTAGTAATGACTGTTATTCTGCCGAGAAGAATCGGCAAGAAACTCGACAGTTGCTCTTTTTAAATGCCAAAATTATTACAATAATATAAAAATAAACTTGCAACAATACTGCATCAGCAATTGCTTTCACTGAGTCATACATAGTCTACTGTGTGTACCTAATAAATTAAAAAATGAAAAATAAATTCTTAATTTATTCTGGACTGGAGGCGCCCTGGTCGACCAGTCCCCAAAGGTGGCACCTGTTCACAAGTATGACGTATGTGGCGGCAGCCATCACCTCACTCAACCATCTTAGAGAGAGAATGAAATGACCCGCCACATGTGTATAAATAACTACCGCCTTATATCAACGCTTTCTTGTTTAGTCAAGGCCTTCAAGTCTTTTATCTGTTCTTTAATATCCATGCACATTAGAGATTTGATATCGATCTCTCTTTCAAAATATAAAAACTGCATAACATTTTTATTTGCCGGTGACCTCAAAATTTACAGAAATCTGTTAATTTTGAGGAAAGTAACCTCATTCAAAAAGACCTTGGGAGAAAGGTAGATTGGTGCGATGCAATCTGTATATCCCTTATCGCTGGAAAATGACTCCACATCAAGTAATAATAAAAAAAAAAAAATATAATATACTCAATAACGCTTTAGTGCGCAGGCATCTCGAATTTCCTTCGAGTCCATTTTATAGCGTACACTCGCAGAGTGGAGAGCATTCAGCGTGCTTTTACCAAGCATTTGGCATTTCTGTGTAGCGGAAATTCCCATCGACAACCTTATAATGAGCGTATTAATTAATATAGAAAAGCCTATCCTTTTTATTAAAAAAAAAAAAAAAAACATCTTAATAAATAAATGCTAATGACATTTCAGAATTCTTTAATGACAGATTTATCAATAATTGATAACTCTGCTGAATGAATAATAATACATAGGTACATAATGCAATATAATATAATATGAATATAATATAATATAATATTAATTTATAAAAAAAAGAAGGCAATAGTTGCCCCACACGTTTGTTGTGCCCTTGCAGGGCGTCACCTTTACTTTCTACCTATAATTGTAATAGGTTGTTTATTTAATGAAACAATAGTTCCGTATGTTGCTCTGTGAAGATAAATTTATTGTGAGCATGACAATCATACCCAATTACACTTAATTTTACACTTACGCTAAGAATAATAACTTATTTACATACCTGTAAAGAGAAACAACAATATAAGCTATTGCTTCTTACATTATTTCCTCTACAGTCACAAATACAATTATTAACATTTAAACATCTTTAATAACTTGTGACTTGCAATTAACGAATCTGAATCTGAGTAAAATAAATTCAAAACTCGGTCTTCAACCCCCTTTGGCAAGGATTGTGGCTGAGTATAATATCAGGTTAGTAATATTATTGTAGATCTTGATATTTATTGTCAAAACTTTTCTAAATTTAAATGTATTTGTCGGATAAATAGCCCGATGGGTGCTTCCGACTCAGTTGTCCCATTGTATATATTTACTGTACCTACTAGTAAGTTTTATGTACGCAGATACAATAACAGAGTGCATATAAAGAGGAAAAAACGTACATTTAAAACAAGTTGAAGGAAAGTGGAAGGTAATTATTATTTTCTAATGGAAATTATAGAACTATGAGAGATTCTAGTGAATGCTCTGACAATCGTGATGTAGACGATTAGTTATGCTATCTTTATCATAGATATGTTTATGTCAATCTATATTGTTGATTCATATAGTTATAGTATATATAGTTGATCTGTGTAAATTATTTAAGGAAACTTGGTTGTGTCAGATACAATGATGTACTTGGGAAATAACTAATAGAGTTTTGTTTTATTTCATTGTAAAAGGTAGATGTGATGTATAGCTAATAAATATAGTGGACACGCTTGCTGGCGCGGCGTGCGGTGGTGGGGGCGCGGAGAGCGGGAGCTCGCCGCGCACTCTTGTACCGGCCGCCGGGCGAGCAGGAGACCGTTGCATACATACCTTGTGTTTTATTACCACACTACAACTGTACAGTCCCTGTTCTTTATGGTCCCATTCGCCTGACTAAGCTGGGCTGTCAGAAAAGTAAAAGATGGACAATCATTGGAACTGTCATTATCCATTCGAACCGAAAAAAGTTGGGAAAATATCGTTTTTAATTTATTAAAGTGAGGACGAGACGCGTGTCAGACTGAGGATAAATGAGCCTAATTTATTTAAACGATATTATTACTAACGGGGCGTCTCTTTCAGCTCCTTGTAAGCCGACTAGCTCCGGCCGCCATTATTTATTTTGGACCCTTGTTAAATCTTTCTGCCGGCACTCCACTTAGAATTTATTAAGGCATTGAATGTCAATTAGCGTTACTCGATATAAAAGCATCGGGTGGAGTTTTGTGTTAGGAAACTGAGATTTTAGGCTTCTAGTAGATGTATAGTTTTGGCAAGTATGGGGTTTGAATCTTGATTTGAAGGAGTTTTTTTGCTTAGATAGCAAAAGGTTAAGAAAATAGTATTTCAGCCAACGGATACCATTTAAATACATAGTAAGAACAGTATTTGCACGATTTAGTTTCAGGTGTTCAGGATTCGCGGTGACCTAAATAGTTAACATAACAAGACATGGTCTTAGATTCGTTTCTTGGCAGGGACCAGCCGTGGCTTGTTAGTTCTCTCATCCGTTGTTATCCGTCTCAGGAGAATTGAGGCAAATGCTGACCTCTGAGTAGGGAAATTAAATAATGTACAGTCAGTCGCGATACGAAAGGGAAATGTATACTTTTAACGCACTTAAAATGAAATGTACCTATACTTTTTTAGTGCGTTGAGTTACTACAGCATGTGTTGCTTATATCTTAATCTAAGTTTTTTTGTATTTGATTTACTCTGAAATTATTTATGTGGCTACTATTATGTGGAGACGCGAGTTCGGGATCGTGAGGTCTAGCTAATTCTTGTATCGGAGGCCATGACACATTTTTTGCATTACTTGACATTCATTCGTTGTCTGATCTTCAGCCTGAAAAAAATACGCGTCATTGCTTCTTACCAAACGTGCTACAAAGGCTGCCTTTTAAGTTCTGTCGTTTAAATATTTCCCGCCGATTTTGAATTTCGAACTATTGAATAATCAAAATTGCTTTATTTAAGAACGTGAAAACAATTAAAAGTGTGAGGATTAATGCTTTTCTTTAGTCGCAACATCGTTCTAAACCTGGCAGGTCGCGTACAAGAATGCTTCTTACTTAGTAAAATACCTGTGCAATAATTTTCTACAGCTTTCGAAGTGCCCTGACACGACTTTAGTGTTTTGAAGTACTATGATCTGTATACCACAAGGAAGCTCCATGTCTGCAGACTATCAAAAACTGGTATTTAGAATTCCATCGTGGAAACTCTAGTCTCAGTGACAAATCCCGTGAAGAAAGTCCAAAATTTGCCTTCACTGAAGTTAACATCGTTGCTGTAAGGCGACTAATTCTCAAAGATCGTCATGAAACATATCGAGAGAAAGAGCCTTTATTAGGCATCTCAGGGAAACCATTCATAAGATTTTTCATTAAGAGTTTGGTGTGAGAATGCTAGTTTCCAGTTTGATCTCCCATTTGCTTTCCCACGATCAAAAGGTAGGTCGCGGCAAATGGTGTCAGAAAATTCTTCCAAGGTAAGATTGGGGAGAGTCAAATCTCGTCTACGATATCATCAGTGATGAAGAATCATGTGTCTATGCTTACAATCCTGATTCCAAACAATATTCAAGAATATTTATCTTTCAAAACAAGGCGAAACTGACCGAAGTTGTTCGCTCTTGAAGCATTTCATAGGAGACGGTGGCCGCGATCGTCGCAAAAACTCGCCATTTTGCGACGATTGAACTTGGTGTTCGTGGAACGGTTAATGAAGAATAGTATACAACAGTTTTTATACCAGAAGTCATCTCCGAACTTAGGAAATCTCACCCTGTGCGACGCGTCATCTAACACTATGACAATGCGAGCTCACACAGCGTTCGACATACGATTCAGCATTTGAAGAATAAAAACATTAAATAAATTGACCTAACTCGGTACAGACCTGACCTAAACCCTAAAGAATCCTTTACAATATCTAAAATTAAAAAAAAAACTTTGTGGTCAAAGATTCTAGTCCGGTGAAGAAGCAGTTTATGCTTCAAGTTAGCCTAATTAAACACCCTCACTTTGGAGTGAAATTAATACTTAAAAAACTAATTCGAGCAAATGGAAAACTGCATTAATCTACGTAATAAATACTCTTTAAAATAATAACAACAACAAAAATGTTGTAGTTTTGTTTTTTTCTTCAAACGACAAAACTTAAAAGGCAGCCCTCGTACCAGTATGAAATAAAAACTACTTTTAAGCGGGTAAAATCGCGGTTTAATTCTTTAATTCGGTTATAAAGTAGTCGGTTATTTAATGTTAACAGTTGCATAAAGTTAAAAAAAAATTTTTACCTAATAATTATAATTCTGCCTTGGAATCATACATACACTTTATCATAGCGATGCCCCTGACTGTACCAAGCTTTGCAGTTTCGTACAAAAATCTTACAAGCCGGGAACTTTGGCACGAGCTAGCGAAAATTGGCAGTTCCAGCGAAGTGGGCATCCAACGTAACCTAAATAGTAACCGTTGTGTTTCAACTGCATTGCGGTGCATATTCATTTTAGAAGCTTATTTTTATCCTTGCTCCCGCTACCGACCTTGTCTTTGTTGTCTGTGGGGAATGGGTTATCCTCGACACCCCCGGTAAAAGTCATGCAAGATGAAGTTTGGACTACGAGAAACTTCAGGAAAATTAATCCTCAAAGGAATTCTACGGTAAATGAGAAATATAAATATCCATATATTTTATTTGATATGGAGGCAAACGAACAAGCGACTCATCTGATGGTAAATAATCACCGCTGCCCATGGACATCAATAACCGTACAAGGGTCGCACCTGCGACCCTTGCGCAATGCGTTAACGCATCTGCGTTACCTGCGTTTAAAAACACCAAAGCCTCCCTTTCCTGCCTTAAAAACCCCATAGCTTCCCCCAATTGAGCTCTGGCGACGTTACACACAAGAAGAAACATAGCACAACAGTATTGAAGTGATACTTCACTGTGGTCTTCTATTAGGTGGAGGTACTTCCCCAGAAGTACTCCCCCAAAATATTGGGTTTCGTCTCGTTAACTAATATCAGTAAAGTGATAAGTAAGATTATTTTAACCATTCTGTGGAATCACTACAGCTATTTAATAGATCAGGAAAAATATTTGGGCTTTCATAGGGACAGACAAAGGAAAGTTATTTGTTTTATACTACCTACGATAAAGTATAGATTAAACAAATTTTCAAATGTAGATGTAGAATTCAAAAGCCGAGAAGTTTCTGCAACAGGACAAAGTAAAACTTTTACTTAAGTCTTAAGAAATAAATATCCCTAACATCACAATGACACGTCATTCCGTTTATCAGAGACCAAGTCGCAAAGATTAAACACATCGTAGATACAATAGATTCGGCAGAATGCGGTCGTTTGAGTGCCGCCTACGATGCGAAGATCGTAATGACATATGGGAGCGGAATATTGTATGTGCATTGGCATACATTTGTTGTATCATTTACAAGAAATGTAATTTATATATTCCTTGTTTTTTTGAGGCTAACAGCAATATCTATGCCTTTTAATGTCCGGTAAAATTACTAAATCTTTACTTAGTGTAATAAAGCTGAAGAGATCGTTGGTTTCTTTGTTTGAACATGCTAATCTCAGGAACTGCTGGTTGGAGTTTAAAAACTATTTTGTGTTGGATTCTTTTTGACGAAAAAGGCTATTGTATAACACTATGTGTGTGGAAACCGAAATACTGGGACGAAGTCCCGGGCGGGCCGCTAGTAGGTAGGGAATAAAATTAAATGAAATTATTTATTCGCAAATTCTATAAACATGCATGGTTATTTCTTTTGCCCGTCAAAATATTTTATCACCGTACCACCGCCTCGACATGCATCCGCAAAAACTGTGTTTATCATTCGCTTACATTAGGTACATACATATAAGAAAGCAAAATTGAAATATCCCATGTTGCCTCAACAATTAAATTCTACGCAAAGGAAGAACTGTTCATGTTTGTTGTCACAGAGCCAGTATATAACACTGAATAATAAAATTAAAATTTTCACTGCAAGGCGTCTTACGTCTTTACACTGGAAAAGTATTTTTCGTTTCTTCCAAAACACTTATGTTTGGAGATCATAATACAAGGGAAATCTTTGGAAGTGGCAGAGGAACATTTAGTATTATGGGTTCTAAGATGAAGTCGCTCACACGATACCATATCACGATAGTAACTTCTAGATGAAGGAATTTCTACTTCGAAATGTTTTTAGAGAATATTTTCAAAATAAGTTTGATGACGTTCACGGTATGGAGTTGATCCCAACAATCTTTACGGCATTTATAAAAATAATAAAAAGAAAACTTGAGCATTTATATTATAAAAACCAGCCAAGTGCGAGTCGGACCTGCGCAAGAGGGTCCCGTACAAATCCTATAAGGTAAATTGCGGTCTATAAGGGATCCGTTTTTTGCCGTTTTGGAACTCTAAAAATTACGTGTTGTGATAAAAAAAACTTTTTACCATCGTTCTTAATTTTACATTTCAATTTCATATCATTGATCTGAGGTTTCACGAGAGCACGCCATCATGGTGATGTCTTTTGAAGACTGATAAAATCATAAATAATCTTGTAATTGTGCATAGAAATGATAATAAAAAAATAAAAATGATGATAGATATTTAGATCGTTTATTCAGCTCATCCCGCACGTTTTACCATAGGTATAAATATATACTAATATATTAAAGCTGAAGAGGTTGTTTGTTTGTTTGAGCGCTCTAATCTCAGGAACTACTGGATAGAACCAGTTGTTGTGTTGGTTAATCCATTTGTCATGGAAGGCTATAAGCTATAAGCTATGATACATATAACACTAAGTGTGCGGTAACCGAAATCCTCGGGGACGAAGACGCTGGCATAAAAATTTGCAGCGACGCCGACGGTCGCCTCTCAAACGCAGTGACAACATGAAACGTACATACGTCATGTCAAACAAAGTCTGTATTCATGCATTGATATACATATCAATGGTATGTATGCCATAATTTTCAGGTGTCAGTGCATTTCTAAATATTGAAATCTTTGCGTTTTGCTATATGTTCCATTTTTACACCTTGTAGCTTATCCGATCGCGTGGGATCACGGAATCCTGACCTAGACTATTCGTAATCAACTTATTTTCCTTTCAGCGGTTGTTTGTATGAACTGGCTACGTTCCAGGAAGATTTAAATAAGGGAACCAGTTTCTATTTAAAATAATATTTCACAAACCGAAAAAGGCTATGGCTACCGGATTAAAGTTTTCCGATTAATACCAATACATAAAGAAACATCTGGCCAAATCTGTATGCTCTGATCGTTAGGCATTTCTTTAGTGTTATGGTCCTATTATACATAAAATTGCCGATAAATGACCGAGGTCTTGCAGTATAATTGTAAATAGTCAAAACAAAGATACACACAAAAAGATAGGAATTATCCGCACGCAACTTATCCCAATCGATGATCCACGAATCTCCAAAGCGGACGGAGCATCCTGTACAGTCATGAGCACCAACATGTATACAAATTGTCATACTCATCAACTCTTATGTCAAAGTAAAGTTCATATTTGAATGCGGTTGTATAAATGTTGGTGCTCATGGACACTTGGAGATGATTTTTCGTTGACGCAACTGCAAGTTTTCCGATACTACGCCGGATGTCGAAACTTTCCACGGCCTCTCCAGGATAGCTCGCGTTTAGTCCCGTTCATTCACGAATGTATTTTCGGATTCAGTTAGGAATGGTGCCATCGGCATGTAGGACTGGGTTAGCGACCCCGAGGCAATACAAACAAACAGCTGATCGATATCGCTTCTGTGATGAAATCGAGGCGCAACCGCATGGTCCGTGCGGAGAATTCTTAAAGCAAAGCCGTAAGGTTGAGTTTAGCTTGAACGCGAATGTACAATGGCCAGCAAAAGTTTATGGCACCAGATCGTTGACACGCGCCCCTAGTGCATTGGACTTGTCATAAAACTTGTGTTTGTATCAACCACGTCGAATCTAGGAGATATTTTCTTGAAACTTTTGCCATTTTCTTCAGGTAATAATACTATGAGTATAGGAACTTAATAATATACAGGGTGGTCCAACTAGTGACGTCAATAAATTTTTTTTATGTTCCTCGCACCTGTTGCTATCCAAAAATACCCCATGTATTTTCCGCGATTATTCTTAGTTTTCGAGTTATAAATTATTTTGTGAATTTTAAATGACTGTCAGGGATGTTTGAAAAATTCATATCTTTTTTCGTTGTAGGTATTTTGCAGTCTTTTGTTTGTAATATGACTGTCTTAAACGTGGATTTCATTAAAAAAATAACTCAGCTTACATGGGGTATTTTTGGAAAGCCCCAGGTGCGAGGAACCTAAAAAAAATGTTGACGTCACTAGTTGGACCACCCTGTATTAAAGCTCAAGAGTCTGTTTGTTTCTTGGTATTTAATTATCAGGAACTATTGGTTCGAATTGGAAAAATACTTTTTGTTGGATAGCTAGCCCATTCGTCGAGGATTCGGAAACCGAAATCCACGGGGACGAAGTCGCGGGCGGCCGCTACTAGATTTTAAGGAAGTAGACAGACTCGCTTGTACGAAGACATTAAATTTAGAAATGTAGTTACATCTGGTTGTACTTGAAAAAATAAAAGAATCTTTTTTAAACAATATATTGCGATGTTTTATCCAACGCTTTCTCTCAACTAATCCCGTAGTAAATTTTATTTTTGGAGTTTCCGAGGTCGATTCAATCCGCTGTGTATTTTTCATTGGATGAACTAATTTATGTATGTAAACTGTATACTCCAAGTCTACACTCCAGATTCCATTTTCTATTTCTACTCTCTTCTCTATCATAAATATACGGAAAACACAAGGCATACAGTTATGATCTATTGTTTGCACGCAAAGATATTTGTACTATTTATAGGTACCTGACCTCCAAACTCCAACAAAGTGAGATTTTGACAATACCAAATCAGTCACCAAAGTTTTTTGCTTTATTCACTGTGTTTATTCATTTTATTTCTAATTTTATGATCACTATCGGTGTAAATTTAAAAAAAATACACTTTTTTCACATTTCCTATAAATCTACAACTGCGGATAGATCAGTTAGGTGAGAATTGAGCGGTATGTGCGGTGAATTCTTATCATTGAAATCCCTGAGGAGAACCCACGTAACGGTAGTCTTCTTCAAGATTCCCATTGGATTTCTCTAATACTTCACAAATGTTTGATATAGATTTAACGGGACATTTCACGGGTAATAGAATAGATTTCTAACATTTATAGCAAAACCATATTTATTTAAATGTCAGGATTAAAATGAATTGAAGCGCACCTAGAGGGTAATGGGACTCTGGCAGGACCCACCCATTCACTCAAACAAATTTTAATAATTAATTTCTGTGTTTGACGGGCCCGTTGGTCTAGTGGTCAGAGACACTGGCTACAAAACCATGGGTCGCGGGTTCGAATCCCACTAGGGTCAAATGTCCATTCCCTAGCGTCCATAGTACAAGCCTTGGGCTTAGTTTCGGGCTAGGCAATTGTGTGTTAGAGCAACATAGAGGCATGTCAACAGTGACCACTAAATTAGAGGAAGAAAAAATTAGCTCAACTCAGCATTATCCACGGAATCATTAAAATATCCCTCTTTAGTTTCAGAGACAGCTATATCTTTTCATGGCATTGAGTAAGTGAGTCAGATAATTTTAATGGTCTTCACATTAATATCAGATAAGACACTTGGCCGTTTTCCATACTGCGAATGAAGATCATTTTCCTCTGTATTTATACAATATTGGTATAATATTCATTTTTTACAGA
Organism: Nomophila noctuella; assembly: GCA_958496325.1. Lineage (NCBI taxonomy): Eukaryota > Metazoa > Arthropoda > Insecta > Lepidoptera > Crambidae > Nomophila > Nomophila noctuella. The sequence continues at coordinate 9,124,135 of OY292497.1, forward strand.
ATTTTCCTCAACAAAAGCAACTAAGCAAGCCATTTCCGATATTAATTTTAATCGAAGATTTTTAGATACCGTTGGATTTCCTTTTGCTTGATTGACTTAAAAAGTTTATTGTCTAGGTTATGATCAAGCTTAAGTGAATAAACACACTTACCAAAAAAACTGGACCGAAGGTCAGCCGCAGTTCATGTTCGGTAATATAACTATGCAACGTAATTTCGGCACAGTGTCATCCTCCTTTATAAATACACTGCGGGCGTAATCGAGCCGATTTTCTGTGGCGTTTTTTCGGGCTAGTGTGTTCTAATATGTACTAAGAGTATAGGCTAATACCGAAACCGAAATTAGAAGTCTGTGTTCCTGCTTTTCTTTTCCACACATTTAAAGTTGATGTGAAAAATTGCATTTTTATGTATGAAAGGACCACAAAAACTTTTACTTATTGCTATTACACTATTTCTTTCGTCCTCTTAATGCGCAGTAAAAATGTACAGCACGGTAACAATAGCTTTACCCGTCCAGTTGATATTCCCACAAGGGGCAATCTAATTTAGCTAAAACGTACTAGCTCCGTCCGACTATCTTAAATAAGTGAGTCAGATAATTTTAAGACAAATTTAACATAAGAGCAATACATATGTACAATAAAAATGTACAACACGATTACAATAGCTTTACCTACCCGTCCAGTTTGTATTCCCACTAGGGGCAATCTAATTTAGCTAAAACGCACTAGCTACGTGCCTGTAGAACCTATGAATGTTTTATGTAATAACTCATGGTGTCACCACGGCTCATTACACATCCAATTTGTCGGTCAACTGTTTGTTCTAAGTAAATTGCATGTAGTGAAGCCACAGTACAGTTAAGAGTGCAGTAATTTGGTTTGCTTTGTGTGTGTAAACTCGTAATTGCGATCTACTTCAAAGGGTGATCAAGCATACGTGTTCCTAAGTTTAAATAACAAATTAATCCTACTACTATTATAAAGGCGAAAGTTTGTATGTGTGGATGTATGGATGTATGGATGTGTGGATGTATGGATGTGTGGATGTTTGTTACTCTTTCACGTAAAAACTACTGAATGGATTTGAATGAAACTTTACCACAATATAGCTTATACATCAGAATAACACATAGGGTATTGGAAATCGAAATCCACGCGGACGGAGTCGCGGGCGGCCGCTAGTAGTTATCATAAAATTAACTTAATTACTAATTACTTTGATTTAGTTCTCCCATGCATACGACTTGATATTCGTTAAAAAGTTAACGATAAAACAATAAATCTTTTTTAAATAATGAATTTAATCTGAAGATGATAATATCCTGCATGCTTTGTACGATGGTTAAACTTTTATAATTACCTATATTCAATCCGAGTGGATTATCAAACTACTAAACTCTAACTCTCGAACTAGATTGTGTACCTTATTATTTAGATTAACTCTCAATTTCCATCACACCTTTACTTTTCTTGTTTTAAATATTCATTGCTTCGTACATGTTTTGTAGTAAACTTTCTGTCCTCTTCGCGTACTGTGTGAAACTTGTTTGTATGCGTGAAGAGGGCATCAATTGCTCACTTGCCACCAGTATAACAAACACCGACACCCATTGACGTTTCATCCTTTATATATTACCTAGTTTACATAAACAACAAGAATACTGGTGCTTACGTTTTCATTGGAATCGTTTATTTAATAAGGCAAAGGTGAGAAGGATGTGTTTATTTAATTTTTTTTTTATTTTTTTTTAACAAGCGACCGCCTGCGCACCGTCACTAGTAATTCGCTTTCCACGCACTTAGTTTTATAAAATACACAGTTTAAAGCCTTCTTCGACTAATGAACGTAAATTCAGCAGCGTGAATTCGGTTTGTTTTTTCCGCATAGTATGTTCCTTCATAAAGAAATAAGAAGTTTACTTGACGTCATATAGTAAATCTCAGAATGTTGATCTTAAAAAGTATTTAAATACACACAACATCACAAGCACACACGATAAAATATTTTTAAATTTGAACCACCTAGACCAAACAACAAAAAACTCTTCACCTTTATTATATTAGTATATTAGTAAGTATATAAACGGATAAAGGATATAATAAATACCTATTTCTATCGTATCAATCGGGCTGCGGCTGCAAGTTGCACAATGCAATCAAAAGCCCATGTGGCGCTGTGGCTCGTAAATTATGTCATTGGTACAGCTTTTCCCGACAGAGGAATAAATCTCACAACATTATCGTATTTTAACAATATCAAAATTAATCTTACCTTTTTGACGCATTACAATCGGGTGCGTGCGACATTGTTATACCGCAGCAATAGTAAGTATGATGTTATACAAGACATCGTTTTCTTACGTTTTATATTTTAACTTTATCAACCCAATAATAAAATAAATCATTTGAAATCTTGTTTTCGTTACAAAATGGGTTTTGGCTTAATCACCACGATTGCCAAAGGGGTTAGTGAGCGCAAACCCAGGCTGTGTTCAGAAAATTCGACACGATATAAGTTAATAACAGCATAGTAAAATCTTTATTAAATAACTATTAACTATATAAGAAACATAACAACGTCTTGTGATTGTACCGGTACCGGGCTGTGGTCTTGAGGTTCCATCCCCAGTTCGGGTAAATTAGTCGCAATTTTGCCGATCACAGCCAATCCGCATTTAGCATTGAGGTGATTAAGCCAAAACCGATGAAACGAAAACATAATTTCCAATGATGAAGGCTTTTGCCTAGCAGTGGGACATTAATAGGCTGAAACTTTGAAGTGAAGACATCAGTTCAGATGGCCTCCTTCGGCCACTCACCATTAGGGTAAACGTAACGAGTTTGCTCGTGAAATAAAGTTCGTATCACTGATCCAGAAAAACATCTCAGTCAGTTAAGTTAAAAATAGATATTTGCTACGGAAAATTTTGATGTGATAAGAAATAAACATATTTAAAGTTACTCAAGATAAAAATAGGTTATTCGGTCTTTTACTAAAGTTTCATCATTTGCAACTTGGATCCCACCCAATTTATTTGTGCATTCATTCAAAAACATAAGTAAAGAGTCAGTGAATGGCCTAGCAGTTATTTCATATCCCACTGAACTTATTTTCATTAAATTCGGTATTGATCAGGGGTTCCCAACCTTATTTTCCTTTTAGACCACTTTCATTATTTTACTGTTTAGGATGAAACGTTTAATTTTACTACATTCGTACTTTGTTGTCAAACTTGACAAAAAAATAGAATATTGCATCTATTAAAATTTGTCCTCGAAATAACAGTGTTCGAAAAAAAGTTAGTTTAGATTGGTCAATTCATTGTCTTTTAGTAGACTCCGGCTAACGAATTTTGAGTTGAGTCTCCCATGGAACCCTAGAGGTCCTTCTAGACCACTTTAGGAATTCATGATATAGATAGAAACCGGATTTTTTCAATGATTTTTTGATAATAATTGTGTGACTATGTAACTAAATCTGGACTATTCATAAGGTAAGTGCAAAAATACAAGCAAAAAGGGTTAATTATTTTATAAACATCTGCTTAATAACATTCGATACTCACAACGGCTTTGTTACAAAAGGGGTCTTTAAACCGTAACAAAGTAGAGTAAAACAAATAAAAAAGAGTTTGTACTTACGCATCGCATTAAGATAATACAGTGACATCACTACACCGTTATAAAAACACTTTTTTCTTACATTTGTAATTCAATGAGACACTTGGAATTTCGATTGGAGACGTAACACAATCTTATAAATACTATGGAATAAATATTATACTCTAATTCATCACAATTGATACGTGATTCCGCCACGAATGCTTCTAGATTAGTATGTTTGGTTTGGATACGGTAATGTGTGACGTCATTCCGGATTATTCCATCGTAAACATAAACATAGATTACGTAATAGTATAGCGGGATGCGATATGTTATTGTTGCACTCTATTCCAAATTATATTTATTCCATTCATTAGCAGACGTCTTTCGGTGTGAAGAGTAAGGTTGAGACTCCACCAAAACGGATATGTGTGAAGCGAGGTGGAGATATGCCGTAAGTTGCTAAGGATATAGGATTTTGTTGAATATGTATAAATAAAGTGTAAATAAATAGTCCACAGCATCACATACATTAATCTGACTCCGTCTCTTAAGCACTTTTGTTACAGACATCAGAACTACAGTGGTACTACAAATATACTTAATTAGCTACAGCTTCCACCCGGACCAAGACAAACAGACATGTTCGTGCACACAAATCCTTGTTCTTTGCGGAGATCGAACCCGTAACCTTAGTCTAAAACGAAACTTCTTGACCACTATACCAAGCAGGGCATCAAAAATTGCGTCACTGAATGTTCAGATGGTCACGTGTTAAGACATAAATCCTATTCGCTGCTTACGACCTGTATCCGCTATGGTGTAATCTTACCCTTACGCATGGTTGAACGGTACGTACAAAAACGAACTTTAACTATTGGCCTGGTAAATGGTTTTGGTTCACTCAGATGTTTGCTTATGTTTTTCTTGTAGTTCTTGATTCTCATGTGATATTTACGGTGTTCAACCCATTGGTTGCCAATAAAATAAAAGCCATTGCTATTGAAATGAAATGATACAGTACTTTATTTAAATTCTCAAAAATTATGTTCGGATCACCTTCAAGTATTCTAAATATCTTTAACTCTTCTTAGTATTACCGTTATAAATCTACGTATCTACATATATCTTAAAATATGTGTGTGAACATAATATGTGTACATTGTACATATAATGTACAAAGACACTCCTAACCTAGTAAAATGTCACGTGACACAAAATCCCATTAGCGTGGATGTTATTTCAAGCCGATTGTACTATTTTAAACAAGAACTAGAGTCGATTTGCAACTAACGCTTTCTATTTCCGAGTTTACGCTAAAATAAGTTCTATTTTGGAATGCAACCAAAATCAACTGGAACATATTCAATTAAAATAGTCTAAAGCGCAGGGGGAAAGTAATTATATCAAAACTTAAAATAACTTAACTTTAATTAGGAACAATTTAGGCTGTCAAAAGATCAGGTATTGTATATATGTCTTAGGCTCGTATTAATAAATCGAGTGCGATTTATTAATACGAGCCTTAGTGTCAACGTAAGACCAATCGACAATTTGATTTCGGGTCGCCTTTATAAGCTGTTTTAGTAAATAATTTCCTCAATGCAATTACAAACTTTTTTCGTGCTACATTTAAATTTAGATTATGTTTATCCATTTATAATTAGTAATTATTTGTGTAAATATATAGGGTGTAACAAAATATACTGCAAATATTTTAAGGGCGAATTATTTAGTGGCGATGTAATCAATATCAGATATTAAAAGTCAAAATTAATGCCTACTAAATTTTGCATTTTCATCATTGGCCAATTTGCTCTTTTCGTCCTGTAAGCTTCGCCCCCTCTCCACCACTTTGCTTTTGGGGCAGGACAAGTGTAGTAATTGTATTAGACTGATAAGACACGACCAGCTGTCTTGCATTATGCCAAAATTCGTTCTTTTTCCAATTTTCCACTCAATTTATTTTGTTGATTTTCTCGGAAACTATCGTATTAACAAAAAAAATTTACTAGACACACTAAACGATTCGCCCTTAAAATATTTGCAGTATATTTTGTTACACCTTATATATATTATTCATACTTTACTCTATATTATACTTTTTACATTAAGTCAAATGCAAACCGAAAACTGTATTGACGAAAGCAGGCCCATACCGCAAAATGATTCGCTGAACCACCCATTCTTAGAATAGTGCGGTACCGTGAAATATACCAGAAGTACATGTTTACCATTGCGATTCCGTTTTCAATAAACACGTTGAAAACGTACAGAGAGAAATATAAAAGAATACTGATTAAAACTGTACACTTTGGTATGTTTAATAAACACTTATTGATTTATTCTTTATTGTAAACTAGTTTCGAAACTATGGTTTCCAATGAAGAATAATTTTCCTCTAATTAAACAGGTTTCCAACTCCGTAAGTCAATGCATTAATCAGCATTATTTTTCTTTATGCAATATTAATGTATTTCAACATTAATTGGTCTAAGTACATGCGTCAAACTGATAGTAATCTAACGACAACACCTGTTTCTTGAACACTGCAGTCTTCATCGAACTTTGGAAATCTATATATAATATTCAGCAACTGAAAAATAAGATATAACTTGAAACTTTCGTATTGCATTATAATTATTTAACTTTACACCGAACGTCAAGCAGTAAGTACTCAGGTACTTATAAAAATATTATCGCGTTTAGTCCCGTTGTAATGTTAAATAACTGAAAAATAAACTTTATTATTCTTAGCATCTAACCTATGACTTTTCTACGGTCGTAAATAAACGGATAGGCAACTCAAATACGCCTAAACGTAAGGTTAAACGGTCACAGTACAGATTGTTCGCCGAAGCTGGTGTAGCTAATGTCACGCGACATTCGAGGAAATTCGCCGCACCTCCGATACATGTGCCGATCGACGATATCGCTATCATGACAGACTAGGGTTGTCGTAACCGCTAAGACCGCAGTGAAATAGCATTTCGTAACTGTTGTGCTATGTTTCTGCTGGTGAGTGAGGTTGCCAGAGCTCAGTTGGGGAGGGTATGGGGTTAAGGCCGGCAACACATCAACGATACCTCTGGTGTCGCGGATGTCCATGGGCGGCGGTGATTGATTACCATCAGGCGATCCGCTAGCTCGTTTGCCGCCTCTGACATAAAAAAAACCCTTCAATAAATAAGTTTCTTGTACTGGCAATACAATAACCTAGCGATAATAGTACTACTGAAGTAGTTTTCCCGGGGATATACACCAGGAACAATAGATAATTATATGTAAAACTAATCTAACGCTAATATCTAATCAGGAACTAGTGGTTCGAATTGAAAAAGTTTTTTTTTTTGTTTGATAGTCCTTTATTTAGGTAGGCCTCGCTATACATTTGTGCGGAAACCGAAACCCCGCAAAAGGCGGCCGTTAGTACACAAAAAAATATATATAATGTCTTATGTCAGAACTTAGTGTTAACAATGCTGGTGAGAAAACTGGCCTACTTAATGAATTCTTTTAAAATTAAAAAAAGGCAAAACTGCACCGTTCTCTGCAAAATGCCATGTATTTGCGATCTTGTTTATCTCCTACACTTTAGTTCACAAAGGAATTCAATACAGGCTTTTCAATTTTAAGATTAAGATGTACATGCAAAGACGTAATTGCTTATCACTCCATCTTGATTGGTAATATGGGGACATTTATTCTTAGTGTCAGTCGTCGCTAGCCCTGCCAAATGATCAATAGAAATATAAACGGCTTCTTGTTAAGAGAAAATCATAATATCGCTTTGATCCTCGAGTCCGATTTACTTAATTAACCTTTTCAATATAACACTTATGTAAATAATACTGTATCGGTTTTCCCAACACAGTGCGGGTTTGTGATCACCAATCCGCATTTGGCAAGCGTGGTGATTAAGCCAAAACACATCTTTGTAACGAAAAACTAATTCCGAATGATGGGGTCTTTGTCCTGCAGTAGGACATAGACTGATAAAGTAATAAACACTCAACGGCCAAAAAAAATATACTTCGTATACAAACTAATATACAACCACAAGATAAATACAATGTTCACTGAGAGAATGAATATAATTTAATACCTATTTGGTGTGTTGGGAACTCTAGTCAATTTAACGGTAATACCACGGGTAATAATACTCCAGTCAAAATAGACATTCTAGTTTGCATTAATTCCCAACAAGCTGGATTTTTGTGCAGGCCTTGAATATGTCATTACAAATGATATGTCAAAAGTCCCCATCGATCCCGCTTGTGCGTTGTTTTTTATTCGTGGTCAAAGGGCCCAAATTTGCGTTTTTTGCTTATATCTCTGAAACTAAAAGAGCTATCGAAAAATGGTTCAGGTAAAGTTTGTAGATCCTAAAATTGTCTACCTAAAAGATTTCTACACTTTTCTTGTACAAAGCAGCGCAGTCGAGATATCTTGACTTTAAGCCGCAGGAAAGTCGTATTTTCGAGTGGCCCACATTATGCAATTACAAAAAATTGTGTTGAGTAGTTTATCTAGAGCAGGTGGCAGTTAAGTATGGATTGGCTCTAAACTATTATTTACCAATTTCTAGTTCCAATTTTCACGATTTAGATCATTGAAGTCAAAAAAGACAAAATGATGTATCAAGCTTGCATTCATTCCCAACAATGGGGACTTTTGTGCAGGCATTGAATACGTCATTACAAATGATATGTCAAAAGTCCCCATCGATCCCGCTTGTGCGTTGTTTTTTATCTGTACTCGAAATGTTCGGATCCTATTTTTAACCGTTCTGGTAGTCAAACCTCAATGGTCCCCATAGAGACTTTTACTCCTTACATGAAATAGGATCGACTGGCGCAAAAAAAAAAATTGGAATTTTCAGTACAAAATGTATGGGAAAAGTTTTTTGCGATTTCTGACATTTCTAGTACTCAAACCTCAAATGGTCCCATAGAGTCTTTTAATCCCAACATGTAATTGGATCGATTGGCAAAGAAAAAACAAAAAAACTTTTCCCATACATTTTGTACTGAAAATTCCAAAATTTTTTTTTCGCACCAGTCGATCCTATTTCGTGTAAGGAGTAAAAGTTTCTATGGGGACCATTGAGGTTTGACTACCAGAACGGTTAAAAATAGGATCCGAACATTTCCAGTACAGATAAAAAACAACGCACAAGCGGGATCGATGGGGACTTTTGACATATCATTTGTAATGACATATTCAATGCCTGCACAAAAGTCCCCATTGTTGGGAATTAATGCAAGCTTGATACATCATTTTGTCTTTTTTGACTTCAATGATCTAAATCGTGAAAATTGGAGCTAGAAATTGGTAAATAATAGTTTAGAGCCAATCCATACTTAACTGCCACCCGCTCCAGATAAACTACTCAACACAATTTATTGTAATTGCATAATGTGGGCTACTCAAAAATACGACTTTCCTGCGGCTTAAAGTCAAGATATCTCGACAGCGCTGCTTTGTACAAGAAAAGTGTATAAATCTTTTAGGTAGACAATTTTACGATCTACAAACTTTACCTGAACCATTTTTCGATAGCTCTTTTAGTTTTAGAGATATAAGCAAAAAACGCAAATTTGGGCCCTTTGACCACGAATAAAAAACAACGCACAAGCGGGATCGATGGGGACTTTTGACATATCATTTGTAATGACATTTTCAAGGCCTGCACAAAAATCCAGCTTGTTGGGAATTAATGCAAACTTGAGTCTTAATTTTGTCTATTTTGACTGGAGTATAAGCGGTGATTCAAAATCCTTTTCAGCCATCTAGCCATTCAATATATTGCCGCCAAAACGCCAAAAGGTAAGGTCACCTATCCCTGTACACATCAATATTTATTTTATCATGGAATAGTATGACTACTAAGTCGAAATTGAGATGGGGCTACCCGCTGTCAAATCAGTGTCACAATAGGACATGTTTGCTATGAAAAAGGGCCACTTATCGCGTCCTTGAAAGGTTAAGTGACATATGCAAAACATACATGAAACCCTGTTATCGATATTGATAAATTAAATTATTTCGGATCACTTTAGATCGATAGCGTTAGTAACATAGTTCTTGACATCTTATATTAGTAAAATTACAATTTGATTGAAAAGAGACGAACTTCTTAGCTATCCATGGATTCTCCGTGCAAGTGCCGGGTCCATCGCAGGAATGTCAGTCGGCGCCTGGGACTTTCGACTCAGCGTGTAGGTTTAAGGGGCCCCTTTATAGTATACTAACGATCACCTTCACCGATGACATTCCTCTCCCTTCCCAACCATATTTGGTACGAGCCATTTAATGTTATATAATAATGTTGTATTTAATGTTATATCATAACATAAAATACACATATTTCTAACAAATTAAATAAAACTGATGTTTCTCAAATGTTAAAAAAAAATGTAGCTTGAACTACACTCCCCAACTGTATTCTACTCAGCAGTTGTTTTAATTTACCTTGATTGTCAAGCCAATCAAGATTGTTTTAAACAGTAAATAAAGTGCAAAGTTATTTCAAAGTCAACGCTTCCTTGTTTGCCAAAGAGGTCTTGAATGATGAGGTTTGATTAATTTCAATACGTTTTGAAAAACATTATACCACAACTCGTGGAAATTTTCAAAGCAAGAACTGACGATCGCTGAAACATCATTAAATTAAAACCATTTTTGGTAGTGTCAAAACTTTTCTAACGATTCAAAGACTCGTATTTCTTGGCACAAAGGTGATTTACAAAGAGAGTTCACAATATTTATAATATTCTCCTTCCCGAAATTATAAAGTCAATTTGGCCCATTTCTGGTCGAGTGGTTCACTGGCAACAGGCAATATAATGCAAACCCCTTCCTCAAAGGAATACGAAAATATTTAAAGCAAGTTCAACCAACTGTAATTTGAAATTAACTTTAACAAAATGATAACGGTCTTTTTGTTTTGAAGTGCCTATGACTGCCAACATTTTGCTGCTTACTTCGGAAAGTGCTGGCCATTTGTATTCTACTTGGTAATACTTATTTGAATTATGTCTTGTAATGTATTGGACCATTACTGATTCCGTTACCTATAACATAAATATTGTACACTTTATTTTATTTATTATGTTAAAGGCTACATCATATAAAATATCAATCAGCATTCGCTCTTCAAGCGAGTTAAATCTGCGGGTCAAGAAAATAGAAGGAAAGAAGAAAATACCTACATTTAGAATAGAGGTGGGTAAGGTTTTTCTCGCCAAAAAAAGGTTAAGGTGGAGATTTCCACATGAATTCACATGGGCAAAAACTTAATGGATTACAAAGATTGTATAAGCATGTAATACTGAAGAAAATATGTATAATATCTACAGAGTAACATATTCATATTTTGGACAGATGGATGTTTAAAAATACCAATTCATCTATGGTTTAATGTAATTTGAACCTTTCAATGTTTTAAACAACTAATAACGCAAAAAAGCTTAATACACTTGACTAACTTTGTTAATTGCTAAGCCGATCTATACGAGGCACATTCTCTTATAGCTGATCCGACCAAACTATGTGTATTAGGTAACAAACTGTTTCTATAACATACAATATGACCTTAATCGCTTCAATTAATTCCTGAAGTTGAAGCAATTACTGCTCACACTTCAATAGTTGCTCGTATCAAGGCAAATACGGCTTTCAGTTATGGGCATAAGGGTGATGTGATGAGAATTGTAAAGTTGGCTGAGTACATTTACGCTGCTGTTGGTGAAATGTGGTAAGTGGTTGATCGGAGAAAAATTGAAAGAGCGTTTGGAGGGTTTGATGGAAATTAATTTTGTTGTGAGTATAATAAGCTCTTTGTATTTGCATGTACTTACGTGGCACATGCCGATATGGGCTACATACAAGTAGTATTTATTCATTTAATGTAGAAGATAGATGGATTTGTTAAGGCTTGTCTAGGGGACTGTAAAGTGTTTGATTACACCAAGCCGTCTGTCCCGGGTGGTGACTATGGTCATCCCCCTCATCTGGGGAAAGTCCTAACTCCGGCTGTGAGCGGAATAGGCTGATGCTAACTTTATGATGACAGATCTAAAACAACAAAATAATAATATAGGCGATCCATATCACCTGAGACAGCCATAAGCTGCCTGTATACCATTAATTCATGTGAAAAAAACATCCCACATGAAGATACCTTTCACCAATGTATTTCTTCTTTTACTTTTGATAAAGAAAAATCAATTGTTTAAAAAATGGCGCTCCGTTTAGAATTAAATGAATAGAATTTAATGTCTACATGTCACAATAACGTAAGGAATATCTCAAAATTATTGACCGCTGTCCCCCATGTCGCTTGTGGAGGGGACAACTGGGAGATATTTACCAAAAAATCCTATTTGTTACCTAAGGGGACAAACGCTAGAGAGAGATAATGGGATAAACCCATTTCCATGCATCACTCGAGATATCCAAGAAAAGCCTGAAATTCAAACCCATTACCGGCGTGTGAACTGGTGCATAGCTCGGTCGATCCACTTGAGCAAAACATCAAACACGACTCTGCTGTATATTAAATTTCAATAGGTACCTTCCCGCGCGCCCGCTTGCATTATTTACAAAGCGTCATATCTGAAGGTAGGTCATCTGTTCAGTGACTGAGAGAATGCTTGCATTGCAATGGAGAACAGTGAACGAGTAGACTGAAAATATTTAAATTAATGATTTAGTAACAGAGGAATTAATGAAATCATTTTACAAACGGATTTTTACAAAGAGGGAACAAATAATTACATCGGTGAAAAAAAAAATTAGCCAAGTGCGAGTCGGACTCCCGCACTGAGGGTTCCGTACAAATTCTATTTTTGACGTATTAAAAAAACTACTGAAGAGATTTCGTTCGAACCAATTTTCGTTGGTAGTTTTTATGGTAATGTACATTATATATTTATTTCAGATTTATCATCCTCTTACTTTAGAAGTTAGAGGGGGGGACACACTTTTTTCCACTTTGGAAGAGACTGTCACGCAAAGTATTCACTTAAGAAAAAAATGAGCTTAGAAATCTCAATATGATTTTTAAAGACCTATCCATAGATACCCCACACGTATATGTTCAATGAAAAAAAATATTTTCAGTTTCAGTTCTGACTATGGGGACCCCCCGCTTTTTTTATTTTATTTCTATTTTCGTGTGAAAACCTTGTTGCGGTTCACAGAATACATCTATTCACCAAGTTTCAATAGTATAATACTGATAGTTTCGGAAAAAAGTGGCTGTGACAGACTGGCGGACAGACAGACAGACAGACAGACAGACAGACATGACGAATCTATAAGGGTTCCGTTTTTTTGCCATTTTGGCAACGGAACCCTAAAAACAATCTGAAATGTTCCGTTCAACCAAGGATTTGAAATTAAGATGACGATTACTACATGAATTGATGTACAACAACTTTAAGCTTTGCAGTGAACCAGTGACCACAGCTTTAAGAAGACACTAACTGTCAGTGGGCAGTCTTCAGAGGTGGAATTCACTAAGCGCAAATCTCATAATCTCACGGTTGTATCAACGGCGACAGTACAAAATTAGTACAAAATACTGTCACCGATTACACAGCCGTGAGATTATGACATTTGGGCTTAGTAAATCGCACCTCAGATGAATAGGGAAGCGCATGAAGTGAAACGATCGACGACGCGTGAGAGTGGGATTTCAAAGGGTTCGCAAGCAGTCGACGGCTTACCATTGCGGGCGGTTGACCAACACATTGACTTTGCGTCACATTTTTACTGTAACGCGGTTCAGCAACATCGGGCAGCGTTAATTCACACTCAAGTCCGCAGCTGCGTTTCCAGTCCGTTTGTTTCTTGAAATGAACACAGATTAAAATGACAGGTAATAATAGTGCAGTGTCACTGGCATAGGGGAAATATTGGGGAAGGACCTAGTTGGCGAAAGAATGAGGCACTTTTGGCAATGAATTCGCCAAATATCAATATGCAAATGAAGATATACCTCGTTTTTTTGTGCGTTCCACTAGTGTCCGCCCGATACTCAGTCCGCGTTGATTTCTGTTTCCGCACACAGTGTTATACTATCAAAGCCTTCCTCGAGAAATGGACTATCCAACACAAAAAGATGAAGATTAGCGCGTTCAAACAAACAAACAAACTTTTTAGCTTTATAAAATAAGTATGTATTTGAAACCTTCATAAGAAAGCAAATGTATAGAATAATGTAAAATCATTCAAGCATTCAAAATGGTCGCTTCCACATTTGGTTAGAATTTTCGGAACATCCTACAAGGCTCAGATATTCGGCTAACACCGGGTATACGTGACTCGTAATAATATAAATAAATAAATAAATAAATAAATAAATAAATGTCTTGGACTAACACACCAATTGCCTAGCCCCAAACTAAGCTCGAAGCTTGTACTATGGAAGCTAGGGAACGGATAGACATACTTAAATACTTTTATAAACATCCATGACTCGAGTACAAATGCCGATGTTCATCACACAAACATTTGCCCCTAGCGGGATTCGAACCCGCGACCCTTGGTTTTGTAGCCAGGGTCTCTAGCCACTCGACCAACGGGTCTGTCAAGAGCAATATAGAGCAGCGGTTCCCAAACTTATTTTCCTCGTAGGTCTCTTTCAACATTTTGCTGGCTTACGTGACCCTCCCCTACATCTTTAGTACATTCCCAAAACTTGTCAAAAAATGTGAAGATTTCAACCAACTATGAAAAATTGAGCTTCGGCTGCATTCCATTCCCGAAAAAAAAAAGTGAGAATGGATTGGTTATTAATTGATTTTTATGTAAGTTGATGTAAAATTTTCGAGAACTCCCGATAACAAATTATGCCCCCCCCCCTCCCTCCATTGTTGGTCTCAGCAACATAGACCCCCGTCCAGTCTCCCGTGGACCCCTAGGGGTCTATCTGGACCACACTGGGAATCAATGTTTTAGGCCTACACAAATAAAGACGCGCGTGCGTGATTTTACCAAACGGATTGTACACAAGAAAGTTAGCATGAAACTTTGATGCTATTTGCTAAGGTCTAGGCTTACGTAACAGGGTAAATATAGAACTTAGACATCAGACAAATCTAGGGTCAAAATGCTCAAACAGGGCTGTCCATAAACTTTGGTGAGGAAATTAAATTCTACAGCACAAAGTCTAGGTTTTACAGAACTTCCTACTTAGAAACAGTTAGTTAGTAATGATGGGTATGTTATTCATCTCTGATGGTAAGCGACAGAAAACCACTAACATAAATTAAATTTGCACACCAACCTCCGTGGTGTAGGATCATATTCGAAGCGCACCCTGGGCTCTATGGTAATCTTCAATAATGTGACCAGGATAAAGGATGATGATAATGATGATGATGACTCGCTGTACATAAAAAATCCGAAACCAGTCTGATTCAAATGTAAATAAAATACAAAGTCTTCTAAATCACAATAATCACAAGGAGGATCCCGGTATCAGAATCTACAACGCAGTTATTATACCTTCAACACGGATTAAAACACTAATCCAGTTAAGGCCACGAAAGTACTCCGGACTTAATACCCACCATTAATTACGGCCCGCAAAAACCTTGGGCTCCAAAGAAAGTCGGAAAATTCTAGGATGATGAATTAACGTGGATTAAGAGATAACACCGGCGAACTTAGTTGGGAACAAAACATCGAGCCATTGTTATAATTCATCGGGAGTCTTCGCCCTAAATTAGATGGAGCCTATTAATCATAAACATCTGGTAATTTGCAGAAGAAATATGAGGTACAAGTAACATTGGGGCTGTAAATGTGGGAATTCTGGGTTTGTTTTAGTACTTCCAGATTAATCATTGATGGGCTTTCAGATAGCTCATTCTAATTTCTATAGACTGCCTATGAGATAACTAAACTTGATAAGTTTGTATCGCCAACTACATACATATTGCAATTTTTTACACATAAAGGCTTTTTAATTTTTGTTTATTTACAGATATCGCGAAAACCCCTCTATGTAACGAAAACATGAATTCAAACAAATGATGGAGTCCTTTGCCCTGCAGTGGGGCATTAATAGGCTGATACTTTACTTTCTTACAGATATCGCACAAAAACATGTCTAGTCTTAAATATCTTGTTTTTTATTTATTTTAACTAGTCGTTTAAACAATTAAGTTTCACAGGATCGGTGTGTGTTTACACATACAAAAAGTAAACTTTCGGCCATACACTAAAAATGGCTGTGTTCCATTAACGGACTAATGAAATATTAATATTCATGTAGGTGTCATTGCACATAATTTAACCGGTCAGCCTCTTTCCATTTTCTTAACCATTACACCAAAATAGGTGTACAATATAGTCCATATTTTTCCATACCCTACTTTCGCCCTTGAAACCTGTTGTACCCGCATAACCCTTAACTCAGTCTGTAAGCGACTTAACATACAGTCACGAAGGCGACCTTCGCAGGATTTAGGACCCTGTAACTCAGGACAGGAACAATTAAAGAGGATGCCATTCTAAATTAAACTGAGAGCTAAGTGAGTCAAAGAAAGGACTCGATTTACATACATCCTGCCGGGAATGGTTCCTCGACACGGCTCGACTTGAGAAACTGTTAGGATTGGGAGCAGGAATTCCCCTTATTAGTACTGGAAAATGAACGGGTATTCGCATCGACCACATTTAGAACTATAGTCATTAGTCAGTTTTCAGACTTATAATTTTCTGGAAGTAGGTAATATTTATGTTTATGTTTTGTACTGCCTCCGTGGTGTTGTGGTTAGAGCGATGTGCTCAAACTGTCCTGTGAATTCTTTCATTTTTTTTTGGGTTACCGAGTTTGATTTGGACATTGCAGGCAAAAATCAACTGATTGTCCGATAAGAATGATGGTTCCGTGCTTCAAAAGGCACGTTAAGCCGTTGGTCCCGACTATAATTTCAATAGTCTGGTTTCCCTTGTAAGGGTTACGGATGTCAGACGACAGTCGCTCCATTGTAATAACAAGGCTTGTCAATTTAAAATCATAATCGTAGCATACCCGCGTATTTGCGGCACTGTGTGTTTCTATACAAGTCTCGCCGTTGAATGTTGTTGTTAATATTTTACATCAGAAAAACAGTTGCGAAGTTGTTTATCATCATCATCACTGAATTGTTGATTTCAAGTGTACAAGTTTTGTGTTCCTAACGAACGATGAGAGAGGAAATCAGCATTTGTTTGCTTTCTGGAAGTAATTAAATGACAAGAAGACGGGAGGTAATTTGTTTTCCCGTTGATGATTTTAATTGGTGCGAGCTGAATCACGTGATGATTACTCACATGATTTTACCATGTGTGTCGTCTCGATCTAGATTATATGACGACGGATTCTGGGTTTTTAAATGCGTAAAAGATCAACTACCTTACTTGATCTTCCTTATTCCGAGTAAATAAATATTTATGCTTTGGTTTTTTTCTCTTCAATGTTTACAACGATCGTGTTATTGTGTCGTAAACGCTTAGAGTACCTGAAGATTCTGGGAAGAAATGAGTGAGACAACTTATTTGTGGCGCCAAATAAGAGTATGACTAAATCAAGTTTTCGCAACATTTACATCGGATCAGAAAAAAACAAATTTGGTTGTGTGTGAAAAGTTACTCAAAAATGTTATATCATTTTTAGCACAATACCTAAACATTTCCCGTTACTCGGAAAAGATAGCCATCAAACAAAATGTAATTAACAAAGTAATGGAAGTGCCTCCATCAACCCATTCCGAACCATTTGCGCACGTCGGCCCCACCTCAATTTGCATTTGAATTTTACCAATCAGGTGACAATCGACACTACGTCAGCGGCGATCAAACGGATGTAGCCCACTTTGACCACCCAATTTTTGAGTACCCACAACTTGAGCACCGAAGCATCACTTGATATTTTTGCAGGCCCATTTGATTAGGAGCTTGATGGCGCAAAAGTTAGCCCGATCGGCCTGCGATTGCTAAGTTAAGCAACGTTCGCAGAAGCCAGTCATCGGATAGGCGACCGAAAATTTTCGTCTCGAACTCATGCCGTCGGTCTTGCATCTGATCTCTCTACAGTCGTGTCAGTTTGCTGTCCCATCGAACTATCGAGGGAATAGGGAAGTGCACTTGTGCTTACGCATTCACTTGTGGACCTACTAATAGGTACAGGCGTATATTAGTAGTTATAATATATTATTATTATTTGATATTTTTGGCAAGCCTGGTCCATTTTAACCCCACAAAGACGCAGGCCTGCGTGTTCACCGGAAAAAAACTACCGGTGGTCGTATCTCCACGGTTTCAGGGCACCCCCCTTTCTACCTCAGCCACTATTGGGATACTTGGTGTCGACATATCTAGCGAAGTGCAGTTCCGTGGTCACTTAGAGGGAAAGGCTAAATTAGCCTCCAAGAAGCTTGGCGTGCTCAATAGATCGAGGCGGTATTTCACTGCGGCCCATCGCCTGCAACTTTATAAGGCACAGGTTCGGCCGCATATGGAATACTGTTCTCATTTATGGGCAGGGGCACCCCAGTACCAGCTTTTCCCTCTGGACCGCATCCAGCGTAGAGCTATGCGCATTGTCGACTGCCAAGATATTTCAAAACGGCTTGATCCTTTGGCGCTGCGTAGGGATGTAGCCTCGCTCTGCATCCTATATCGCTTTTACTATGGGGAGTGCTCTGAGGAATTGTTCGGACTTATACCTCCCACATCCTTTCGTCATCGTTCAACGCGACAACAGTTTCATCGACATCGCTTAGATGACTGGCAATCCACCACTGTGCGCTTCTCCAGAAACTTCTTGCCACGCACAACCAAACTGTGGAATCAACTGTCGCCTGAGGTATTTCCGGACCGATACGACCTCCTCACCTTCAAGAAAAGAGCGTACTCCCTTCTAAAAGGCCGGCAACGCATTTGTGACTCCTCTGGTGTTGCGAGTGTCCATGGGCGGCGTTGATTGCTTACCATCAGGCAATACGTCTGCTCGTTTGCTGCCCTATAATATAAAAAAAAAAAAAAAAGCCATGAATAGAAGAATGATAATAATAGATTATAGGTGCTTTCAGTTGACAAGGCCAGGTGCTCAAATCGCGGGTGCTCAACCACTGGGTACTCAAAGCGGACTCCCTCGTCAAACGAAGCCGACACCTTTCCATTAACGGGGCAAACAAACAAATTTCGTTAAAAGCCCCCATCAACTTACCGAAAGTGTCGCGAATTAGAGAATATTGAAAACAACATTTCCAAGGAACTCGGTGACGCAATGAGAAATTGCCATCACGTGATGGCGATCGCTTTGAACACGTAATAACCCAGGGGGTTCGTGTTAGCATACAGGGTGGTTAGAATATGGCCAGAAACTTTTTCGGGATAACGGTACATTACTAATTTTACACGTTTTTTACTTAGAGTCGGGATGTAGAGAATTTTATGTAATCATTGCCTGTTGTTCTAATAAAAAAAACCGTAAGTCTTTCTCTTCTTCTTCCTTTAATATGAGTCAATAAGAGTGGTCTAGCACAAAATTAAACCAAACTTTCAGCCAGGTTCGTGCGCTAGACACGGCTATTTTGCAGATTGTATTCGATATTTGCAAATAAATAATGAGCCAAATGTGAACATTAAGATCACAGGCAGCCATAAAATTGATGCGACAAACTTCTTGGCAACTCTAGTCTAGTTATCGGCTATCTTATCAAGTGGAGTATGCCAAAATCGTTTAACACCCTGTACAATTGTCTGATGTTATCTGTCAAACGGGGTTCCATTAACGTGTAGTAGAAATTAAATTAGAAGCAAATGACTAGGACGGGGGTTCTAATGACGTCATCAACTTAATAAGAACGTGTTTACTTCAGTTTACGGTTTATGGAATGTAGGGATGTTTTCACCACTTAACATTTTTGTACTTTTAAGTGGATAACGTTTTCAATAAGTGGATAGCGCTTTTAGATTGAGTCTGTATTTTTTAAAGGATTCAAATTTTAATGTTTACAAAAGATTGTCACTAATCAGAACATTACGGTCAATATTGTAACAAAATTCTGCATACGTATTGATGTGAATTATAAGATTTAAGCAAAGGAACACACTAGACTGAAATATGCGACGAAGTTCGGCGGCAATGCATTTTATATACAAAATTACGCGACGTTATTTCGGCATCGTGCGTCATCCATTTAAAATACATTGCAGACGCAGTCACGCCGAACTTTGGAACGTTTTTTCCGCCTAGTGTGTTTCTATACTAAGAGTTACGATCTGATACTACTTAGATTCTACTTAAAGTGCATTATAAATGTTTTGTCGATTGCAACTTCATACGGGCAATTGTGAAGTTTAAACATGCGCAAAGATATAAGATGCCACACACTCAATTTGATACGAAGCGATACATAAATTCTTCAATAGCAGGTTCAGGGCGTAAATACTCGACTCTTTCATGACTCATAAAATCTTGTAGATTATTATGCGATCCGAACTCAACATGAATGCATTTCCCTCGAAGATAATAAAGTTTATGATGCTGTTCAAAAATGATTTACTTCACATTTGCGCGAGAATACGCGATATAGAATATTCCTTTGCGAGCCGTTTGTCGATGAAATGCATTTAAACGTGTATCTCGTGATTTTCTTTGAGATTCGTAACTTGCAGGCATGAGTTATTTGAGTGGTTCTAGTAATAACTGATCTCATTTTTATTACATCTTCTGCGGAATAGCTAGTGTAATCCCTATGAATATCATAAATGCGACTATGAATATTATAAACTATGTATGTCTGTCTGTTACGCTTTCAAGCTTAAACATCTGA
The DNA here is from genome assembly GCA_958496325.1 of Nomophila noctuella. Taxonomy (NCBI): domain Eukaryota; kingdom Metazoa; phylum Arthropoda; class Insecta; order Lepidoptera; family Crambidae; genus Nomophila; species Nomophila noctuella. Next base: position 9,144,583 of record OY292497.1, read on the forward strand.
ACTGAATTTGATGAAATTTGGGGCAGACAACCTTCATAAAGAGTTCCATAAATATCCCACCATATTTTCACAGGTCCGGTTGGAACGTGTATTACGTTAAAACAACTCTAAGGGCTCAGTTAAACACCCCAAGAACTTCAGTCAACACCAAAAACGTCAGCAACTCTTCCGAACACTAATTAAACTGTTTCGCACTACTTCTACGAAACATTTCAATGATATACCTGGACCTGAACTTCGGAGTTATCTTAGAATTAGAACTAAAGCCGTCATCCAATTGTATATGCCATTTACGCTGAGATTTTTGCAATGTGTCGTAAATAGCCATTAGGATTCCAATTCTGCGATAGTCTGAATGGTGTTAAGGCCCAAATCTTATTGGCTGCTTACGACAAATCTCCGCTCTGCTCCGCAAACCACCGCTTTGAGGGAGTCCTATCCTCAGAAATACCATGAGTTGTAGCCCTTAGAGCGGTTTTAGCGAAGAATACGTTAAATCCGGAACTGTGGAAATATGAACCTGAACTTCGGCGCTATCTGAGAACTAAAACCGCCACCCAATTGACAACATTTAATTTTTTTCATGTGCTGTTTTTATTTTCTATTCTGAAAGATTTTCAAAAACTAAAACTTACGTATTTTTTCTTTTTCGTTTATTTTCTTTCCTTTTTTTTAAATAAATTATTTAAAAACGACTTATTCTAAAAGAGCGTAAGTCAATGTCATGGGAGGAACGAACATTTTATCTTTGCTATTTTAAAAAATAAACTTGAATGACGGAAGTTCACACAAATGTTGCCAGGAGACTCTAGGGTAAATTCATGAAAAATGTTGTCCAAATACCTAAAGTGCAACTTAAGTACCCAGTTCGTACTTTAAACTTACGTAAATAATGTTTTAGATTAAGATTTCATAAAGCTATAAAATTAAATCTGGTACATCAACTGAGTTATAATTTTTTCGCAATATTTAAAATCATGGGTTTTCCCCGATTGGCCAGGAGTTTTGCCAAGCCGGCAACACTCTATGAAAAATGTACACACACATGCACAGTTTTCTGTCAGTTTGACAAGAAACAGTGTCAAACTTACGTTTCTTTTTTTTAATTCACGATGGCCGAAGCGAGACCAAGATAGACTGTGTGTGGATCCGACGAGCAATGAATTTGGAAACTTTTCAAAATAACTTTTTAGTTACTGAATGAAAAAAATTAAAACAATTTTTTCCGAGTCAATTTAGCGAAAATCTCGAAATGGTTTTTGAATTATAGTACCTTATAAAAAATTAAATGTTGTCAATTGTATACGCCATTTAGACGGAGACTTTTGCAATGTGTCGTAAGTAGCCAATAGGATTTCGATGCTGAGATGGTCACGTGATAAAGCCAAAATCCTATAGGCTGCTCCCGGTCACGACACATCTCCGCTCTGCTCCGCACATCACCGCTTTGAGGGAGTCCCATCCTCAGAAATAGTTGCACAAATACTCCGGACCATATTTCTACAGTTACGGATTTAACGTATTCTTCGATAAAACCGCTCTAAGGGCTACAACTCAGCTAAACGTGGATGCATTGTGCATAATGGGCTGACCTGGTTTCCTGCGCATTCGCCATTGCACTGGCGGCGGCGGGCTGACGGGGCCCGACGAAGCAACAGCAACTCTTCCACTACTTCTACGAACCTGAACTCCGGAGTTTTCTAAGAACTAAAACCGTCATCCAATTGTAAACGCCATTTAGGCTGAAACTTTACCAAAGCGAAGATGTGCTGTAAGTAGCCAATAGGATTTCGATGCTGAGATGGTCACGAGATAAGGCCAAAACCCTTTTGGGTGCTTACGACACATCACCGCTTTGTGGGATTCTCCCACTAAGAAATATTACCACAAATACTCCGGACCATATTTCCGCAGGTCTGGATGGAACTTGTACTACTTTAAAACAACTCTAAGGGCTACAACTCAGCTAAACGTCGATGCATCGTGCATAATGGGCTGACCTGGTTTCCTGCGCATTCGCCATTGCACTGGCGGCGGCGGGCTGACGGGTCCCGACGAAGCAACAGCAACTCTTCCACTACTTCTACGAACCTGAACTCCGGAGTTTTCTTAGAACTAAAACCGTCATCCAATTGTATACGCCATTTAGACTGAAACTTTACCAAAGCGAAGATGTGCTGTAAGTAGCCAATAGGATTTCGATGCTGAGATGGTCACGTGATAAGGCCAAAACCCTTTTGGGTGCTTACGACACATCACCGCTTTGTGGGATTCTCACACTAAGAAATATTACCACAAATACTCCGGACCATATTTCCGCAAGTCCGGATTGAACGTGTACTACGTTAAAACAACTCTAAGGGCTACAACTCAGCTAAACGTCGATGCACCGTGCATAATGGGCTGACCTGGTTTCCTGCGCATTCGCCATTGCACCGGCGGCGGCGCCGGGCTGCCGGGGCCCGACGAAGCAACAGCAACTCTTCCACTACTTCTACGAACCTGTGTATATATGAAACTGAGCTCCAGCGTTCCGCCATTTATACTGAGACTTTACCAAAGCGGAGATGTTCTGTAAGTAGCCAATAGGATTTCGATGCTGAGATGCAAGCGTGTTAAGGCCAAAATCCTTTTTCCGCTTTTAAGGGAACCAGCTGGACAACCTTTTAAGGGAGTCTCACCCTTAGAAATATTAAAACAAATACTCCGGACCATATTTCCACAAGTCCGGATTGAACGTGTACTACGTTAAAGGGCTCAGCTAAACGTTTAGCGCGATGCATTGTGCATAATGGGCTGACCTGGTTTCCTGCGCATTCGCCATTGCACCGGCGGCGGCGCCGGGCTGCCGGGGCCCGACGAAGCAACTCTTCCCAACACTAGCTGAACGGTTTAGAACTACTCCTACGAACCTGTGAAAATATGAACCTGAACTTCGGCGCTATCTGAGAACTAAAACCGCCACCCAATTGTATACGCCATTTAGACTGAGACTTTTGCAATGTGTCGTAAGTAGCCAATAGGATTTCAATGCTGAGATGGCCACGTGTTAAGTCCAAAATACTATTGGGTGCTTACGACAAATCTCCGCTCTGCTCCGCAAATCACCGCTTTGAGGGAGTACCACACAAAGAAATATTACCAAAAATACTCCAGACCATATATCCACAGGTCTGGATGGAATTTGTACTACGTTAAAACAACTCTAAGGGCTACAACTCAGCTAAACGTTTAGCGCGATGCATTGTGCATAATGGGCTGACCTGGTTTCCTGCGCATTCGCCATTGCACCGGCGGCGGCGCCGGGCTGCCGGGGCCCGACGAAGCCAGCTTGATGCCGTCACCTGGAACGAATGGGTACATTGTTAGGAATATTACGAGGAATTGTATAGTCTAGCTCTCGAGTAGGTAGGTTCTATGTGCCCAAGACATAGGAATAAAATGTAATTTTTAATCTGTTATTTTTGCAATTACGTTATGATTACTTACAATCATTATTATACCTATACATAAAACAGGGCATGCTGTGTGCAGTAATCGAGCTTATCCCCTTTGTTACACAAAATCAGTTCCTCTGATAATAGCAAATACAGTCATCCATTATTTACCTCTACTATATTATTAGAGAGAGAGAAATATTTATAAATACTTGGAGAGATCATTGGTTAAACTTGCAATATTTTGAACTTTTTAACCGTGTACAATTATCACTGTTAATAGTTGTTTGGAATTCATAATTTTTTTAAATACTTGTCGTATAATGAAATAACCACTACTCGCGACATCTAGCGGCATCAAACGCAAAAACAATCTAGTACGCTAAGGAAAACTGGAAGGGAAAACCTTGCTAGAGCTTGCGTTCGATTAATGGGAGTACCGATGTGCACCGATAGATGGCGTTGAATAATAGAAATGTTCGTAAGGAATATTTATTCCAATAATTCGTCTTGTGGACTGTGGTGTACTCGTATTATTTAATTAGTAACGTAAAACAAGGAACGAATCAACAATAAATACAAAAGCATCTAAAACACAATCATATGACTGCATATACATATTATGACAGCCAATACATATTGAGAAACATGTTATTAATATATATACGTCAGCGCAGGCAGCTAAGACTGCTCTGTACACTCTTTTCTATTCTTTTTAACCCTAAATCTCCCGATTATTTGAAAAGTAAGTTTCAATTTCTTTGTGATTCTCATGACCGTCAACTTCGATCTGCTGACTCATTAGCGCTCTCTACTCCCCTCTTTCGTACGGGCTTTATGTCCGACTCCTTTACTCTTAACTCTATACGTCTCTGGAATAGTCTCCCTGACAGTATTAGGAAAGCTCCAAGTAAGTTTGCATTTAAAAGGAAGGTACGTGAGTTTCTGTTAAAAGCCTGATTTGGTATTGATTGATTTCTATTCCCTTTATCTGATTAATTATGTGGAAATCATCATCAATATTATATGTATGTATGTTTATGTATTTATTCTATTATAATATAAGTTTGTATTCGTGTATGTTTATTATCTTTTAATCTTATGTTTGGTTTAGGTAATTCATGTATTTTTAAAATTATTTTCTTATTTGCTCTTTGCCGCGATTAACATTTCGTTTTTCCTAAAGGTTGACTGGCAGAGAACGCTTTTAGCGTTAAGTCCGCCTTTTGTACCTGCTTTTTGTGTGGTCAATAAAGTTTTATAAATAAATAAATAAATTAATAATACGATCTACATAATCGTATAAAGTTATTTATTTTTCTTCTTAGGTATTAGGAATCGGAAAATATGAGAATACTGGTTTCAACATCATCCATTTAAGATCCTAATCTCACCGATAACGTTACCTTAAAGACCTTAATACTCCTAAAGAGAGTAAGAATTATGCTATTACAAGGCCATGAAAAAGCACTTAATAAAAACCAATTTTAGGCAGAGATGAACCGATAGGTACGGTGAAACACTTTTAATCATTTAATAAATTGTAAACAGGGGTACATTTGAATTTCAAATAACACCCAAATTCTGATATAACATGGAGATCGGAATGGATGTACCTAAAGCCTAATTTGCAACGTAAAAGAAGTTTATAGATATACTTATGTATATATATTTTTCCTTTATATATATAAATCACCAACGACTGTTCATGCTGTTGACGCACAATATTTAAAAAGCATAAAATAAATTATCTTTGCTCAAAATGACTAAAATTAAACAACTTACTGTGATAGAAAATGTAACTTATTCCTTGAGAAGGAAAGGCATTATTAACAAAGCTTATCCAATGACAAACATGATAACAGAAGTTTAATATCGAAACAAAGTTGTTGCGAAGATATTTCGTACTGTACTCGTAAAGCCAATAATATCGCTGCTGTAAACATTCTGAAACATCCTGAAATCGTGTGGGTGTAACTTGAAATGGGAATGGAATGGCCAAAGCAGGGTAAGCAAGTGTTTATACTAGGTATAAAAGTACGAGTAAGATATAGGTACTTGAAATGCTTACTTCCAGAATAGTGTTGGTGGTCGATAAATCGTAAAGAATAGTACAACTTAATGGGAAGAGTATTTATTGTGTGAAGTGTAGCAATTCAAGTAAATACAATATGGAGAGGTAGGAAGCTCAATGTATAGAGTATAAAATATCCTTTACTATGTAGCTGCCCCCGCGACTTCCACCGCGTGAAATACGATTTCCGAACACACAGTGTTATACTATAGCTTAAAACCTTTACCTATCCAATAATGGACTATCCAAAGTAAAAAAATGGCTAGTAGTAAAAGAAACAAACTAACTCTCCAGCTTTATTATATGATAAAAAATAAGCCCTAGAAAATATGTCAATAAAATGATCTTACTTCATATTTTAGGATTTTGCATACATTTCCCTAATTGTGTTTCTGCGGCCATATATTCTTCTTAATGCTAATCTCCAAGAGCACTTATTACACTTAAGAGCAAAATGTAACCCCATTAAGCTATTTAGTACTTCATTATTATAATTAGGATACATAATGGTCTAGGGTTAGGCCAGAGTCAGAGATAAATGATAACACTTTGTCAGTATTAAGTTAACTTAATTTCCCCAACGGAACAGAAAGCCGGCGCCATTTTTTAACTGACATAAATCGTGCAGATCTCACACACGGCCTTTTTGCGACAACGTAGCAACCCTGAAGTTTGTTCTGACTTTTAAACAGAGAAGGGTGCTCCGATATAAAAAAATCCGTAACCGTAACCGAATCTGAAATAAATGTTTAGGATTATATCGGATAGGGGTGAAGCCTAAGTGATCGCCGCTGCTGAAACACAAGACGTCATACAACTTATAAATAAGTCAATTTTATTAGCTACTAGCGGTCGCCCGCGACTTCGTCCGCGTGGATTTAAGATCCCCATTTTTTCGCAATAAAAGGTTGCCTATATACTTACTCAGAGTCTAAAGATTGTCTGTGGCAAATTTTGATCAAAATCGATTGAGAGGATTAAGAGAAGAGGGAGGGCGTAAACGACAGACAGACAGAGTTACTTTAGAATTTATAATATGAGTAGGGATTTGTAAGTAGGTCGGTTTTGAAATTTCTTAAAAATCATTCGAAAGTAATGGATAATCCCAAATCATTTCATATCCGTATCCGGTATAATAATCAATCCTATAACCGTATCCAATCCGTATCCGAAATGTCATATCCATAACATCCCTGCTTTTAAACCCCCATGATGAATTGCCCAAGTTTCAGACAAAAGCTATTCAAATAGGATTCGAACAAAAAGTGCGAAACTTGCCTACTGATATCGCAGTGATTTTTAAACGGGAGTTTTTATAGGCAGATTCGTTTCAGAGACTTTCGAATAACATAAAAAGTTTATTGAAAGATAAACTGTTTTATTGGAAAGTTTTATTACATAGGTCTGGTTTGGTTTGATTGTCTTGTGGTAATGGGCCGTTTGTTTTGAATCTAGATTTGTTCATTGAAGCATGTTAATTTCAATTAAAATACCCGAAGTTGAGGCGGGCTTCCAGACAAAATATTAAATGAATTTTCCTGGTTCCACCTTCAAGTATACATCAATGTCAAGGCTACATTTCTTTCCATAATCTTTCATAAACAGACTTGTATCATTACAACCAAATCAGAGTAACTTACTGAGTGTCTTATTTTTATTTTTATTCTTACTGTTATAGGGAGGTAAACGAACAAGAAGGTCACCTGATGGTAAGTGATCACCGCTGCCCATGGACATCCTCAACCGCACAAGGATCACAGATGCGTTGTCTGCCTAAAAGACTCCTTTCTCTCCGCAACCGAGCTTTAGGTACCTTACTCACCAGCAGAAACATCGCACAACAGACACGAAGAGCTATTTCACTATTGTCTTCTTTAAGGTTGAGGTACTTCCCAAACAAGCGGCTCATTCAAGTGGAAGTTCCACTCTCTTAAAAGTTCTAGTAAGAAACTAAGTATTTTCAATCTATACTAATAATACAACTAAGCTGAACAGTTTGTTCGTTTGTTTGTTTGAACGCGCTGATCTCAGAAAACACCCGTCCGATTTTAAAAAATATTTGGGTTGGATAGTCCATGTCACGAGGAAGGCTTTAGGCTATTGCATATACGTATGTGTGCAGAAACCGAAACCACGCGGACGAAGTAGCGGGCTACCGCTAGTTACTTTATAGAAAAGAAACTCCTACGAGCAAAACGAGGGCGGTGCCCTCTGCCCACTTAACTCGTGTAAACAATTACAGTAAGTGTAAAATGTCCCTTCCTGTAAACGAAAGCCAGGCTCTTAAAGAGATTAGAAATTTTAATCCGATAAAGTGATCGCCAAATAGCTGCACACTAAAATTGACACTTAAGAATACGGCACGAAAGTAATGAACTTTTGGTGTTATTATGAATTAAGGCGTGCCGTTGATGAAATGTTGCCTATCGGGACATGATACTAACTTTTATACGAACTAACGATGACGTCAAAAATATACCAGCGGTAGATAATAACCTTGTATATGCCCGTTGGTTTAGTCCGCAAAACCTACATAATCCAACATGTCAGTCTACATAAATAATCTTGGATGTTTATTTTCAGGAAAAACATGAGCACAGACAAATAACATATTAGCGGTCCGTCCGAGCTTCGCACGAGTAGACAAAACTGTACTAAATGAACGAAAAAAGTTTCGAGTTACAGAGTTTTAAAACTAGTTATGAAAACTGAAAACCTTTCGGAATGAAAATATTTAAAAACTATTTTAGCCTGCGTTATCTAGTTTCCTGATTTTTGTTCCCCATGGGAACATTTAATCAGGATAAAAAGTATCCTATTACCATTCCAGTCAGCCCATGCCATACCTACACAGGCATTTGTTTTAGTTACATAAGGTATTTGATAAAGCAAGGAGGCTTTCACTCTTATCATAATAATAAATTATTTCAACCGCAAAAGATTTTCTTAACAGGAATCCTAATGAATCGGGCTTAAATTAATCCGGTACAATCTATAATTAATATTTCTCATTGGAAACTTTCTAATCTTAACGACTTTCGCGCCGCTTAATAAAACCGTCGGAGTACTAAAAACTTAGGAGTAGTTAGTTAACTTTCGGCCTTAGTCTTACCCTAATAAACTAAGTTGTTCCGCACAAACTTGGCTAATTAAGAACTTGAAAGTAAAACAAAAGTTGTAAATTGTTACGAGGCGTGCTATGAATAATAATAATAATCCCTTGTACTTAATCTTACCTCTACTGATGTAGGGATGGGATGTGTGTATTGACGATAAAATTCGACACTATGAATTTATCCTCCTCACAGAAGACCAAAGTGAAGTAGCACTTCGTAACTGTGCTATGTATGTATGTTTCCGCTGGTGAGTAAGGTCGCCAGAGCTCAGTTGGGGTGGGTATGGGGTCTTACAAGCAGGCAACGCATCTGCGTACTTTGTGTGGTTGTTGATATCCATGTGCAGCGGTGATTAATTACTTTGCCACCCTATAACGTTAAAACATATGTAAAATGGCATTAAATTACCTCTTCCATTGAATGATTAAAAAATTTATGAAATAGTCGTGGCATATCCATATTAATATAAATCTTCAATAAGTTACTTTAAAAAATTCCAGAATCACACCCTTTTTTAACCTTTTTTATTTCTTTCCTTTTCATGTACCTATGCTGCACATGAAAAGGAAAGAAATAAACGATGGCCAACCATAACTAAAGTAACGTAAGTTATCCGGAACCACTAAATCATCAGGGTTCAACAAAAAGTAGTTAAAGGTCCATATTGAAATTATTTATAGCCTGATTTATGAAGTCCTGGCAAAAAACATAAAAAAGAATTATGCCCGAGGAACAGCTCGAACTCCTAATCCCCTAAAAATTTTACTGTATTTTACGGGAAAATTTCAATTCCACTAGCGCTAATTTTAAGTAAATTTAATTTGAAGCTAGAGCTTCAAGCTGTTAACGCGGTTACTTTAGAGTACAATTCAGAACCATACTGGAAATTTAAGTATCGCACATAATGCCTTCTGTACCAAACTTGCAACTTCCCGAGCAGGTAAATACTGTGTATCTTATCATCTATTTTCTTCCAGATATTTTCAATCGGAGTCTAAACAAATCCAGGATCAAGCGCAACTCTCGCGTTCAAAGCAACTGACCTTCTACAAGTCAAGCCAATCATGTTAGCAAAATAAACAGCGCTAGTGGCTTTAGGCAGCAGACAAAGCGACCGCCCGTCATCACAAGTCCAGTGATTTAACTTTCAAAGTGAACTAATAATGTGGAAAAACGAAGCCAACTCAAAGGCAATCGGTATTACGAGCAGAAAATGACTTTGTTGCACAACACTTCGGTATAAATAGATCACGCTATTCAGGTTCGAGAAATGAGCTATCAACGTTGTTTCCTGAAATAGGCGGGAAATGTAATAATGAAGCGTTTTAATTACATTTCTTCGCTACAGAGTCTATACTGTGTGGTACTATGAGTGTCGTAGAAAGTACTTTTGGAGAACCTCGCACGAAATGAAGATTAATAACATAATGAAAATCACCACCTGATAATATAACTTGTAAATATACATATAACTAGCTGTGGGGATCTTGTTGGATTACAATGTTTTTGAGTGTAATTTTAGACACTTACTATGTGTGCCCCTCCTATTTATACTGTTGTTGATAAATGAACATCATTTTTATAGCTTTCTGCAGTTCACCAAATGGGGGGTGATGTTATGGCCATAATTTGCTGACACTTCAGCTTAATAATGCGTAACTCTTATGTTGTGAGTATTAGCATTATGTGTACAAAATGGACAGTACAAAACAGTGTCCATTTTGTACGTTCAATATCAACGTTGAAAAATCTAATTCCGAGACCCACGTCACAATTATAGCTTCTTTATTTGCAGGACAAAAGGAAGAATATAAATTCTGTCTAGACAGGCGAATGAATTTTCCGAATGCTGGCAATGAGGGTTCCCAGTTGATGCACTACTGCTAAGCTCATTTACTGAAGATCTTCGTAAAGCATGGCTAAAAAGACTAGAAAAAGAGATGATAAAAATTCAGAATCTATGTATGTAGGTACTAGTTACATATGTTTTGCGATAATATTGACCATACTGCGATAGGTTTAGGTCACCGTATACAGTTATACGAAAAACCAGGTCCCTTGTAGCCTACCATGTTCGCGTTTGAGAAAGAAGATATTGCTTCTTTACAAATTTAAGATAATACATTGTTAATAAATGTAATGTACCTAATACATATTTTAAAACTTGATATTATTTTCTTTAATATTGGTCCCGCAAGATCACAAGCACTTCTCATTATTATTTTCCAATTCAAAAAACAGGAGCCTTGCTCCATCCATTGCCAAAAGCTTAACGATAGCGTAAGTCAACACCACTTGATACATTGCCGTTCCGGAGACGAGTATTGGACCAGAAAGGTCCATAGGCTTAGTTTACACAGGTGGAAGTCGCATAAATTACAATGGAACTTCGCTGTGTGACGTGGAAGGACATCTACTGTGTTCCCGCCAGTGTTGCCAACCACAGTATAGAGATAAACTGTAGATAGGCCAGAAAAAAAACTGTCGAATACTGAAAATATTTATTGAAAATCCGTAGATCTACAGTTTTTTCTCTTTATTATCCGTTAATTGATTTTTTATTATTTTAATTATAGTATAAAGTAGGATATATTTTTCAAAGGGAATTCAAAACCAGAAATATCATGAAATTTTAAATTTTAAAATTATTTTACACATTATTTTTATTTGGCTTAAGATGAAATAACTGTAGATTTGATGAAAAGCCTAAACTAAAAACTGAGAGGATGTCGGAAAAATTGTACATTCTCAGGGTTGGCTACCCTGGTTCCCGCCCTTCGTAATTACGCAACGGTGTTAAGTAAATATGCAGTACACACTACATACAACGCTTCCGTTGACATAGGACGTGTTTTGTAACTTTAGCTATTAAAACTAATGGGTTGGTGTAATGGAAATTAATTTCCAAATAGATACTGCTATGGTAGAGGGAAACAAATAGGGTGGCACATACGTACTACAATTGATCATTGCAAATAGTTCATAAACTACTATATACAGTTATAATGTAGTACATAATTATGTATTTAAAGTTCGTAACTTTTCCATTAATCCGAGCTGACAAATTTCTGCTTAAGTAGGTATTATTTCTGGCGATATCTGTGAGGTCCCACCAGACAAAGCAGTGGGACCATGGGCTTATGATGGTTGCCGTGGTCCCAACAGTGGGGCAAATTGGTGGGACTACGGGCCCTTGACGTTAGCAACACTTTAAGCGTTTTAACTTTAAGTACCTAATTCACCCTGAGAAACTCAATTGTACTACATATAATATAAAAGGAAATATCAGTTAAAAGCTTTACGAGTAAGCGTGAGTGGCGCTCAGGTTAACTTAGTTAATTTAATTACTCAAATTATGCAGCCGCACTTTAGTTAAAATTCTAGGGCACACATGCCTCATAACAGTGAAAAAAGGTTCCATCAAGGGTATGACTATAAATAATTATTTAACAATTTAATGTTTATTTTTACTTGTATAGACAAAAAAGTTGTTTTATATATATATAATAGATGAAATATTATATATAAAACAACTTACTTTACTATCTTAAAGTTTTTAGTTCCGATTTCTGATATCTAAAATTAAAAATATACTACATACATTGAAAACAACTCTCAACAAAAAGATCTTCAAACTTGGAAAGTGAACATAAAAAAAAATATTGATAATATAACACTTGCAAACTAACTTTTGTCTCTCTTTCTAAAATATAAGCTTTTAAGGATAAAAAATCCGCATACACACTTCACTGTGAAAAGTAAAACTTCCTATTAGAAGCTATCGCTTGCTCGGCCGTGTTGAAGTTCCGTCCATCGGCGGTTTAATTAAACTGGCCGTGGAGAACTTTGCTGCGGTTGCGTAACTTGCGTGATTGCTTTGTGTTTTCGTACTCTATTCTGAGCGTCAAAATATCCGCTACCATCTTTTGTAATACGTTTTTTCACTTTCTGTATGAAAAACCGAACACATAGCGAACTGTGAGAAGCAAGTAAAACTCTTCCTATTGGAAGCTATCGCACGGTCGGCCGGGTTTCAGTTCCGTCCATCGACGGTTTAATTAAAACCGTGGAGAACTTCGCTGCGGTTGCGTAACTTGCGTGATTGCTTTGTGTTTTCGTACAGATGCTCTTAGTATAGACAACCACCATTGGGCGTTAAAAAAATCCACTATAACTTTTGTTCTACGATTTTCACTATAAGAATTAAAAACCGAACACATACCTCACTGTGAAAAGTTAGTTAAATTCTTTTTATTAGAACCTATCGCTTGCTCGGCCGTATTTGAGTTCCGTCCATCGACGGTTTAATTAAAGCCGGTCTACACAGCACGAGTGGAGAACTTTACTGCACTTGCGTGAATGCACTGTGTTTACGTAGAGATATAGTCTAAGCAACCACCATATTAAACTCACTTTTGACTACTCTCGGCGTCTAAACATCCACTAGCATGTTTTGTTTTACGCTTTTCACTTTCTGAATCAAAAATCGAACACATACCTAACTGAAAAGTAAGTGAAACTCTTTGTATTGAGGCTATCACTCACTCAGCTGTGTTTGGGTTCCGTCCATCGACGGTTTAATTAAAGCCGGTCTACACAGCGGGAGTGGAGAACTTTGCTGCGGTTGCGTTACTTGCGTGATTGCTCTGTGTATATGTACGTCGAGACAGAGCATAAACAACCGCCATATTAAATTTACTTGTGTCAAGTATGAGCGTTAAAACAGTCACTACCATGTTTTGTTTTACTTTTTACTTTCCGTTTTAAAACTGAAAACATACCAAACTGAACAGCAAGTGAAACTCTTTGTATTGAGGCTCTCGCTCACTCAGCTGTGTTTGAGTTCCGTCCATCGACGGTTTAATTAAAGCCGGTCTACACTGCGGGAGTGGAGAACTTTGCTGCGGTTGCGTAACTTGCGTGATTGCTCTGTGTTTACGTAGAGGCAGGAGAACGATGAAAATAAACAAGGAGGAAAGGAATATATTTAGGAAATACAAACGTATTTCCTAAAAAAAAAATTAATACTGGCTTTCACCATTGGGCCTCTACGTCTATGTCAGACGATTTATGGTGCAAGTCAATTAGTTTCACGTCTGCAGCTCTGGTAACATTCAGAACAGAAAACACCGAAAATACTACATTTAAAATGGAAAAAAAATGATTTTGTGCATATATGCCTAGACACAGGACTTTGTACAGCGTGAAGAATTGTCAAACACATAAGCGATCTATTCATGTTCAAAGTGCAAAGTATTTTTTTTACCATCAATTGCGGCTGACAGTATTGCCACAGAAACCAGTTATGAAATATTTCCCTACAAATTAACTATCATAGAATTATGTATTTCATAAGTCAACAATGTTTTCAAGCATTATTTGCTTTTATAAAATAACACGAGAGTCCCCGCACAATTATTCGGCACCGTGTAACAAGCCTTTAATTAACGACGATGGACGGAAACTAAAACATGATAAAGCTGAATTTCGACTTTGTTGCTAGAGTTTGTATGTTCGCAACTTAGTTATTATATAGGGAGACGGTTAAAAGGTTAAAGGATGACTTTTCATAACTGAAAGGGCTTTTAAAAATTATTTCCAAAAAGCGCTTTTAGTGGCAACTATGGACCATTGGGGCTTGCTCATGCGTGGGGTTGAGGTTATCCAACATAAACGTTATTTCTTATTAAAATAAATTTATTTTGGGAAAAGTACATTTTTCGTGTTAATTATTGGAATAAAATTATACAACACACCACCCATAGAAAGGTCGTATCAACTATTAAACGTGACAGGTCACTATCATTAAAAGCATAGTTGCCCCGATCGTGTCCACAGATAGTGGACAGCATGACACGACATGGGACTAATTATGCAAACAAAATTTCCGCTCACTTGCTACAGGGAGAATACCAGTGGAAACTATGGATCACTGGAGCTTGCAACAGTGGGGTTGGGTTATCTACCATATCTGTTGTTTCTAATGAGGGCCCATAGATTAAAAATCTAACCATTTCACAAAAGGTGCATTCATCCCAACTAATATTATAAATGCGAAAGTAACTCTGTCTGTCTGTCTGTCTGTCTGTCTGTCTGTCTGTCTGTTACGCTTTCCCGCTTAAACCTCGCAACCGATTTTGATGAAATTTGGTACAGACAATCTTTAGACCCTGAGACAGAACATATACTTTTTATTTCGAAAAAAAGAAATCCACGCGGACGGAGTCGCGGGCGGCCGCTAGTTAACAAATCATATAAAGTTCAAGAACAAAATCGTCACAATCTGTCTGTTTTTAGTTAATTCATGTTTAGTCTTGTCGGTAAAAAACAGATACTGTTTTCAAAATCTTAGCATAGGATTTTTCCTATTGACTCTTCTTAAAAAGCCATAGCATGTTTTCCGACAACAAAATTACGTCTCGTCATTTTCGACGTAGGAAATCCCTCAAAGCGATTTTCGAGAAACAAATTACTGTTATAAATGAAATTCCACGTGAGTGAGCTCTCAATGGAAAACTAATAAAAAATCCCCGACGAAATAATAAGCGATATTTTCTTCTGTTAGGTATAAGATGACTTTGATTTCTGGGACTGACAAACAGTTTCTATTTTAGTACCGTTTTGGCTTTGTGTAGGCTTTTGTACATATTTATGAATTTCGGTATACAACGAAGCAATAAAGTCCATCGTCAAAGACTATTGTATTGAGGAAAGTTTTGTTTGTGAGACAGATATTTAGTTGAAAATATAAAATGGTTTGAATGTTTAAGTTAACAAGCAAAAGTTGCGAGGCGGGATTTTGGCAAAGGAAAGATGTGAACTCTGCTTCTCCTCGTACCTATTTTTTGCGGCCAAAAATGTATCAGATTGAAGAAGATCGGTGTTCCTGGCTTACCAAGAACACCGAGTTCGCATTACAAAACACAAGGGGTTGAATTTTTTATATTAAAAGGCCATAATTTAACCTTACTGTTATTTTTGAAATAGGTATACCACTTTCTTGTTCGACTGTACCTACCTGATTGAAGCCATTTAAAATTCCAATACGAGCAACACTTCACAACTTGAAAGTCGTTGTAAATTTCATTTCGAACAGCTCTAGACGCGCGAATTAAATATGAGTCGATACAATTTATTGATAATCCGTTTTCATTCCCTCAGGCGTTCCATACGAATTCCCTGATGCAATTGGTAAAAATTGTACACAGAATTTATATGTGAAAACGAAGTAATTCAATTTGAGTCCTCGTCTCATTGCAGCGAGAATTCATTCGTGTCGAAATGGGTAGATATTTTACACGTTTGTAAATTGGATATGGATTGCAATTAAACGGGAAAGCTTAAAGATAGAGTTAAAAAAAAAAGTGGTTGTATCATGCGAGAGATCTATTTTTTTATGTGATAAGGAGGCAAACGAACAAGAGGCTCACCTGATGCTAAGTGGTCACCGCTGCACATGGACATAAAGAACCGCACAAGGGTCGTAGATGCATTGCCTGCCTTCAAGACCCCATACCCTCCCCAACTGAACTCTGGCGACCTTACTTACCAGCCGAAACAGCGTCTTCTGTAAGGTGGAGGTACTTCTCCAGATGAGCGGCTCATTCAAGTGAAGCTTCCACTAAATCGAAAATATAAAATGTGAAACGTGAGACTGCAGTACGAGATATAAAGACGATAAGATGACTTTGTCTAATTAGTCAATTTCTTGACCACAATACCAAGCGGCTCGACTAAAGGGAAATGCTTCCATTTACTCAACGGGCCATGCAGGACTCCAAGTCTCATAAGGAGACCAACTACCTAAAAACCTGACTTTGTACTTTCCGATGCGTTTATCAACCTTTGAAATACAATCAAATAACTCAGCTATAACTTCCCAGCTTTAGTAACTGTCTCATTAAAACCAATAATAACAATTTCGACCACATCGGGTAACCGTCGAATGTACTCCTACCAAAACCACTCAACCCCACTCTAATTAAACAGTTTACGGGCGGAATTTAAAGCCACTCCCGTCTAAACACTAAAATAGAATTCGATTACTAGAGTTATTGGCAATTTAATGGCCACAACAAACCGGTCAGGACCGCTGGGAGAATAAGGAATTTGCATAGTTATGAAATATCCCGAAGCCGTTGCCATATTTGTGGAGTCAGGGAAATCTAGGCATACAAATGATGCGTTTATTCATTTTATCTATACTTAATATCATAAAGCTGAAGAGTTTTTTTTAACGCGCTTGTCTCTGGAAGTACTGTTTCGATTTGAAAAAATCTTTATGCGTTGTCATAAAGTATTTAGTCGAGGAGTCTAATTCCACACGATCAGAGTCGCGGGCGGCCGCTAGTTCTTATAGGTAATCAATTTTATAATAAGATTCTGTATTACACAGGCAACGAAAAACATTGAAAATGTGTTACAATGGGATGCAATGATACCCTAGCAAGATTAAAGAAATAATAGATGCTGAGGCTAAACTATTTAGAAACGTCGCATTAAAAATCGCTGTGTATTTATGTAAAGGTTTGGATAACTAACAACTTGTTGTGTTCAATAGCAACAGAAGAGACGATTGATTAACTGATAATCATTCCTCTGTCAAATAATTAATCTTAATATTCAATAAAATTTGTATTAGAATTAATTATCCACGAGTAGTAAGATCATAAAGAAAGATATTATGAATGAGCTCTTAGAATCATCTTACAGAACCGGTAATGTACCAGTATTAAATTCATTAACTATACAAGGAAACTTGAAGAGTACGTGCCTGCACTAATATAGCAATACAAAGATCTATTGAGCGCTAATTCTCCGTCTGCAAGCATTATTTACATTCCTAGCAGTTATCATATCAATACAAATAGTTTATGCAGTTGTGAATATTGTGTTGCCATAGATTTAACCGTTTGAGTACTACTGTTTTACTAGCGGGCGCCCGCGACTTCGTCCGCGTGGATTTCGGCTTCTCTTTCACCTATATTTCCCGTTAGGGCTGGATTTTTCAAATAATTTTTAAGAAGGGATGCATAATAATGCCTATGCCATATTATCTTTATGAATGCAAAGTCTCAGCCCAATCGGTTAAAAAATGACAAAGTTTCATACTAACATCATCATCAACAGCCTATCGCAGTCCACTGCTGGACATAGGCCTCTCCTAGGGCTCTCCACTCAGCCCGATCCTCAGCAACTCGCATCCAGCTCCTGCCAGCCATCTTGCGCAGATCGTCACTCCACCTGGCCTGAGGGCGTCCTACACTGCGCTTTTTGGGACTCTTGCTAAAACGCGGTATCCACTCCAGAACTCGTTTACCCCAACGGTTGTCGGCTCTGCGGCTGATATGGCCAGCCCATTGCCACTTCAGCTTGCTAATTCGGTGAGCTATATCGATGACCTTAGTTCTCTGCCGGATCACATCATTTCGAATGCGATCCCGCAGAGAAACGCCGAGCATAGCTCTTTCCATAGCCCGCTGAGCGACTTTAAACTTGTGAACCAGCCGTGCCGTAAGTGTCCACGTTTCATACTAAACACGGTTTCATACTAACGTTCATCCCCTATTTGACTTAGAATTTATCAATATGATGTTTAGGCGATGTTTACGTCATAGTAGCTTTATGTATGCAAAATATCAGCCCGATCGTTGAAATGAAAAATATTAATTTTCATACATGTAAAACTTGAACCACGGTTCTGTTTTACATGTTTAAAAATTTATATTTTTCATGATTCATCAAAATTATTTAAATTGAGAATACCTATAAAGACAATTTAATTTTTTTTCAAATTGACTTTTGTTATTAGCTTAACTTCAACTAGAGTAAAGGCAAACTGCGCAAAATTATTCGCACTTTTACAGAACTTACCAAAATAAACTAATAACACAACCGACTCACTTTATGAACATTTATGTTGGTGTTTCGAAATATCAGTAGCTCTTGTAAATATAGCAATGTTATGCTGGCAAAAACGACCGTGACTTAAAAATTTGGAAAAGCTAATAAACAGTCGTAGAAGTGAGAACAAAGCGAGGTATTTACTTCAGACATTGGTTTCTTTTGTGTACAAATGAGCACAAACTTATTGTTTCATACAAAAAATCTTTACATTTTTTTTAATGTTTTACATTTTCCAGTAATTCGATACACGTGTATAGACACAAGTGTTACTGCGCGTTTGTTATTACAAGAAATATGAATATTGTATCCGAATGTTGATACTTTGATTTGCGCTTAGGTGTGAATTTTGAGTTAACCAGACAAAAAAAATGTCATCAGCTAAAATAAAGCAAAAAACTATGCTGACATCGGTGAAAAAACTTCAAAATCAAAAACATCGTAATAAAATAAAATGATTTTTATTTTGACGATTGTAAGGGAATCGAGTGAAATAAAACCCTTTTCCTACCCTCGCCATCTATCGGCTTTGTGTGAAACTACAACAAAGACACCATGTTCTGAAAAAATAAAGAAAAGAAAAAAAAAATACTTTTAAGACTCGTATGCGCGTTTTCGTGTATAATACGAGTAGGTAATACGATTTCAGCTCCAGTAGTACTCCGCGGGGACAGAGATACAATATCCAGATATATTTTCTGTGAGTCCTCCATTCTTTCTTTAGTCGGCTTTTATGCAACAACGATAAATGCATTCATATGTACTGCCCAAAAACAATTCAACAAGATGACTTTAGACCACCCAATTAACTCTCAATTGTCTAAGCCAGTCTAGCCGATATCAAATCACATTGATATTCAGGATACGCATCGATATCGCCATGAGGTATTATATCGGTAGCATATCGGTATTATACCGGTTATACCGGACGGGACACAATGCACGTCTGCTAAACTAAGTCGCCAGATTAGTGAGCTAGGCAAACTTTGCAGGTCCATATTTTGTAGTGGGAGACTAAATTGCTCTTTACTGCCGTGGTTATATGGGCTATTTTAGTTTAAACTTTAATCTAAGCTTGCAACGCTTGGATGCACATTTTGCAAACCCGTTGAAGGCTTATAGAGGAAGAACTAAACCGTGCCTGTATTATGAGGATTTAGGTAGGTGTATGTCTGCCAATCACAACCTGTTTCTTAGCCTTTTACAGGGCTGACATTTTTATATCGTTGTTTCCGTATTTTGAGACTTTGAAACAAATACTATCTATTCTATCTATATCTATACTCTATACTTATATATAAAGCTGAAGAGTTTGTTTGTATGTTTGTTTGTTTGAACGCGCTAATCTCAGGAACTACTGGACCGATTTAAAAAAATATTTTTGTGTTGGATAGTCCATTTGACGAGGAAGGCTATTGGAAATAGAAATCCACGCGGGCGGAGTCGCGGGAGGCCATTTTATAAAAGAACAGATTAAGAACTATTGTGTCAAGCTTATGACTTCGTCGCCCGAGTTTTTACACACAATATAGTTTCACATTTATTTATATTATTTTTAGTTTATATGTACACACGAACGAAAAAACGTGGCCAGACTTCGGTCGCGTTTCTCCGCCAAGTGTTTTCCTACTCTAAGCATCTTCTGCTGCAAGACACCACATAATGGATATGATACTAACGTTAATATGATAATAAGTAGAGTTATGTTTTCCTCATTTATAATTATACTAGAATGAACTTGTAATTAAAAACATTTGCCTTACTTCAAAGCGTTAACTGCACCATGGAACTCGGGTTATTAATCTCAGTTCTGGCGAGAGCTGATTTGAAATTTATATTCGGAATAGCCCGTTACAGTCCGGAGTTTGGAAGTTGGTGGTGTAATTACACCCCCGTGACTCGCAAGCCCTAACAGTTGTCCTGTGCCGTAGATCAATGTTCCACAGAGTTGTTAAAGAAGTAATACCTAACCTGTCCTTGCATATTGGTGAAAGACTTATGATCTTGGTAATTAATCAGTCAAAAATAAGAAGAGATATTTTATTAATTAATGTCATAAATGGGTCTGCCAAAGTGAAGTCCGATGTTGTGTGTGTTGTTTACTTAAGGTAAAAAAATATTCTTAATTAAATACTAATTTCAATATAAATCATACACATAAGCAATGTGGAATAATTACAGTTCAAAATGTTAAACCACTTAGGCCGCTTCAGAATGTTGATGTTTACGTTATTAAATCCGACCAAAACTTGTTAATTACTCTTTTTAATAACCAAGTAAGATAAACAATTTTTTTTAAGAGTTAGTAGGCCCAACTTATGTTTTAACGTAACTTGATATTATTATTTTAAGAGCAGTGATGTGACGAAGGTAGATAGATACTTGGCATGCTCTTTTCGGAAAACTATTTTCTGTAATATATTTAATACCGTTGAGTTCTCATATTTTAAATATCTAAATCACCTTCGTACACATCAATTTAGTTCTCATGATCGGCAATACATTTTGCACGAGATAATATTTATAAAATAAAATTGAAACATAAATTACATGCGCTGTGTTTTAGTAACGGAGATGAATGGAAGCGAAATATGTACAAATTGCTCCGACCCCAGATAACCTGGTATGCGGATGACGATTTGTGTTTACTGATACAAGATTACTTCATACAAAACAAAAGAACGTTTTGTCCGATAACTTTGTGGTAGACCAGTTTGAGCACCTATTTTTGGAGAAGCGCACATTGAGATTGTTGCTTGTTCCACTTAAAACTCCTACTAGGCCTTTTGATACTTTAGCAGGACAAAAATATGACGCAATAGGTGTTCAAAGTGAACTTGTCTAGGTGCTTAATGAACGGGTGTTCAAATGGGACTACCTCATAATTTTGAACCCGACGCAGTCGTTTGATCTGAATAAAAGCATCTAATAACAAATTAAAACGACGTTTGTGTTTGCCTTTTATTGAAATAACGTTCTCAAACACGTCGAAATTACGTCTTTATTTTAATACAAAACAACTGCCGTCCCAGAATTACGGCTTAATGGTAATTGCAGAAAGACAGGTGGGTGTTTCGGAATTTAATATTACCTAGATCACGTTACGAAGACTTACTTGTAGTGTCGCAATAAAATATATCTGAGAGCGGATGTTTACTTAGATGTCGAGTAGAAGAGATACTCGTTTTTGAACCAGTATTTGTTGTCATTCATCATCTAATATGATACTACTGCAAAACAAATTAATAAGACTTGTGTTATTTACAAACTTGCCAATGCGGATTGTTGATTAACAAAACAAATAAACCCCGCTTGTGATCGAAAAAACCGGACACGATTTTTCCCGATCCGGGAATCGAACTACGGCCCGGTTAAACCTCTAGTCTAGCACTAGAGCTTAGCCCGGTTTAACCACTAGAACATCAAGGCCGACCGTGGATTATCAGTGCTGAAACAAATATTGCAATTAGACTACGAGTATGTGTCCAAACAAATATTGGACTTAATAAATAAATAAATAAATGCCCTGGACTAACACACCAATTGCCTAGCCCCAAACTAAGCTCGAAGCTTGTACTATGGAAGCTAAGCTAAGCTAACGAACGGATAGACATACTTAAATACTTTTATAAACATCCATGAGTCGAGTACAAATGCCGATGTTTATCACACAAACATTTGCCCCTAGCGGGATTCGAACCCGCGACCCTTGGTTTTGTAGCCAAGGTCTCTAGCCACTCGACCAACGGACCTGTCAATGAGATGATGTTAATGAGAGTGATGTATGGCGGTGAAAGCTCTTGACCCATTACATAACCCAGATGGATCTAATTCTGGAGCGGCAATAACTGCGGGCTCGCAAATTATCGGCCCGGAACTTTAGGCTGGCTCTACATCACCGCTAGTCTTGACTGGCCACAAGCAATTTATTGAAGTCCCTACAACGCTCTACAGGAGCATGAAGATATTTATTCCTTGTAGTAATAGGTTAAATACAATAATAAGCACTTGTGTTACGGATATCAGAACCAACAGTTGAATTAATACTTAATAGTTATATGTTATATATAAGTTAGTTTTTACCCGCGGCTTTGCCCGCGTTATCATAATGCCGGTTTCATCCCATCGGAACATTTCATCGGAATAAAAAATATGCATCACTTAAATCGGCCCATACCTTGCCTGTACTTAATTTCATCAAAATCCGTTCAGTAGTTTCAGCGTAACTGACGAAAAAACATCCAAACTGTCACATTTATAATATTAGTTTGATTTCAAAGCCACCGCTTTAACAAGTATTACAAAACTGACTGCATGAAATATTATTTGAACAAGGCAGTTAAAGTCAACCTCTGCTTTCTCAAGGGAAACAAAAGCACCTTTGTCGGTACTATCGTGGAAGCAATGTCACTGGTTACGCCACGTTAATGATTGTCATTTAGGATTTAGTGTAATCTGGCTAATGGGAGGCCTTGGGGTAGCACATTATCTCGACCGGATAGGTACCCAGGAGAGGTGTGATAGCGTTTCCATGGAAAATTTAAAAATAAGAGTAATAATAATACCCTCCGGCCGTATTCGGCCATGGCGGCCGATCTTACGATCAGCCAGGTACGCAGGATATATTATAGTGCACAAGTGAGTGCGCAAGCACAGGTGCACTCCCTATTCCTTCACTCTCATAATTCGGTGGGACAGCAATCTGACACGACCGTACAGAGATCAGGCGCAGGACCAACGGCTTAACGTGCCTTCCGAAGCACGGAGGAGCTCGAGATGAAATTTTTCGGTCACCCATCCGATGACTGGCATCTGCGAACGTTGCTTAACTTTAGCAACCGCAGGCCGAGTGCGCTAACCACTGCGCCATCGAGCTCCTCAAAAATAAAAATAAGAGTAATATTAACTTAAATATGGATACCAGCTCTTTGGTGTTCCCACGTAATTACGTAGCAAAATGACCATGAAGATAAAGTGGATTGTCCGGATAATTATAATAATTTTAAAATGTTTTAATTTGGGTGCCACAGTTAATACATAGTTAATTATCTCAATAAACAGTTGTGAATCTTAAATGCATCTGTTTATTTGAAAATCAATAATGTTTTATTTCTTTTTTTTATTACATAATTCAAACGCTTTTGATATTCATGAAGGTGACACGGTCCCCGTAAGTATTAACCCATAGAATTTAAATCGGGGAAGTTTAATATAAGCCCGCTTACCGCTGCAGACACTTGGTTTATCGTAAAGGGAATTCTCCACATAAAAAGAGGTTTCAATAACCATTACTAAAATTGAGCATACGAATATGAGCTTATCAGAGTCGTAACTTCCCATAGGAAAAAAATCTTTTCGATCCTAGAAGTAAATTGCCAAAATAATTTACAAGTTAGCAAGTTGCGGGTTCGATCACCCCATTTTATGTGATAGGGGTGCAAACAGTGAGTAAGAGAGTCACCTGTCTGTAAGTGATAACCGCTAACCATGGACAATTGGACAACAACCGCACAAGGGTCGCAGATGCGTTGCCTGCCTTTCAAGACCCCATACCCTCCCCAACTGAGCTCTGGTGACCTTACTCACCAGCAGAAACTTAGCACAACAGTTATAAAGTGCTACTTCACTATGGTCTTCTGCAAGGTGGAGGTACTTCCCCAGACGAGCGGCCCATTCAAGTGGAAGTTCCACGAAGCTCTACCTCTCATAAAAATCTCCGCAACAAACATTCGAGTAAGGGATCTGTTTTTATTTATGTCCTTCCATCCTCGGACCAAAACAATGAGGTCATTGCCCCTCTAGACATTCCCATAAATCGTGGTGGTTAGATTAGGAGGAACATCTATCTTCTGCCTTGACATTCGTACCCTGGCAAAAACTAAATTTAGTACAGAGTCAAGTTTCAAACTACATATACTCCGAACTCTATAAATAAATTGCAGGTCCACAATAATACAATTATTTATCTATCGACAATGCACACACAATCAAATGTGAGCCTTACCTTCAAAGAAGAGAACTCATTCTATAAAACAAGAAAGATCTCTGGAACATTGAAGCTGACCGTATCGAATCGGACAGTCCTTCGAAAAAACATCGGGTAAAGTTCGCGGGTCAGTGACCTGTACCTATGACGTCATTGATTTGGAAGTTATTCCACTTTAAAGTTTCCATTTCTGAATCAGATTTTAATCAGAAGAATTTCCATTAAGGAAAACGGAAGTAACTCCTGCTAATTGCTCAAGCTTAGGGAATTTCCATCAAAATTGACGGACTCTGGTTAAGCCACACTACTGTTTAAAAATGTTTACAAACACTTTTTACATTTTACATAATTATTGGAATTGTGGAATATTTTAAGTTGTTCTACGCTAATGGTAAATAATTTACAAACATTAATAACATTCGACTCCGTAAGCATACCTTGCTGTAGCCTAGATATAACATACTCGTATGTATAATATACATACATGTAATGTATATGTCTACAAAAAAATGAAAAGACACGTTTTATAGTGGTACAATTAACTTCCCAACTTGAAACCATTTTGAAACATTGTGAAAAGTAACATTTTTTTACGAAAACATTTTTGGAGAGGTCTGTAGCAGAAAAATACCGGCTACAGTGCTCTTCAAAAATATTAATCAAACTTTGTAAAAACGATGCCCAGACTCAAAACCCTGTAATCCGCAATCTTAATTGGCTGCAAGCGCGGAAAAGTTTTTAATAGGATATTCGAATCAGATTTTGAGTGAAGTCAACAAAAAGGGTAAACTTTTTACCAGTATTGCTCGAATTATTTCTTTTTTAATAAGAGAATGTCTGGGTGCTGTATTTGTTGGCGTAGGAACAAACTATGCAGAATAAACGCGACCGAATTGATGCGGCGTTTACGTTCCGTCGTGTTCATGATATGACATACTTTAAAATGGGAGTCTCCTGCGCAACTGACTGCTTCATCATCATCATCAAATGGGAGTAATGGAAGATGACTTACTATGCCGAAATTATGCCGCGTACTTTTAAACGGAAAATACATTGCCGCCAAACTTCGGTCGCGTAATTTCAGCCTACCTAGTATGTTCCTACACTGAAAATAAATACAGTTTGTGATAAGTACTGATTTTGTTTTGTACCTGTCATATGACTTGACTTAATCCTTTTATTAACACTAGGAAATACCAATATATTCTAAGGCAAAACTAGCAATTTTCAACATCGCTAAACATCTTTTACTATCCTCCTAAGTAAATAAACATTGAGACGTCATTACAAACGTATTCTAATTTACATAG
The DNA here is from genome assembly GCA_958496325.1 of Nomophila noctuella. Taxonomy (NCBI): domain Eukaryota; kingdom Metazoa; phylum Arthropoda; class Insecta; order Lepidoptera; family Crambidae; genus Nomophila; species Nomophila noctuella. Next base: position 9,170,409 of record OY292497.1, read on the forward strand.
GAAAGCACATACTAGCTCGGTACTGTAATGACTGAGGAAAACGATAAAACGGAACGTAAAACGTTTACTGCACCGCGACACAAACAAACAGAATGTGCGATTCATTTACTCGTGGCTGTTTGAAATCGACTAGAATAAACTAGTACTATTTTAGCAATCGCACATGCTCTGATACGGGTATTTCACACGAATCCATCTTGAGACACAGTAAGAAATGAATTGGATTTATTTTCTTTGTGAATGAGTGTAACATACCTACAGATAATAATACACACAAAAAATTACATGATTTTGCTGAAATTTTATACACAGGCTTTCATCCCGATTTAATGCTTCCATGGATCAAAACAGTTATCCAGATAACGCGGTTGAAAGAAATCTAGTTACCAAAAATACAACACTAAAGAACTTGCTAATTCAGTAAAAGCCACGATCTGCCTCGACATACTCGCAAGTAATTAATTCTATCTGGTTCCTAATGGAAGTGAACACTACCGGACAAAAGTTTTGGATACTATTAATAAAACTGACCAGACCATAAATGAGTTAAAAACTTACTGACACTTCCCGAAAAGTTCTTTGTGTTGTGCGATCTCGCTTCAACTTTACTTAGAAATAAAGGAAAGTATTTATTATTGCCAAAATAAAAGTTTATTTTTCTTCATCCAATGACAGGCATTTTGTGATCAAATCATTTTATGTTCAAGTTAGAAGGATATGCTTTGGGAGAGAATTAGACTGTAGGTACTATGAGAGCTAATGTGGGGTTTACTGCACATCATTTTTCAAGCAATTTTTTTTTGTCTTTATCTGTCTCAATATTTAACATAAAATGTTGACAATATTTTATAACTTGGTACATATTTTCATAACCAATAACACGAACAACAAATTCATAAATGTCACTGCACAAACCAACTGCCCTGTCTCGTAGCAGCCAATTAGAGTTGACTTTTACAAAACTTCAAGCATCTCATAATACACCCGAGTTGATAATCCAGGATTCAGTCCACTTAAAACAGAATATTTTATTGTTATAAAATGGAAACTAGAACAAACAGAAAGTAACTCGGCTTTACGTCGCAGTCAGAGAAGCAACGGGTTGTCGTGACATTTCGAGCGCATCCCCCCCTCTAAAGGATTTTAGTCACAGTCAAAGTAAAAAGAAAGAAAGTGGAAGTTTGATACTTCCATGGAATGTTACTTTTTCCTAGTTGGTTACTAAATGCTTACACTTTGCAAAATGACAAGCGGAAAAGGAGTAGGCATTGTGCAATAAAAATGGAGAAATAATCAGAGCTATAGGCTAATTGTCTGTGTGAAAGATGATAGATTCTTTACCAATATGATTAATGCAGTGATCATGTTAAAATACATTTCATATTAATGTGCAAATCCCTGACTGACATTTTGATCTATCAACTCACAGCTCAAACCACTGGACGGATGCAACTGAAAGGCATGAATGAGAAAGTCGTGCTTAAGACACCTGAAGTATTCTTTCGGTCACCATATTTAACATAATATTATCAATCTTAAATATAATTTAAGAGAATCAAACCAGGGGAAGACCCAAGCCACCGTGGTAGTTGACTAAACTTGGTTCAAATTAGGAAGAATAGTATCATGACTCTATCTATCTATACTTATCAATTCTGTACATAAAATATTTTTTCAAAATAACTATCAGGGGGTGATTAGTGATCGATGCTGATGCCAAAAATGCAATTAGTAAAATTTTTGTCTGTCTGTCTGTCTGTCTGTCTGTCTGTCTGTATGTTCTTTATAGAAACAAAAACTACTGGACGGATTTTGACGAAACTTGGTACAATTATTCTTTATACTCCTGGGCATATTATAGGATACTTTTCATCACGCTACAATAAATAGGAGCAGAGTAGTGAAGGGAAGTGTGGGGAAAACGGGAGAATTTACTCCATTTCTTAAGCTTCAGTCGCGTGTGCAGCTTTAATGGTTAAAGTTACATCAAAATCATGTATGACGGAAATATTCTTCATAAAATGGCCTAAAAAATATCCCTTTACAGCATATGTCTATCTTTCATGGTTGACTCACAATAACACGTGTAATATCCTGATCCAGATTGGTTTGAACGCGCTAATCTCAGTAACAGTTAACGTCAATTTAAGATTAGTGCACATTTGGCATAACAGATGGCGGTAAGACATTGCGGAACGCGAGTTCGCCTTAACCGCGATGACGAGATTTTTTCTCGATTGTATAAGAGGTTTTAATGACAGCCTATAATCATGCATGGTTGGTCCGCCTGATTCGTTTGTTTTACTTATAACTCAAACTCATTAGTGCGCTCGGAGTATTTTTAACAGTAATAACTGGTTCGATTCGAATTGACAAAATCTTTAGCAATCTATAGTCACACTGTGTACGGAAACGAAACCCATGCGGACGGAGTCGCTGGCGGCCGCTAGTCTAACATAATTGCATTGCTGTTACCACTCTATGCTATGCCCTAATGCACCGCAGGTCGGCAGGGCGGATGGAGGCAGACATTGAACACAATTTGCCGTGTGAGCCGTGTAACGTGAATGCGCATTTAGACGTGAACGGGAAATGAGCGGGCTATACACCAAGTACGAGTGGTTATCTGCGTTTGTAATAGGGTTCGTCAATTCGAGTCGAAGCAGTTATTTCGCTACCATTGAAATAATTGAGCGTTAACAAAATTACGGCCAGAAAAAAAAACACGGTACAGCATTGAGTAACCCCTAACCTTGGTAATCAACATACGTCTCGTCAATTAAATAATGTACAATTATCTGGAGGCAGGGCATACCTAACAATTTAAATATATGGTTAAAACACTTTCGTATGATTTTCTGACATTATGAAAAACGTATCATACTAACGTTTTCAAACGATCCAATCTTCCGTGGTATCATACATACCCACTTTACGGCAAACTCAAGGATCCAGTGACCTTATGAAGTCTAAAGGTTGACGATGCTTACCTGTAACATAAAAAACAATAACATTAATTTCGGTCACTGCAGTAAGCATTATACATACTAGTACGACTAATATTGTAGCCGTTTGGCGGTTAATGTTGACAACTATAACCACTAGGTTTTTATTATATTATTTTGATGTTAAACGAATGCAGAACTCTAAAAGTTGCGACAATTCCAAATCCAGAACGTACGTAATATGCTGATTTTTGGATCCATATTTGTTTGCATAATAGGATTTCTTCAACCTTTGTCATATGGCGATAAGATATGTGATGCCGCCGGCATAACCCTTGCGTACGTGGGGTGTGCAATCTGAATATCAAGTACTCTCTTTCATACAGACCACATACACATACATATACATACATACAGTATGTGTATTGTATGCATAAATTTAAATAGTTAGATATGCCCAGCAGCAGAAATCTGTGGCATTATTTTGTAGGTCATGTCGTAAGTTTGTCAACATGCTGTATTGCTATGAGAAGCGACCATTGCTTCAAATTTTAGTGCCAATATCAGACTGGTCGAAGTACGGCGAGGGCATATCGATTAAATCTTGTATGGACATATATCTGTTTGCATGGATAGAGTTCGATTACGTTAGCCCATAGAGATAATGTTTTTATGATCTCGTGTTATGAGCCTTTGACCTAGATCAGTGTTGGTAATGGATTTGGATGAAATTATGTCGATAGTTAATCTGTTAACGCGTTGGCTATTTTTGGCGAAAGAAAGGTAAGGCCCTAATTCGAGTTATTTTCTTCACTTAAGTTTGGGTTAGGCCCATAAAAGATATTTTTCTTAACTAACTTCTTATTTTCACGTTAGGAAAACAATTCTAAAAATGTTTATATATACGGAATTGAGAAATGAGAGAAGTTCTACATCATAAACCAAAAAGTTATGATGTACATTTCCATCTAAACATGACACGATATCCAGACTATCTAAGCCAAAAGCCTAAATAACAAGAAACAAGTTGTATGTTTGTCCTACTTTAGTCCCAGAGTGTCTTGCGTGCGACGTGATACGTTAAAACTTACTAGAATAATGTAGTAATGTTAAAGTTTGATCTAGTTATAGTTAAAAAGTTATAATAACTCAGTCCAAACTTATCCATAAGCCCTCATTTATGATAACAGAAACTTCAATATTGCCAATTTGATCCGTAAAATCCATCAGCTATCCAAAACTTCGGCAATCTAACACAAAATAAACCAGAGTGGCCAATATCAGGAATGATTTCTACGAATGATTGAAAATACACCAAAATACAATAGGCATTGGTTTCATAATCGATGTGACCCCGTAGGTTCAAATTACCATCCCGAAAGAGTTTGATCAAATTAGTGGGTGACGTATTTGTCCACAACATACAATTATGTTTTTCTTTTGCTTTATTTGCCGGTATTTCTGCTTTGAGGGAAAACATGGAAAACCACACCCGGCTATCTTATAAAACTCCGGGAGGTTTTTAAGACCATTTGTTTATACATTTTGTATAAGTTTTGGCTTGTACGCTCAATCTCACAAGCAATACTTTATTCAAGACTCCGTGACTCTTGAATTTGAATACACAAAACATGGCGGTTATGTCTCTAAAATGCGATCAACGACAAAAGCTATTATTCTTCAGTTAGCATAGTGAAAGAATTCGTATTTAGGGTTATTAATAATTTAAGACGCACGCCTATTACGTAGATGTACGTATAAAGCGATCGGAAAATTTTGATTGCGCAAAAAGCTTTTGCGTCTTCAGTCTATCTTCCATGTATCGTGACAGCCAATAGCCAGCCATCATAATTAAGTCCAATCAAATTATAGCCCGAATTGGCGGGCTTCATACCGTAAGAGAATTCATCCAGATTCCCATCCCTCAAGTATAATGGAAGCTGCATGTACCTAGTGAATAAAAAAAAGTATTTGTTTATTATGTAATTATTGTATATTCATTTATTATTATTGTAATTATTGTATACATGTATATGAAATTATTGTATTTATAAATGTATATTTAATTGCTAAGCGAGTACGAGTAATTTATTTTCGTGCTTTCCCCTATTATGCTCACGTATAGTTCTACCGCTCAGCTCTAGGTAACGGAATTACTAAATGGATAAAAATTACCTATCGATTAATATGATATTGTATAACTTTACTTTTCGGATCAGTTATCAAACTTATCAATCAGAAAACACTTGTTAATGGAAAGAAAAGTTTATCCCGCGTTGCCATGACAACAGACGCGACACCGAGGCGTCCTATCCATTAGCATTACCATACTTGGCCGCAAGATGCCACTTCACGGTTCATTTGAGAAATCTATTTAGAACGGATAATAAGCATGCCAGTCAATTCAGGATCATAGTCGCAGCGTACCCTTGGCTCTAAGGCAATGGCCGAGGATGCAACCGGGAGAGGCGCTAGGATGATGATGAATAAGCATGCAACTAGTTCTCCTCTTACTAATAGGAAAGCCAATTAGCAAGATATACTTGCTAATAAGAAATAGAACATAGTACATTGCTGTTCATGTTCATCGCCTCGATGGTCTAGTGGTTTAAATACCCGGCCGTGGTCTCGAGGTCCTTGTTTCGATTCCTGGATCGGGCAAAATTTCGATTTTCCTGAATACAACCCGGGTTTGTGATTACCGACCCGAATTTGGCAAGCGTGGTGTATAAGCCAAAACCCATGTTTGTAATGGTAGCATGATTCCAACTGATGTAGGCCTTTGCCCTATAATGGGACATTCATAGGGATGGTACTTTACAATTGTTTTCTGTTTAAAATTGTTTATTTCTGTTTAACCTGCCTGCATTTAAATAACAGACACCGTATTATTTTCACGTTGCAAGATATTTAAGGCACCACAGTTGCATGCATGGACTCTATCCTGTAACCTTGATTCCTTAAAACGAAGCGTCTTTGCGGGTCGGAAAACTTTCTTCAGGGCCGGTATGGCAATTGCAACGGATGGGTTACTAATTTGATACCGCATCCAATTATTATGGCTAGCGCAGCATCTCTTTTGCTGACCATCTGGAAGACGGAGCCAATATACTGAGCTGTAATAAAATAGGCTTCATGTAATGAACATAACATGTGTTTGTTAAAAACAACAGTTAATGGTTATAGCCTCATCAATATACGAAAAATCTAATAATACTGCCGATTCGATAGAATTGCGTTCCCGTCCAAGATAAATATTCGTGCATTCAAACAAAATGTTATTCAATTAATGCCGACCCTTTGGTGAAATAACAGTTGGCCAAAACCCGTTGCTGCTAAGGAGGAAAAATATGACGGACATTTCGATTTACGACCATAAAAAATAACATTACTTAAGGGCTGCAGGGAACGAAGCTTTTATGAAGCCATTATTCCAATACGATCAATATGTTTGTTCTTTTGGGTCAATGCGATGGGCAGAAGAAGACAATTTAAAAATATTTCGTGATATTAAAATCTTATTCTTATTATTTATTAATATTATAAATGTAAAAGTTTGTTTGCTTGGATGTTTGTCCGTCAATCACGCTGAAACTACTGAACGGATTGTAATGAAATTTTGTGTACAGGCTGGCGATTAAATACTCCCATGGGGTAATTCAAAAACCACGCGAACGAAGTCGCGGGCGGCCGCTAGTGTATTAGTATAGCTCCTTAGAGAGAATCGTTATTAGGAAACAACGGGTTTTAGGTAGTTTTAAAATAAATTGTTATTTTTATCCGGTATCCGATTTTTTATTTCCTGAAAAATATTTACGTAAATCTAAGAAAACCATTATGTTATCAGGAAATCCTGTACACGTGTCGTTCTGTCGACAATTGTGTCGTAAATAGGCTTTCCTTATTTATAATTATACGGTATTGGCATTGATGTTTTATGAAGAGTGCCATGGAAGGTAGACCCTCGTCAAAATTAAATACGATGACATTTGACCATTACGTGCAGGTTTGAAGGAGACCTACAAATCCGTTTATAAAACCACTTTAGCAAGTAAATTCAGTTAACGTCAGGCGCGTTTAAGTATAAGTCTGTAATAAGTCATTTTGACGCTTGTCGGATTATTATATTTTTTGCTTGAAAATGCTCAGATGGGACAATCATCTTCAAATATAACGGTGCGTTTCCACATAAGCTGAACTGAGCGATTGACCAATCAGAATCGGAGTGGAGATGAGATGTATTTTGAGCAATGTGATTGGTTAATTTTTACACGTCTTTGCTCAGCTTCACGCAGCTCAGCTTATGTGGAAACGCTCCCTAACTGCTTTTAGGAAGGGCGTCTTTCAACAGTTTCTTGTACAACACCCAGATTACGATACACTTTGTATGAGATTGTAGTTGCCAGATACCAAAGCCCAAATGATGAGCGATTTTTTTTTATGCAAGTGACGGCATACGTGCAGCATGCGTGTCTGCTGACGGTAGGTAATTATCACGCACGACCTGATAGACACCGACGTCTCCAGAGAGGTCAAAGCGTTACCAGCCTTTTCGTGTTTAGTTTCTCGACAGGCCTGTTGGTCTAGTGGTCAGAGACGTTAGCTACAAAACCAAAGGTCGCGGGTTCGAATCCCGCTAGAGGCAAATGTTTGTGTGATAAACATCGGCATTTGTACTCGAGGCATTGATCTACTAAGGATCCATAGTACAAGCTTCGAGCTTAGTTTGGGCTTAGGCAATTTAGTTTGTTAGTCCCATTTTATTATATTTCATAGTTACATACTTATTTTTCAGCCTAATGAAAACCCATAGAATATGTTGTACATTCTTATTATACTCTTGTGTGTTTTCCCATCCACACTTTCTCTCGTCCGATTATATTGCTTGACAAATGTTAGCGATTTGTTTCGTTGTCACCACATGCTGTGCCTGTGACCTTTTAGATATGGTGTAATACATGGAAACTTTTTGTATTTGTTTTCCCTACATTTTTGCGTTAACTTAGAAGTGTGAGATTAAATCAACGTTTTGTTTAACGGCTAAATAAGTTTACTTTTCACCGCTCTGAATGAATGACATACAATTTTCCAAGAGATTATTTATATATAGTACCCAAGTCTAATTGAAAACGTCAACAAACAAAATTAATTCTCATGATGAATGTGAACAGTTTGAAATTGTTAAAGAAACCTTCAGACTAAGCAAATCCCTTCCAAAGAGATTTATTTAAGTGACGAAAATTTACGAGCGTATGTTTAGGCTTGTGCTTAAAGAATTAAAATGTAGAATTAATTTTACTGTGTAATATGTTACTGTAGTAATAATGAATGTAAAGCGGGATCTTCAAGCAACGAAATAACAATTAATTTTATCCTTTGTTTCTGTTTTAGTACGGCGGGAAAACATTGGTTTGGAGTATTCTAACGAGGTTTTGATCCCGTGTTTGGCTACTAAGTAATTATCTAAGTTTATATGATATATACTATAATTCCGGTGATTGTTGGAGAAGATTTTTGCTTTAATATAAGCATTATTAGTAAAAAACGGTAGCTAAATTGATTTGATTGAGCTGAGTTTAATTCCCTGTCTGAGATCAGATGATTTTTTTCTTTCATTACAATTAAAAAAATATATTAGCGTTATATCTCACTAGCAGATTAATTCAAAAATAATAACTGCAATAAATATAGTTTCAGTTACACTGGTCCGCGAGAACAATATAGATAAACATATTTATCATACACATAGGTGTTTATCTTAAATATGTTTATCTTTTTATATTTTAAGCTGATGTGTGACAAAGTATTTTAAACCATCTCTACTTTTAATCTAAGCTATTATATTTTAGCATAATTGTAACGATTTGTAATGAGATTTCTCTCTGCCGTTTCTCATTTTTTGTTTACCAAAGCCCTAAACTAAATTTTGCCTTTTCTCACTTTTATCCCAGCGTCCCCGGAGGTTAGAAATTTATTCGAACACAACACAATATGGGTTTGAAAATCCGAGTAGTTTTCGGGAACCGAAATGAAAATGCAGCTCGCAGTGATAAATCCAATCGGATAACTTGGGAAAAACAACGCTTTCGTATTTAGTAAGAGTTGTTTTCGTATTTTGAACCTTAAAAATTTAATTATAAAAACAATATTTTCAACTTACCTATTCGCATCAATTTATTTATAACTTTTGAATGCGTCTCAAGCAAACAATTTTTTTTTTTTACCTCGGGAATATCATTTTTCGGGATAAAAAAGTACCTACCTTATTATTTAATCCGGACTTCTAACTTTAAGTCTGCAAAATTTCAAAGCAATCGATTCAGTAGTTACGGCGTAAAAGCGGAACAAACAAACCAGCTCACTTTCCGATTTATAATAATTATAAGGATTTCAAAGCACAAAAACTTCAATTAAAGTTATTTCACTTTCAACATATCACATTCCTTTTTGAATCTCATGTAATTTACTTAAATATTATGCCCGTACTTGCTCAAGATTTTACATCGGTAGGTACGCGACATTAAACAAAAGTCCATATTAATTTGTTTGTTCTCGTACTCTCGCAAACATAAGTGCATAATCTATTTTCCTCTCTGTTTGCAGAATCTTTGTTTTACACTTAATTTTCTCTCTGCTTGCAAAATGTATGTTTTATGCGCGTACTTTGTGTTTTGTTTATCACATAACATTTATGTAGGTACCTACGGACGGAACGACTTTTGTTTCATATTTTTTCGCAACGGAATTTCGATGAATGTATTTTTAAATACTATGCTTCAATACAATATGAAGACGTCAGATGTATTAACATTATTTTGTTAAGTTTGGCGATACTCTTATGAATAATTATTGCGAACGCTATCCTGATTCGCGTTTGCGAAAGTGTCGTTTAGCAAAAGATCTACATATGAAAAATAGTCGCACTTAGTATATTGATAAATAAAATAATATTTAGAAGAAAAGGTCATTCCGAATTACAATTTTTCAACTTAAAAAGACAGTGAAAACACGATGTAATGATGATGATGTTGTCTTGCGCAAGATGTAAATAAGTTTAGTTTTATAACATAAATAATCAAGTTTAATGTAGAGAAATAGGCTCCTTTAATATTAGTCAAAAACTATGAACAAACTTAACACGAAGCCACGGGCTTATTTAAAGCAATACATCGACAAGCCCTTGCACCAGGTTAAAGACCGACAAAAGAAATTGCAACCACGTATTATCAACCAACGAGGTATTACCGTGGTATTACCTCCACAAAAGCTGGAAGGGTAAGGTTTCAGAGGGTTTATCGCGAGTCGACTCGTTACGACCAATGTCTTGTCGCACAATACGGTCACTCGCCGCGACCCAATTACACCTACAACTATTATATATAGGGATTGCAATTGCTGGATCCAGCATCCAGCAATCCAGCTGGATCCAGCGCCTTTTTAAACATGCTGGTTCCAGCTAGTGTATGCTGGATCCAGCATGCGGATCCGCAAACGTATCAATTTCTACTGTTTAGTTTTTAGCCGCCTTATTCGAAACGTCGCGGCACCGTTGTCACCATGGCAGGTGCCGCATGAGGGTCTTTAGGCGTTTCGCACCGCAAGAGATTCGAACCGCGGTGCGAATCGCCCAAGAGCCCCTTTTGAATGGGTTCTTTCGCACCGCAGTAGTTACAGCGGTGTGAATCGCTCAAGGTTTCTTTTGAAATGGGTCGGTTCGAACCACGGTACAATGCACCTGTAAGTCCGATTTAAACACGCATAAAATAGATCTGATAAAAGTGATTTGTGTAAGTACAGAGCAGAAGAAAAGTGGATTGTTAAAAAAGATAATAAATGTAACAAAAAAAATATTTTCAACAGTTTTAAATTTAAACATGGCATACGAGTAAAATAATGACAGTACAATACATTGTAATGTACTTAAAACTAGATAATCATGAAAATTCACAAAAAAATCAACAAACTAAACTCTTAATTTTTTCTAATTTATAGCCGACAGTTGTATCATTTATAAAACAATAGGTTATGGTTTAAAATCATAGTTTGATCGATATTTTTAACTTAAAACTATGTTTATAGCATCAGAAGCAAGTGCAAGGGTGCTCCTGATTGGAAGCTTTTGTTTCCAGTTAGTCTATTGTGTACTTAACCGGTGAGTCCACTTTGAACAAAGGGTCAAAATTTTCCTTGATTTTTTGGAATGTACGCATATTTAAGATGTTCACGTGGTAATAAATTTATTTTGATTGGCCTGTTTTTTTGTGCTCGGCTGTACTTTATGAGATGTGTGATTAACATTCATTTAATTTGTCAGAATTCACCCATTTAAAAGAAAACTGCTTTAGTCATTGCGGTTCGAATCGACCCATTCAAAAATGATTTTCGGCTATTCGCACCGTGGTGCGAAAAGACCCATTCAAAAGAGGCTCTTGGGCGATTCACACCGCGGTTCGAACCGCTTGCGGTGCGAAACGCCTAACGACCCCCGCATGAAAGGCAACGCTGATAATATCCAAAAGTTTAGGTACTTAAAAGTGTATGTTGTTGCTATTAAACAAGATTGCTAAAATGCACAATTTTCATTGGAAAAACCTGTGCTATTTGTAAAAAGATTTGTTTTTATAGTTTTTTCCTCCTAGCCGAATTCGGCCACGGCGGCCAATCTTACGATTAGCCAAGTACGCAGGATATAGTATCCCAACTTCCCAACTAATATTATAAATGCGAAAGTAACTCTGTCTGTCTGTCTGTCTGTTACGCTTTCCCGCTTAAACCTCGCAACCGATTTTGATGTAATTTGGTACAGACAATCTTTAGACCCTGAGACAGAACATAGGCTACTTTTTATTTCGAAAAAAAGAAATCCACGCGGACGGAGTCGCGGGCGGCCGCTAGTATCATATATATCAAACTATTAGCCCTCTCGAAACAACAGTGCAGTGCTTGCATAGTGCCAAAATATAGGAAACTAGCGGCCGCCCGCGACTTCGTCCGCGTGGATGTCGGTTTTCATTATACGAATGTTTTTTCCCGCTAACTCCCGTTCCCGTGGGAATTTTGCAATATCCTTTTGCAACTAAGCATCAAGTTTACTAAGGGACCTACATGCTAAATTTCAAGCGTCTAACTCAAGTAGTTTAGATTTTCCATACAAACTTCCACCCCCTCATTTCGGGGAAGTGGGGGGTTGGAATGGGTCAAAAAGTAGCCTATGTTCTGTCTCAGGGTCTAAAGATTGTCTGTACCAAATTTCATCAAAATCGGTTGCGAGGTTTAAGCGGGAAAGCGTAACAGACAGACAGACAGACAGACAGACAGACAGACAGACAGACAGAGTTACTTTCGCATTTATAATATTAGTTGGGATAAACAAAAGGAAGTTTTATGAACATGAGGTTATTTATAAGTATTTATTGTTTTATTTTATGTTAACTAGTTTCATCTCAAATCATCAACAAACTAAAGCAAGTAAATATAAGATACTTGCGGCTGCCCGCGACTCCGTCCGCGTGGGTTTCGGTTTCCGCACTCAGTTTTACTATAGATAGCTTAAAACATTCCTCGACAAATGGTAAGTAGACTATCCAACACAAAAGATTTTGTCAATTCGAACCAGTAGTTCCTGAGATGAGCGCGTTCAAACCAATCTAGATCAGAAGTTACACGTGTTATTGTGAGTCACCCATAAAACATAGACATAATGATGTAGTAAGGTATTTTCTAGGCAATTTTATGTAGAATATTTCCGACATAAATTATTTCTTTCTAACTTTAACCATTAAGACTGCACACGTGACAGAAGCTTAAAAATTGGAGTAATTTCTCCCGTTTTCCCAACGTTTCCTATAACAACGCTTCTCCTATTGACTGTAGCGTGATGAATGAAAAGTCCTATAATCTGCCAAGGAGTATGAAGATTAATTGTACCAAGTTTTGTCAAAATTCGTCGAGTATGTTTTGTTTCTATAAGAAACATACAGACATACAGACAGACAAAAATGTTACTGGTTGGCTTTTTGACATCAGTATCGATCAGTAATAATTTTGAAAATATATTTCATGTACAGAATTGACCTCTCCACGGATTTGTTGTAGGTATAGATGAGTGAAATAAGTGAAAGATTTCAAAGATAGTAAAAAGAAGGACAATGTAATTTGAAAAAGCTTTAAAATTTCGCTTTTTTACTTTCGGTCCACGTTTTGCTGGATCCGCGCTGGATCCAGCTGGATTCAGGTCTATCCAGCAAGAATCCAGCTGGATTGAAAACGCTGCTGGATTGCAATCCCTAAATTTATATAGCTGCACCGAGCCATTTGTTGGGTAGGGGAATAAGGGTGCTAAAAATACGAAACTGCTCATGATAGTTTTTCTAGCATGGGGTTATAGGTTATTCAGTTTGAATAGTATAAATAAATAACAATAATTAATAAAGTCTTTAGACTAAACCTCCATTTGCCTAGCCCCAAACTAAGCTCGAAGCTTGTACAATGGATGCTAGGGAACGGATAGACATTCTTACATAAATTTTTTTTATAACTGTGAAATATCTGCCTAGCGGGGTTTTAGCTTGTGGCAGTTTAACCAGTCAGGTTAACTCCCCGCTATCCCCATTCCCAAACTCGCAAGTGGGAAAATATATCTCTTAACTTAACGTAAAGATTGCATTTTGAGACGGGATTCAAACCGAAAGCAAATAAAAAAAGAGTGAAAAACGTGTCAAACATGTCGTGTGCCCTCTTACCATGAGTACTTCGTTAGTTGACCCGGTCCCTAAATACACCGCGGTGTCAAACGCAAAAGTCTTGTTTAAGAGGGGGTGTAAAAAATATCGCGTATTTTCAAACACATTTTAAACCTTGAAAATGAACTTCAAATGACCCGAAAAAAAAATCGTAGATATTCAAGCATCGTTCCTAAATAGTTATCACAGAAAATATTGAAAAAATTGCAATTTTCATTGATAAAAAAAATCTTGAAGTTGCGTCTGACTTGATTTTTGGTTACATTTATTTCCGAGACGATGCATTTTGGTGAACCAATATTTTGGCATATAATATCAAATTATATTATCTAAATATTTATCACAGAACATTTTGAAAAAATATCATATTTTACGAGTAATTCAAAGAAAACTAGTTTGGCGCTTACTACGTTCATATTCCGCGCAGTAAGCTATCGTCTGTCGCACCTGGCGCGTGCTCACAGGCATGTTTTGTTTCATCGGTTAGTCGCAACCTCTCCGTTGAGACGAGAAGACTATGATTCAGTGCTCTCCCGGCTCGAAAAAATATTTCGTTAAATTATTACAAGGGCTGACGTGAATGACGCAGCGGCCATGGGTAGTATATGCAAGAAATAATTATGCTTTTGCTTGTTAGTAGACTTGGTAGCAGTTTATAAATTTAATGAAAATACAATATACATAATTACAAGTCCAACCTGAACTTATATTCTATTGTCCTTGAATTCTTTTACTGAGTACCATAAATGGAGAAATAAATTAGGTGTTGCGGCAATAGACTATTTAAAATATCTTTTGCATAAATAAGTAGATGCAAAATGTATGGTTTAGAAGTTTTCTTTCACTTTTCAATCTAAATGCATACTTCAAAGTCAAGCAAGTCCTTTCTATAAATGAAACCTTTTTCACTAAGAAAACTCACGCCTGTTGATACCTGACGTGAGTTGACAGGCTTGTTTTGTTTCATAAAATTTTCACTTCGCTGATTCGAGAAAACCGGTGTTTCTTTGCTTAGGAGTGAAAAAATCCTATTAAAATGGGGAATAAGCAGAACCAACGTAAAAAATCCAAAAAAACGGCAAACAAGAGGTTAAAAGTTCAGGTCATGGTAAAAAATCGAAGGTATGTATGTGTACATAATAACTTTAGGTACTTCATGAGATTTTATTACCTAAAAGCATTTATAAATTATACTAATTCCGTTAGCTAGTATCTTTTAATATGTAAATGTTGTTATTCAATCAAGGAATAAGTGGAAACCAAATTGACATTTTACTATATTATTATTGCAAATAAATATTTTTTAATGCGCCATGTAGTGCCGGACTAGATTACTACCCCACCCTTTTTTAGACTAATCAAAATAAATGTAGTAAGTGAAGATTTAAAAGAGCAGCTATCGAGTTTCCTGCCGTTTCTTCTCGATAGATTACTGCGTGGGAATCGTACACCGCCTAGTTAGTGATATTATAGGTAAGGAGAAGTTATTTTAACCGAATTGAGGTGCATGCTTATGACAAAATGAAACATGACACTGTATTTTGAAATCTAAATTGTGATTGCATTGCGTAAATATGATAACGTATTTGTTTAAGTATATCAATTTATAGGAATTGATAATTTAGAGATATCGCCCGGAATGAAATCGCATCGGAACTATTCTTTGTGGCGTTGTAGATGGGGTCTTATTTAAAGATACGTTAAAATTATCTAGGCCGTAAGTCTCATGTATCATTACTAATTGTCGAGATAATTAAAAAAATCTTGTTTCTTATAAAATGTTTTTTTATTAAGCAATTCTTTATTTTAACGTTGAATTAAATAGATGTAGGTAAAGGCAAATCACCAAGATTGTGTAGTACTCTGTGTGATAAGAAACATTTTATAGAATTAATAATTATATTACTTCCCTTATGTAATGGTACTTTTGGGTTACAACTCATTTAAAGCATTCATAAAATAATTTATTATAATTTTTGCTTTAATTATTTATACCCTCACTTAGACTATTTTTATCTGATTTACTTTGCATACTGTGCGGAATCGCCCGAAACAAAATGAAGTGGCGACCTCTGTCTCATTGCGTTGGAGTCATAGGACGAGAGGGGGCCGAGGAAGCGCGCGGGTGCAATCCGATTGGTGTCATAATTGATGCGCCCTCTTAAGTCTAAAAGTAGTGCGCTGGTAATCCACATGACGGTTTCAAGAACGCCGGCAACTCCGGAAATCCTTTCCTTCTGACTTTCTTCGGAAGTTGAAAGGAAGGAGCGCAATCTGTTTCCTTTTGAGTCTCTTCGCAAAGAAAGTTACCGCTGAATGCATGACTTGCAAACTTGAGCCACGAGCTGCCTACGTGTGGATGTCGAGTTTCAAAGCCCTCTTTTTCATTTTTATTTTTTGTGCATACTCCGTTCTTTGTTGTTGGACTTGTCACGGTATGCACAACATAGTTTAGAGGTTACAAAAGACTGTTGCATTGAAAGTTTTATCAAGAGAGGTAGAGCTGAGTAGAACTTTCACTCGAATGAGTCGCTTCTGTAAAGAGGACTTAAGAGGAGGTACTTCTGGGGAAATACCAACACCTTATAGAAGACCACAGTGTGGAAGCACTTCGTAACTGTCGTGCTTTGTTTCTGCTGGTGAGTAAGGTAGATATGACAATCACGAATCTACATGCGGAATGCCTAACGAAACGTATATCGGTTACTGCCTAAGTCAAGAATCTAACGCCCTTGAGAATACAATTGAATTTGTAGTACCCAAAAACTCAATGAATGGATCTTCGAATCTCAGATTATTATAATCGATAACATTCTTGACTTCGATTTTACCGCTTCACTAATGTAAAATTAAGACACAATATTTGGACACTACGAAGGCGGTAGGTAATAAGCTGTTTTATGAAAACAATAAAAAAATACTAACTCTTTATTTTCACACTTGACAATAAAACAATTTACTTATTTTTAAAACATGACATGTTAGGTACATGATGCATCTACTTTAGGTTTAAAATATTAATTGTCTTTGTTGGCAATAAACCGTTTTTAAATTTAATATTTAGAACAAGAAACGGTATGTTATGTTATCTTTTGGTAGCGATAGAACCCAAGAACACTAAATTAATCTTTGTCTAAGAAAAGTAATTAAAAGATGAAATACATATTATACAAATAATTTTGAAAGCTTTCTCACTATTACGTGAGAATGTTACATGCAATTGCTTACGAAGAAATAATAATAGTCCGTCCTCTATCATTTGGCTTGCATTGGTTCATGCCGTGCCAAGAAAGTACTCGACGACTGCAAAAGGCGTCGGTACATTTTACAGCAATGGAAATAGTACTGTTTATACAAACATCTGTTTAATCGAGAACGAAGAAATCGTTTAGACGCGATTAGTCCAATTTGAAGATTGGTCCAAAATTGGAAATGCAGAAATCTGATCCCTACAAAACGACGTTCGGTGGCGCAGTTGTTAATGTACTTTCGCAAAGGCCAATCATCGGATGGGTAACCAACAATTCTTTTTTATCTGGAGTTCCTTTCAGGAACACGAAGACACGTCGAGCCGTAGGTCCCCTTGGCCTACCCCTTAGATGGACTATGATTCTATGATCTAATAATTTACTAGCTTCCCTTTGAATCGTTACGGAGATCATAATGGCAGCCGCTCCCATGTAAACATGCTGGTCAAATCAGGATCAGTCCCAGCGTATCCTGAGTCTACTATGGACGTAAGCGGAAAAAATAGTAGGTCGAAAAAGAATTGAAACAGTTTTTCCCTTCATCCAGAAGACAAGCAGCAGGGTATTTTAACCCGCATAAACACTGATTAATAAAATTATCACGAACGAATTTGCAAAAATCTACATTTTCAACCCATTCATTCATTCACTCGTAATCTCTCTCACGGAACGGCTCATTTCTCATTCCTTGATAGCAATAGCAAAATGCGAAAGGTATGATCAATAAAGTTTAGGTGTTTGTTTGTAACCTTAAATTACCTAATGTTAAAATTCTTATTTTTTTTTTTGGTTGGACTTTTTTTGTAAGCGTCAGGTGAACGGGAAAGATAATAACAAGGTGATCTTTCATAAGCATTAAGCATTTAATTAAGTACAACGACATCACACCCATACAAGTACGTTGGTATTATTTTAGTACGTTTTTACTTGACATTTGAATGAAAACTTTATTACCATGGGAGTCTGCCACTTCTCGAACTGTTATTTGGCTGAAGTTACAAGTATACCACGAAATTCACGGTAAGAAACAAGGCGAAGTTCTAAATAAGTTTCCTCTTAGTCCTGCAATTTGCAGTATACATGAGCTAGGTATCCAGCTTAAGCATAGCTTCATTAGTGTTGTAAAATATATCTGTGTGTAGCGATATTCGTTGAACAGAGCATTTTAAAGAACCTTGTGGCCGTCTGCTATGCGTCATAAAAGTTAATTTAAAATATTAAGGTTTTCATCTATATTTCAGCTTATTGATAGAGTTTTGATAGGTCATCTATTGGAAAAAAAAAGTTGTAGGATGTTTCTTTATTCTTTATTTTATTTAAGGACTAGGATCGAAATTCAATTGCACTCCCTATACCTTTTCTTGGCCTTTAAATTTCACGGACAAAGCAGCAGGCACAGCTAGTCATAGTAACCCGGAATAAAAAGTGGTCTTTGTCATTTCACCCCAAAATTTTATATTCAAATGAGCCAATGTTTGTATTCAGGGAACGCGACCTCCGTCACTGACAGATTATAGGATTGGGAGAATTTCCACTAAGCGAGCATTTCTCGCCGGGCAACTAATGCTGCTCTTAAAAAAGTAGGCATACTTTACTTACATACATCATATATAGGCATAGATATGGCAGTGTTATGCCGGCTTACAATAGTACTACCTATCCCATGTTTTTCCTGTGAGCGTCGTGAGAAGTAACTAAAAAGTAATCATGGCCAATCGCCACTAGGCAGGTGCTGATTCCTTGTGGCCAGGTACGAAGGAAATCGCAGAAGTTTAGTGTTTTATTTTTTGTTATAGCATATTAGGGAGGCAAACGTGATTGTAGCGTACTATGATCCAATCTGTCTGGTTACAAAGGCCTATGGGTTACGAAGATCTTATGGCAGTCGCTTCACTGTAATAGCCAGACTTGCCATATCCTGGATCATGGTCAAAGCGGACCCAGCAAAGAAACGGGATAAACGCTAGGAAGAAGGGAGGCAAACGAACAAGCGGGTCACCTGATGGTAAGTGATCACCGCTGCCCATAGACATCAATGCAACACAGGTACGATATGGGAGTGACCTACATCAAGCAGTATAGTTACTGGAACAGGATGTTGACGATGAAGAATGTGAACTAAAGCAACCAGAGCAAATAAATAAAAACGAGATAAAAATTGAACGAGCTCATCGCATCAAAGTTGTAAAGGAAGCACTGTCTGTTCGCACCTTAATTAACTTTAATTAACTTTGTAGTTAGCAGTACCAACGTTTAATTAGCGACGGAGCTTGCAAAACTTATTTATATATACAAAAATGACAAAATTAATACTGAGTTTTGAATTTTAACAAGCTGAATCCCTTTGGGGGACTGGGAGAACGTGAATTATCACATTTATGACATTGCCACACATTTTGGCTGTGGAAATTCCTGTGGTACTCGCAGTACCTATAGTATATTAAAAATTAAATCTTAATTGTATTTGAATGAATAGCAATGTAACGATTTGTGGCAGGTCACATGGACTATTTTTATCATTGTTTTTATTTTTATACTAGCGGCCCGACACGCGGTTTCACCCGCGTCCCGGGGGAACTACTTCCCGTACCGGGATAAAATATAGCCTATGTTACTCTGGGTGAATGTAGCTTTCCAACAGTGAAAGAATTTTTCAAATCTGCCAAGTAGTTTCGGAGCCTATTCAATTCATACAAACAAACAAAAAATCAAACCTTTCCTCTTTATAATATTAGTATAGATAAAGTTGTTTTCAAATCATCTTATCGATTAATTAGAAAGTCAATTTTATTCCGTATACAGAAATTATTTCGTGTTCTACATACAATACCTGCAAGCGAGTGAAATATTAATCACTTATACGTCTGCAGATGAAATATAATATAGCCGTAGAGATTCAAGTAATTTATACCAGCAGCAAGACAATACCTCTTGAACTACCCGAGTTTAAAGACCAAAGATAAATGTACCCGAGTGAGCATAAATTTGCATGTGTACGTGATGGAAGTGGAGCACGGAGGAGGAGTCAAGTACTATATATATACATAAATATGTATATAATAATTGTAATAACTGACACCATGGTGTAACGGTACGAGCACTGAGCTCTAAGAACTAAGAGGTCGGTGGTTTGAATTCCGCGAGGAACATTTTCAGTTTATAAAAAGTGTTTTTTACTGGTTTCCTTCGGAAACGGAGGTGCGATGGCAGTAGCTCCAATGTAATAACCAGATTGGTCAAATCAGTATAAAAGTCACAACATACCCTGATGTTCACAATGTATTTATATTATATATATCTGGGATTTCAAAAAGTAATACCAGCAGCAAGACAAAACCTCTTAAACTACCCGAGTTTAAAGACCAAAGATAAATGTACCCGAGTGAGCATAAATTTGCATGTGTACGTGACGGAATTGGAGCGTGGAGTCAAGTACGAAGAAGGGTTTGAAATGTTGCTGTTTTAAATGAATCTCGGGTTTTTTAATGAATTGAGTTTGTTGAGTTTTCTCTCTTATAAAATGAGATGAGACGCAAAAGCAAAAAGAGCAACTTTCAAGTTCCTTACAGCTTCTTTTGGACGTATCACCACTTTCTGTAGTCACTGGTAGTTAACCAATTATGTAGAATTTTGATAGTTGCTGATGACTCTCTAAATAATGGCGAAAGGTACTGCTGACTAATAGAAAAAACTAGACCATGTCCAAATATCCATCAATGAGCAAATCCCAGTACAAATTAAGACTCATAAATAGATAATTTTTCTTTGAAAAACAATTTTAAAGGTCTCTGTTTACCTACGTTTTTTTAATATAAACTCATTTACATCTCCATTGGGTGACTACGTTAATGTCAAGATCTGAGCAGCCACTTTTTTCCTGATCTAATTTGTGATACAATGACAGTGACATGTGTTTCTAATTTTATACTGTTTATAAAATTCTTTCCGCAGAATCTTTATTTGGGGGAGTGTGTTTATTTTGAAGACTCTCTTTGCCTTAAATATACATAACTACATAATTTTACAAAGGCATGCGAAAATTAAGGTATAAAAAGTGCCCCGAAAACATAACACGAACTACGAACTTTAATATGTAGGTTAATCATCGTTTTTACAAAAAAAAACATTGTCTAAGATATCAATGTAGTGAGAAAGGCACAGTTATACTGATTCATTGTACATATAATAACATTTTAACTAAATTGTGTACTGCGGAAAAACGTGTATCTCTTCAAGATAATTTGTCTTTGAGGTTTCCCTTTGTCACGAAAATACATCGAAATTTAAGATTTATATCTGTGCTATTTTTACAAAGAATTGAGAATTTATATTTATTCATTCAAAATGAAACTCATTTACCTAATGATTGAAACAAACAATACGTTTAACTTCTTCTTGCAGAACGGAACATACTTTTTCGTTGTGCGGTGATAAACTACTTACTTACTTTCTTTTATTGCGACGTATTGTAAGTCTTAATTTGTTACATAACAATCCTGTAACACTCTTCGCTTTACAAATGTTTACCAAGATGTTACCAGGAATCTTTAATAAATAAAAACTTTCAAACCAATAGAGAAATGTGAAGATTTTTTTGATGAAGAGTGTTTTAAAACTTTAAATGATGTTACTAACATATAAATGTGAATTAAGAATTGAATGACCTTAAGCTAAGTTTATATTTTACTAGCGGCCGCCCGCGACTCCGTCCGCGTGGACTTCTTTTTTTCGAAATAAAAAGTAGCCTATGTTCTGTCTCAGGGTCTAAAGATTGTCTGTACCAAATTTCATCAAAATCGGTTGCGAGGTTTAAGCGGGAAAGCGTAACAGACAGACAGACAGACAGAGTTACTTTCGCATTTATAATATTAAGTTGGGATTTAAAAATAATTGTTTCTCATAATCGTAAAAAACTTAGATTTGATTGTCCGACAGCGGAGGATTCCATTTAAATAATAAAATAATATTATGTAGGTATGCAAATTAGATTAAATTTCTTCAAGAGCTAACAATTTTTTTATTCATAATTCATAACTTTTGGAAGGTTATGGGTCTCGAGAGAAATGATAAAAGTCTTTATTTTAAAGTTTCTTTGACTTGAGTGTGATGAACCGAGTCTAAAGTTTGTCTAAGCTTCGTTGAATTTGAAAGTGGCTAAGAGAAAAAATGAACTGTATTACGTAATGTCGATTTTTTTTATTCACCTGCGGTACATTATTTTCTTCTCCTCAGCAATAAATTAATAATTAAAATCATCAAAAAAGCGGACCGCGACCAAATATTAAAAAATGAACTTGTTTAAAAATTACGGTCCATTAATTTCCTCTTTTTAGGGTTCCGTATAGTCTACTAGGAACCCTTAGTTTCGTCATGTCTGTCTGTCTGTCCTGGCTCGTTTAATAGTCAATTAGAAACCCAAATCAGATAACGCCTATTTTAACTATCAAGCAAGACTTCGACCATTAACATCTTTTCTAGAACTTAGTCATCGCATTACAACCATTATCTAGGTCGTAAATGTAAGCCTATACCTACGCATTTCACACGTCTGTGTTAATTCTAGCCCAGCTGAACCACCCATCACGTGAATGGTTGTGTTCAGTGATTTACAACTTCATTAGTAAGCACGCCTCTTGCTAGTAGTAAATACTAGAATTTCGAACTGATGATTAACCATGTTAGAGAGTACAGTTAGTTTCAACGGGTTTCATTATGACCATTGATTTGACTACATATTTTTTCGGAAATCAAATTGTTGCCGAACGAGTTTTTCTTTATAATGGTCAGCGATTTGTACTGCGTAAATAAACCCAAAACACAAAATCGTTGAGGTATTGCCTGCTACGTATAGAGGTGGACATCGAGAACAAAATCTATGCGTCAACTTGGAGGGAAGGGGGCGGATAATTTAGTGTTTCTTTATATATTTTGTCTATGAAATGACACGCCACTAGCTTTATTTTCCGTCCTGATTAGATTTGTACATGTTTCAAAACACAGGACGGCATTTTTGCTATTATCAAAATAGTACAATGGACGGAAACTGTTCATGGACCACAGTTCGTATACCATAACTTATAAGCAAATATATATTTATTCAAGTAGGTAGTGACACTCGACGCTCAAAATCTATCAAAGTTCATAAGCTATTTTAAAAAATAATATCAAGTGAAAATTGGTAGGTAGTTAGTAAAAAATATCAGATGCAGGTATTTATTTTTTGTAAACCATAGGCAATAATTTAACATGGAGTTAAATTGTCGATGAATGATATGAGTCAGACGCACATAAACATTAATTCTGCCTCGGATTTCTTATCAGTCTAATCCTATAACTGCTGTTTCTGCGATCAAAAATAAACCGTTTTCCACAAAACACGTGCAGTATTACATTCTCACCTAGCACAAAAAGAACACGTCACAATCGAGTTACATTGCTCCGTATTAACAAAACATACATTCGCAGGACGAAATCTTTGGTAGTTGCGCGGTAATGTAAACAGTCCAATCAAGTGAGTACACACTTTGTCATGCAAATTGAGTGCAGGTGCAAACGCAGTTGCAAGCAGACTGGCTTGAATAAGAGATTCGGTCGCACTGATGTACGGGAATACTTAAGTAGAAATGCAGTGACACAATCTAAGTAATATTTTTCACAGAGAAGAGCTTCAAGTTTTTCAAGTTTGTAGATGATTGATGATGGTCTAGTAGAAAATTGTTTACTCTTACTCAATCGAATACTACATTTCTTTGAAATAGGTGGTAAGGACAATGAAAGATATTAATCATAAGAAAAGGCGAAACAACAACTTTGTGCATAAAGTTGTTTCATTGTTGTAAAGAATATCAACTGTTAAAATGAAACACATCACTTTTTGTATATTTGTCTTAAAGCATTTATCTCGGTAGGTGTTAGTCTTTTTAAATTTAACGAAATTATTCTTTTTTTCTCAGATCAGAAGACTTCGAAAACGAAGATTGAAACGAAATAGTATTTATCATTAATTATGAATTTATGTTATTCGTTTCTATCTTCTGAGGCACGTAAGGTGTAATATTGGATTGCGCCTCAATTCCAAGGTGATTAAAGAGACAAATGAACCGAAAAATTTACCTATACTCTGTCCACTATATGAAGCGTCTTTTGACAGGTCGCCGATTGACAACATTGGTGATGTCCTAAAGTATCTCAAATGTGTCAACAATCCGATTGTACTATTACCATTTGGTCGATTCACTAAGCGCAAATGTCGTGATCTCGCGGCTGTGTAATCGTTGACAGTGTCAAATTACTAGTAAAAAAACTACTGTCGCCGTTGATACAGCCGTGAGATTGTGGCATTTGCGCTTAGTGAATCGCACCTCATTATTCGACTTAGGTACGTAAAAAATAACCGATTTCGATAAACATGCGTTTTGATTTAACATTCTCTTAGATTTATTGTAAACAAATATAAATCCATATATTTGAGTTTATAAATTAAATATAAAACAAGTAAGTCATATTAGTAAAAGAAATTTAAATCCAAATGTTGTTACCTTTCTATGTAAAATATATATTATACCTTATGAACATGTTATGAAGAAGTTTAGATTTATTCATAGCATTTATTTCTATCGATTATATGTAAAGGGGCACAATCGTTCTAATCGTTTTTCGTAGCACATCACTGAGTTGGCAGTAACCGTCCATGAAGAACAGTATTCTTTTTTCGAAAATTAAACGAAAACAATTCGAACTTTCATGGGCGTGAGCTGTCAAAAGACGCTTCATATAGTGGACAGAGTATAAACATACGATCTTCATTGTCATTGCTTGTGTTGTGACAACAATGCCAAGTGTCGGCGAAGTTGGCAAGCTTATTTGAAATTTCAATGGATCTATACGGTAACAAGTTACAAGTCGCTGAAATATTCCCAAAGTTATATGAGGGTGTATGAAGGTGTTTACGCTACTACGTTAAAGTTTTGTTTCCTTATGTTACGAGTGTCAAGTTGTACGTTAGTTTAGTCAGTATTACGTTACCAAGACGAGAATGAAGTGTCGTACGTTTAAGATTCAATCCTCATCTATGCTTTAATAATCTATACTAATATTGTTGTTTGAACTCGTTAATCTTAGGATATATTGGTTTTAACTGAAAAAACTTTTAGTGTTGGATTCCATGTGACGAGGAAGGCACGCAGACGGAGTAGCGGGCGGCCGCTACTATGGAATAATTTTGTTGTTGTTTTGAATTGCTATAGGAATACTCATAAACCACACAATTAAGATATTATTTTCTGGACTGTTAGCTAGCACGAAGATTCAGCGTAGTAGAAAGACACAGCTGCTACCGTATTTGAACAGTTTGTTTATTTTATTACATTCATTGTTTCATCAATTATCGTTGCAGTGATAACTTGATTTAAACAAATAAGAGTCATTTCTCAGCTGCGTGACATAAATGTAGCTGGCCAAATCACAAAATATAGAATCAGTTACAATATTATTTCAGTAAGGAATTGTGGCTTCCTAACATTCTTTAACATTAAAATAATCTTACCTTCACCAAATTCCACCTAAACAATAACAAAATCCACACATAGATTTCGAAAAATCCAGAGGTGTGGGCCCGGATTCGAACCGCCTTCCGTACTACCACTAGGCCACCATCGCTCCCATTACTATTTGTATTCGTTCAAAAAGTCGACACATAAAAATGTGATGACTCTTACCTTCTCTTTAGGTTTAGGTTTAGTTTTACCAGGGAGTTTTCCGCACTTAGCCTCTAAGGTGTCATATTATCATGTCGATATTAGTATGTCGATCTTTATGACATTGTAAATGTGTCGACTTTCTGAACGAATGTAATGTTGTCAATAATATGGAAACTTTGTTTCTACCGATATTATTGACTATTTGGTTGTGTCTATTTTTTTGAGTGATGATGTCCTCCCAGACTTTTCCGTCGACGGCGTTTTTTGAGTATCCACGGTGCCACTATCTATAAGACGCTGACTGTACTAATCTGTCATCTCAGCAATAATCCATATATGACACTACCCTTTAATAATACTTATTCGGATAAAGTAAAAGATGGAATTGGGGGACCAAATATCTCATTGATTGATCGATGAGGCGATTAGAGGGATCCTGCTAATCCACCTAGTGTCATTTTATTGAACGATGATACATCATAAGTATTGTTCACTACTTACTATCTAGTATCGTGTAGGATTACAGTACGAATATGGTTTAATTTATGTTTTTTTATATGGTTAATCACTTATGTTATTTTTATTAATAAATATAAATTTATTTTGACCCTGTCACGCCAAGAGTAATAGAAATAGTACCTACCTAAGTATTTTTCCAACGACTCTTGGCTCTTGTTGTATTTTTCCTTTTAATTTATTTTATGCGAAGATAAAAATACCGAGTTTCAATAGTACTTATACTACTTATGCTTTCGGAAAAAAGTGGCTGTGAAAGACAGGCAGACATGACGAATCTATAGGGGTTCCGTTTTTGCCATTTGGCTAAGGATCTTTACAAAAACTTGGTCTTTGGTAGGTATTTTTTTATTCCACAGGTAAAACAGAACATAGTTTAACTGTGTTTATTATAAAGTTTTAATCGTTGTAGGAAATATTTTAATCGACCACTCAGATTACAATATCGCAGTAGCCATGTTAACGATAAAGACCGCCGTAAAAGCAAGCAAAGGCAAAATAACATCTTTGATTGCCAAAACGGTTACATCAAGATAAGATTAAAAGCAATCTGTTCGATAAATTTAATCGAATTGAGGAAATCGCCTTTAATGGAACAGTGGTCAAGCCTCGTGTGTGTCGAAATATTGTGAGATTGATAAATAACTGCTATTAGTACATTCTATACAAATGTAGATCTTAAAAGTCGCTACTGTTATAGATTTAATTCGTACATATGCCCCCGCCATACTTCGACCCGTTGGGCATAGAGCCTGTAATGTGAAGCGACAGTCGCTTCACATCGCTAAGGCTCGTGTTAATAAATCGCACTCAACTTTGAGATCGAACTTGAGCGCGAACTTGAGGTGGTGATTTGTATGAGAATGACATATCAAGTTCGCACTCAAGATCGATCTCAGATCTCAGAAGAATTGAGTCTGATTTATTAATACGAGCCTTAGTAACCTTACTAACCAACTTACGTCACATCTATCAAAATATTGCCAATGTTTCCTAGCGTGGGGGCATTACCAACAATTAATATTTTTGGGTGTTGCGATAAAACGAAACATCAAGGTGAATTGCGTGTTAAAAAGCTTTTTAATGAAAATCATCAATCACTAAAGACTTGTTATACTCGTAATGGATTAGGTAACCGACTAACAAATTGGTTAAATCTACTGAGCCTATCGGTTAAATCTAGCGTTATAATAGATCTGGCGATGTTCCAGCTAGAGACAATAGTGGATATAACACCTACCACCATTTAGCTGTGTGATTGTAATCAAAGATTCGCAGATCAAAGAAGATGTCTGGCAATTTGGAAGCTCAAAATGACCTAAAAGGAACAGACTGTTTCGGCGACCTGCATGTGTTATTTAACTGTATAAAAACACAGTACTTTATTTCTTATACAGGAGTGTATTTTATCCTGTGTAAAATTATCTTGCTTTCAAAGCCAAGTAAACTTTATTTTAAATCAACACAATAATTTTCAATAACCAAGCAAAGTTATAAACCTTTGCTGATATTTCGTTTCTAGTGGCCAAATAACAGAACGTTAATTTTGTTATGAAATTGTGTATGTATATAATGTGCATGTGTGTTTTGTAAGCATTTTTTTTACTTTTCCTAGTTTATAAAAGTTATTTAAGGAACACCAGCGCTGTGGTTTTTTGGGACTATGTAAATGAACGGTTTTCTTCCTTAACGTACATCTGTACACATCTATGACTATACGTTACCTACAGTTCAAGGTCTTATTATACAACACAAATCAAAGGTGTGAAAATGTGACAAGGTTCCTTTGTAATTTCACGCGCCCCTTGTAAACATCGCACATTCTTGACAGTTCGAGTCGAGTGCTTTAGAACCATTCCTGAACAAATCACGCACAATTGTTCTGAGTAATGATGTGCCGAAATGGTTACCAAATCCCGTTTTAATACGGGATAATATATTTGAAATACCGCTGAAAAGTACTTGTAACGTTTAGGTATTGTAAAATTATCTACACCTATAGCAAAGTCTTATTTTAAAATTAACACAATAAGTTTGGGCAACCAATTTAAGCCATAACCCTAGCAGATATATCTATAATAATCTATCAAATGGCGATATAACATTCTACAAAATCCCTAGCGTGAGAAGTAAAAAAATATTTTGCTGACTTCACAATAAAAAAAAAAATAGTATTAAATCAGATTGTTATGAAAATAATTGGATGCAAATATCTCATTAACGACAGTCATTTGAGCGTGAACTGTAACAGAATCTATTTCAAAGTGTTTTCCTCCAAGTTGCAGTCAGTATTTTTATTCAGAAAATGTCTTAGTCTCCGCAATAGGAAACAAAGGCTCTTTGTTGTATGACAAAAAGATTGGAATGCCTGTTGCAAAGACGGTTTAGTAAATATAGTTCTTGAATATTTCCACCTGTTATTTTTATCGTGCGATGTATTTTCACGAATAAGGAATTAAAATTAAAAACAGATTCAATACTGCAGTTAAAATATTATTATGATGCTTAAACTATTTACTTTGTAACTTTAAATTGCATTGCATAAAACACATACATCATTCCGTCAACCTATTTACTACAACAGCTTCACATAGACAAGATTGACATAAAAAACTGACATTTTAGTGAGATTATTCAAGTAGTGAGTGCTAGTTTTAAGACACATTCATTGAGACATAGGGTCCTGTTACTGCATGGTTATTTCTCTCTACCTTCTATATATGTAGTACTAGCGGGCGCCCGCGACTTCGTCCGCGTAGATTTCGGTTTCTTTATCACCTATTTTTCCCGTTATGGGTGGATTTTTCAAATAATCTTTAAAAGAGGATGCCTACGTCATATTATCTTTATGAATGCAAAGTCTCAGCCCGATCGGTTAAAAAATGACAAAGTTTCATACTAACGTTTATTCCCTATTTGACCCCCTTGGGGGTTAGAAATTATCGATATGACTGCTTAGGCGATGCCTACGTCATAGTAGCTTTATGTATGCAAAGTCTTAGCCCGATAGGTTTAAAATTGACAAAGTTTCATACTACCGTTCATCCCCTATTTTACCCCCTTGGGGGATGGAATTTATCAATCTCATTGATTAGGCGATGCCTGCGTCAGAGTAGCTTTATGAATGCAAAGTCTCAAGCCGATCGGTTAAAAAATGACGAAGTTTCATACTAACGTTCATCCCCTATTTTACCCCCTTGGGGGTTGGAATTTATCACAATGATTGCTTAGGCGATGCCTACGTCATAGTAGCTTTATGTATGCAAAGTCTCAGCCCGATTGGTTTAAAATTGACAAAGTTTCATACTACCGTTCATCCCCTATTTTACCCCCTTGGGGGTTAAATTAATCAAAATCCTTTCTTAGCGGATGCCTACGTTATAACATCTACCTGCATACCAAATTCCAGCCCGATCCGTCCAGTGGTTTGGGCTGTGCGTTGATAGATCACTATGTAATCAGTCAGTCAGTCAATCAGTCAGTCACCTTTGAGTTTTATAGATATAGATGTACTTGATTTTTAAACTGCGATCAGCTAGTTACGTACGATTTATTATTCCCACAAGCAATTGCTTGAGCACTCGTGCAATTCCCAAAAACTCTGAAACGCAATCTGACATGACAGATCAAGCGCAGAACCAACACTCTAACGAGCTTTCTTATGTATCTATTTTTAAGAGCTACCACATAGCTGTCACTTATCCTATCATAACTGACTTACTGATCCGATCTGCCTGATACTTTGCATGATAAAGCTACTTTGTCCAAGGCATCTCTTAAGAAAGGAATTTGATAATCCACAATTTCGAGACCATACGGCACGCGGAGAAATTCGCAGGCGGCCTCTAGCAAACTTAAAAGAGATAAAACCAGCCCAAATTCCTTGTAAAAATCGTGGTAACCCTGCAAAAGAATGCTGGGAATGCTCTAATGATGTGTTCCGCACGACTAAAAGTCAATAGCAGTCGGGACATCTTCACCACTCGACGCTTAATGAATGCCAGGGAAAGCTATTTATTATCAGGAGACCGAAACGCTAGACTATCTATCTAACTCAGTGTACGCGTAGGCATAGATTGCGAGTCCCCGCTGTAATTAATTTATTCGACTTTAGCGTAACTGTGAATAAGAGACGTGTTGACTCGTGTAGGTAATGTATTATCTGGTGCGGAATATTGGGAGATGTTGAGTTATTTATTAGATACTAGGTGCTACGCGGCAGTCGGCTCACACGCGTTACAGTATTGTCACCATAATCAACATTAGTCCATCACATAATGCTTCGATACCAATGGCGCGATGACTGTTACCATATTTATGGCGGTTTGACTGAACCTTAGATTAATTCAACTGAGGACTGAACCGATCTTAATGACATATTGAATGTGTTGACTTTTTGAACAAATTAATATAATTCATTAATTATTATATAGTTCGCTTGCGACCACGGCCGCTGCATCGCAGCCGAAACGTCAAGCAGTAAGTACTCATGTACTTATAAAAATAATATCGCGTTTAGTCCCGTTGTAATGTTAAATAAATTAATTGTTCCGATACTATTGTCTATTTGGTTGCTTCTATTCATTTGAGTATCCCGATTTTCATTGTCCTGACGCTGATTGTACCTGTAGCCTTATTGTTCATATATTGACGGCAGCATCTTATTTCCAGGCACTTATTCTACGCGCGATAAGCGTAGATTGTCCGGGAAATTGAAAAAACGTCTCGGCTTTTGCCATACAAAATCAATCACCCAGAGAAACGGCTGCGAATTTCCTCCCGCGTCGATTTCCGTTGGAGTCATTTTAGGAAACAAATGGCTTCCACGCCTGTTGGAAAATAAAATATTCTTACAATATTTTATGAGGTACGAAAACGAGCGTGTGATTTAGATACCACGTTCAGAATAAGGTTACTACCGAAACTTAAAGACATCAGACAAACGACCTACTGTATGTATATGTACATATACTTAATACATATATGTATAGTAAAGCTGAAGAATTAGTTTGTTTGTTTGTTTGAACGCGCTAATCTCAGGAACTTCTGGTTAGAATTGAAAAAATATTTTTGTATTGGATAGTCCATTTGTCGAGGAAGGCTTTAAGCTATAGTATAACACTAGTTCAGTGATAAAATGGATTAATGTCGCCTTGGTACAATATTAAAGAGGACCAGGGCAAATTATAATTTAATTATTAATTTATTAATAATTATTAATGTCGATTCACATATATATATTTCTTTCCAAAACTAAATTTTTCTTCAACATTTAATAATATTTATTATCACAGAATCAAATATGGTTGGCCTTCAGATTTGTTTAGTCACACTTAGTGTCATAGTTTGAAAATGGTTCAAAACATGATAAAGCCGATACTACTAAGCCGATAGTTTAAATCTCGACGTACTAACGTGTTTATCGCCAACTTTGCGATAAGGAAAATAATGAGAGGAAACAGATAAACTATAGGTATGCAACTATGATGTAATAAGTCTGATCTCACTGTCAAGAGGATTGGAAAAGAAACAGTTGCTTGAAGCAATTACTGGAGCTATTAACCAACACAATAAAACTAAGAAGAAAAAGTATAAGTAGTAATAAGTAGAAATGTAAGGTAGGATGTCTTTCTCAAGCTATGAATGAACAATGGATTAAAGTCCGTCGGTAAACATTCCTGATACCTATATGTACGTACATACAATTTCTTCATGAAATCCTCGGACAATGCAAACATGGACACACACACACTTTAATACAATTTATAGTAGACTAATTGAAACATTTTTTTAGTTAGTCAATACTAGCGGCAACCCGCGACTTCGTCCGCGTGGATTTCAGATCGCTTTTCTTCGCAATAATATGTTGGACGTTACATCACTGGAAGAGTTAACGCTCAACTGATAAATATATCATCATTGGGAAAATTAGGCCGTTATTTATCCTGGTTTAAAGGCTTGGGTATATCCACTAAACTGCAATATAAAATAGCAATGAGAAGTTGGTGTTAGTGAGTATCTCTAAACCAGGAGGAGTCTAATGACGTCATAATTTTCCCTAATATTATATATCGATATCAGTCCAGCCTTATTAACCCTTCCTCGGCATTAAGTATTGGACGTAAAATAACCCGTTGTGCTCTGTAACCCAATACAGTATGTGTAAGCAATATTACCCACACACGTCGTATCTGCGGTCAGACTTAACCCATGCCCAATCGGCTGATCGGTGTGACACATTAATTATTGGCCGAATGTTTATCTAAAGTTATGTATCTGGACCAGGGCAGCCCAATGCTGAGGTTTAATCAGAGAATAATGTAGAGATGATGGATTTGTTGTCGTTTCAAAACAGATTGAAGCCAACTTGACGTTCTATGATTTTGATGATTAATCTTCAACATCTTACAATTGGAAAAAATCGTTCAATTCGTCCTTCTATAATTTCATATTAACCTAAATAACTTCATATTCTGTGTGATTTTGAAGTTTGACCTAAGTGAGATACATTCACCTCTTCTAGTAATTTTATGTACAACAACTTTAATAACAGAAATAACTGTGATCCACCAAACTTCTGCATTCTTTGTTATTAACATGGGTAGGATAGAATCGTACGGCAACATACAACGAGTTAATATCAGTAACGAAACACTGCCCACAGGAATAAATCATGCTTAATTGAAAACTTATATATTTTTTATTTCAAACGAAACGAGAGACGAGTGACCAAAACTAATGCAGGAAATAAAAACACATTTATTAATGTCTTGGTGGGTCGTGAAATATCTTCTTCCCACACACCAGTAACCTAAGTTATTAAAACCACTATCAACCTAGTTACTGACGGCGCCAATCGTCACAGGGAACACTAGACTATCACCCACGCAAACATTGAATTTATCTATGAGATAAATACTTGATGCTTAGCGATTACGAGAATTTAGGTTCTTGTTTTCATATGTAGATAGATAAATATCGTCCAGACGTTTATAAGTAAAATAGTTATTAAAACTAGTCATTCATTATAAGAAGATCATTTTAAGAGGAAGAGCTTAGTGTAACTTTTACTCCTGCGAGCCGCTTGTCTAGGGAAATACTTCCACCTAACAGAAGAACAAAGTTAAGTAACTGTGTTGCTTCATTTATGCAGGTGGCTATTCGTCAAGAGATATCTTTGGCAGTTATTTATTTGTAAAATTAAGTAGTTCCCATTTCTCACCAAAAAATGTGCCTCAAAATTGAGCTATTTCCATATTTTCTTCTCCGCTATGATAAATGTGAAAAATTGCTGAGGCTTACAATCTGTAGTATAAGAATCGAGGTCGGAAGGGAGTCGTATAATTTTTTCATGAAATGGCCCATAAGTAATCTTTAACACATGCTACTACGCATATACTCAAAAAAGGCAAAGTAACAAGAAGGTTCCTCTTCAGAAATCGACCAATCGACATACGCGAAACCGCAAGTATAGTAATTTTCTGCATCATTGCCTGCCTTTACAATTCCGGGAATCATCTAACTACAATTCAGCTTTTCTAGTGGTGCTATGTATCTCACAATAGCACAACTGTAGTGAAATGCTACATTACTGTGTTGTCTTTCGTGAGGTGATTGCCGGCTTTTTTATTTTAATTTTTTATGTTTCTTTTTTTAATACGAGTATAGGGCTTACGCGTTTCAGATCGATTCCTTACATTAACGAAACGATAGTTGTGGCATAACCTCAAAATTACTCAACATCTCATATCTCAATCTTACCAATTTGGTCAAAAACGTTACATTAAGCGATTGTGTTAACGATCCCGCTTGCGTAATAGAATATCGGACTTCCATAAATGTAAATTATTTTTAATTGACTTTGAACTTTATTCGTTAAGATTCAAGGTTTATTACGGAAACATTGCATTTGAGGTCACCTGTCGAAGGCATTGACCGTACAAGTTGGTGCAAGCTACACATCACACAATATACTCTTGCTGTATTTGTTTACATTTGGATTTTACTGTTCAAATCACTTTTGAGATATCTGGCACTGTTTGAATTTCCGTCAGTCTAGTTTCTCGTGTAATGGCTGAATAGATAAGATTAGTGTGAGCTAAATCCGCTGCAAACGTACTAAAAGATATTAGAATTAATGGTAGCGGAAATAACACAACTCTACTACGTAAAAATTATCACGCCTTTACTTTAACGATAAGTAAATATAAGATAACATTTCAAACATTGTTATTTTGACAAAGTAATTTACGGACTTTGATCAGATTACAATTTAATATAATTTTGAGTTAATGGAGTTGTCCCACACATTTTTTTAAAGGAAATTTTAAATGGTCTGATGTTAGTTTCTTAACGTTACTATCTTTAGTTATGCCATCATTAAAGATAAAGATAAAGATAAAGATAAAGATATTTATTCAGCAATTAGATTTACAAGGAAATTCTTTTGCACGTCAATATTTTTTTACCCTACTAGCACTTCGACGTGAATGGCCTGCTGAGAAGAAGTGCCGGAAGAAACTCAACAGTTAGCCTTTTTTTAAAAAAATATCATTGATATTACATAAATGTCATTAAATTATATAAAATGTCAATTAGTAGATGTGCAGAGATGGTCATAAGTCACACCCACAAATTCTTGTCCTTTATAAAATCTTCTACTTTATAATAAGCTTTTCTCATTAAGTGCGATTTGATCTGAGTCTTAAATTTATGGAAAGGTAATTCAACAAGAGTTTGTGGTAGTTTATTAAATATTTGTACACTAAGTCCTATAAATGACTTCATTGTTTTTTGAAGTCTGACTGTTGGAACGGCAAGTTTATGCTTATTTCTAGTATTGAAATTATGAGAGTCTGATTTTTTCGGGAGATCTTTATAGTTCTTCCGAACATACAAAATACAATCAAAGATGTATTGTGACGGTACCGTTAATATATTAATATCCTTAAATAAAGTTTTCAGCGAGTCACGTGGCCTAAGGCTGTATATTGCCCGAATGGCTCTTTTCTGTAATATGAAAATGGTCTCAATATCAGCAGCAGAACCATACAACAATAAACCATATGACATAACGCTATGAAAATAACTAAAGTACACTAATCTTGCCGTTTCAATATCAGTTATATGCCTTATTTTTCTTACAGCAAAGGCAGCCGAGCTAAGTCTAGAACTCAAGGCCGCGATATGGGGGCCCCATTGAAGCTTAGAGTCAATGACGATTCCTAAGAATTTTGTAGAATGTACAATTTCTAAGAGCTCATTATTCATTGTAATATGTGTATCAATATGTCTTACATTAGGCATCATAAATTTAATGCATTTAGTTTTCTTTGCATTTTGTGACAAATTATTGCTAGAAAACCAATGCGAAACCTGTGACAGAGCTTTGTTCACCTTGTCAAAAGTTTTTTCTTTTCTGTCAGTTTTAAAAATAAGTGAAGTATCATCAGCGAACAAAACTATCTCACATAAGTTCTTTACAAAATATGGCAAATCATTTACATAAATTAGGAACAGCAAAGGTCCCAATATAGATCCCTGAGGCACGCCCATGCGAAGCTTAGCCCCCGATGAATTTGAATTATTAATATGGACCCTTTGTATCCTGTCAGTGAGATAAGATTCAATCAGCTTCAAAGATGTAGGAGACAGACCGTAATGTTTCAACTTCATGAGTAACGTAGTGTGGTCAACACAATCAAAAGCCTTTGATAGATCACAAAAGACCCCTATAGCGTTCTGTTTACTCTCCCAGGCATCAGAGATATGTCTGATAAGTGCAGTCCCTGCATCGGTAGTGCTCTTGTTTTTGGTGAAACCAAACTGTTTCTCATGTAACAAGTTTTGTTTTTTAAAATGTTCAAGCAATTGATTCATTATAATTTTTTCAAAAATTTTACTAAGGCTCGGTAATATTGATATAGGCCTAAAATTCGATGGGTCACTTTTATCACCCGATTTAAATAGTGGTATTATTTTACTACATTTCATGAGATTAGGAAACTGATTTTGATCAATGCATTTATTAAAAATCAAGGCCAAATGAGGTGAAATAATATAAATTACTGATCTCATGATATCAGTTGAAATTCCCCAAAGGTCCTCAGTTCTTTTTATATTAATTTCTTTGTAAGTTTTCAAGATTGTACTCTGTGTGATGTATTCAAAATGAAAGGGGATCTGACATTCAGTTATACTCGACGCCAGGAGAGTTTGAGCTGTCTTTGGGCTAGAATTAAGAAGACTAGTAGTGGCTACAGGAATATCAGAGAAAAATGATTCAAAAGCATGTGCTACATCCATGTCTGTTTTAAAACTAATATCATTAATTTTCAAAGAATAACTATCGTCATATGATTTTAATTTACTGGTCTCTTTATTTATAATGTTCCAAGTAGCTTTTATTTTGTTACTTGAGTTATTTATTTTATTTCTCAAGTAAATTGATTTGGCTTTATAACATACTTTCTTAAATAATTTGGAATATTTCTTTACATATTCTATGACCTTCGGATCTTTAGAATATGATTTTAAACCATAAAGTTCATATAATTTAAGTCTACTTTTGTAAATACCTGGAGTTGCCCAGTCACTGAATAACGTTTTAGGTTTATTAATATTGATATTCAGTTTTTTTTTAGGAAACACTGAATTAAATTCAGAAGCAATGAAGCCAAACAGGTTATCATAAAGATTATTAACATCACTATCTATAAAAGAAAGGGTAGGTATTTTCCTTTCTATGTTGTCTCTAAAGTGGTCTCTACGCTTCTCCGTGACAGGTCTACAAATGATCTCAATAGACCTAGGGACAAAACTATGCTTAAAAGTAACCTGCTGTCCCGTGTGGTCCGACTGCATACAATTAATAATCTTTTTATCAGTTACATTCGTATTGCAGAAAACATTGTCAATACATGTAGCAGTAGTGGAAGTGATCCTTGTAGGTTCATTAAAAAGATTCGACAAATTAAATGAATTAAGTAAATTTATAAACCTTACAGAATATTGTGAACCTTCAAGGATATTAATATTGAAATCTCCACATATAACAACTATTTTATTTGTTTTACAAACTTTTTTAAGGACTTCTTCCATTGTAGCTTCAAACATACTAAAATCTGATGCGGGAGGCCTATACACGCACACTATAATATAACGATCCATCTCTGCACACGATATTTCTATAGTTCGCTCAATGGACAATGCTACGATATCTTTGCGTTCTTTACATCTTAATTTATTATGTATAAGTATAAGTGACCCACCGCGTATCGCAGTCTGTCTCATGAACGAACTAATAAAATTATAATTATCTATATTAAATGAACAATTAACTTGCCTTAACCAATGTTCAGTTAGGCACAAGACATGTATATCCATACAGTCAAGGAATAGACCTATTTCTAGTTCCTTACCAGAGAAGCCCTGTATATTTTGATGGACTAAGTGTAAATAATTACAAGACTTCTCTGCAGTAACTGCAATAGGTTTGCAAGAGATGTCCTCTATTGTCTTATCATTTAATTTAAATTATTTGGATCAGAATCCAAAGTCATGTCAAAGTTTTTACTGGACTGCTCAATAGAAGCAGCCTGGTTAGCCAAGTTCTTGGCTGTTAAAATAAAATAAAAAGATAGCGACATAGCTATTTGTCGTTTATGATAATTAGATAAGTAATAAATATCCTTCGTCAAACTATAATTACAATTTATAATCAATTTGTTAATGTCAATTAAATGAATTCTATTATTACCAAATGTCAAAGTATCTAAACACATATTCAACTTATATCTATTATTATTTTCTACCTCTGACATCCCTACTGCATAGGGCAATGTAAACAAAATAATTTTTTTAATGTTTAGGCTACATAGATTGTCAATGTGATTAATCAATTGTTTTTTATTCAAACTACCCCTATTTCCAATTAATATAATTAATGTAGTATTCTGACTAAAATTATGATTCATAATATTTTCTATGACATTACTGAAGGACGAACCTGGTAAACAGTTATTAATTACAGGCTGATCTAAGTGTGTACTTATGAACTGGCCCATACTTTTTCCCATATCATCACTGAACATGACATAATTATCAGTTTTAATGGTGGTAAAATTATTACTAAATTCATTATATTCATATTATAAACTACAATCTGGCAATTCTTTGCGACTTATCTCTACCTCAAGGTCAAATTATACGCGATGCGTAATATTAATGTTTCTGATATTATGACTTTAATACAACAGAATTGGTATCTTTTCTTTTAATCAATTTTTTTTCAAAAAGTTGACTTTCGGTTCTTACATATTTTTGTGCACATCTTTTATAATAGTTTATAGCGCTTCTGCATATTTATTTTTAACTACTCGACTCTTAGAGTAAGATGACATATATACTTGATATTATGAAGTTGCAAAGGAGATGGCACACATCTTAATTCTATATTTTAGAGAATTAAAAGCGGAGTGTACAAAACGCCTTATTTTCAATACAATGCTACAAGGCTTTGTACAGATAAAATACCTAATCAGAGAATTCATAATTTTAAGCTTAGCAGGCGAATAAGGCTTATTTTTGTTTTTTTGAGTATGTCATCAGATTCTGCAATAGATAAGTTTAAATCGATTGAAATCTCCACTCGACAGTAATCTGATCGTCAAAGCATGTTTATTCTGCTGCACTGATTTTAATGATAACATTGATAAGATAAAACATGATTTGCATGATA
Organism: Nomophila noctuella; assembly: GCA_958496325.1. Lineage (NCBI taxonomy): Eukaryota > Metazoa > Arthropoda > Insecta > Lepidoptera > Crambidae > Nomophila > Nomophila noctuella. The sequence goes on from OY292497.1 coordinate 9,209,298, forward strand.
GACATTGTCAAAAAACGCATTTGACCAGCCGATAACCATACAAACAGTTAGTAGTGCTGGCGAATTAGGTTTATATAAATAAATGTTATTTGAATGATTTTAACATTTCAAATAATATTATTATGCCGACATACATTTAGCTTTCAGTCACACGATAATTTAACAGTTCGCTTTTTACCCAGGATATTACGCTAAAATAACATCATGTACCTAGGTAATTTTAATTTTCTATTTAACAACCTAATATTGTTATAAATAATTAGAATTTTATTAAGTATCGCATTGGATTTTTGTCAAAAAATTAAGCGTCAATTGGTAGATGGGGGTTGAAATCTTTGTAAAAAGTGTAAGCGTCATTTGGTAGATGTGTGGGCAAAACAAGAATCCCCAAATCCGTGAGAAGAGACCATTGTCTCACATTCTCTCGGAGCGAACGAATTGATGCGATGCGGTCTGTGTGTGGCGAATTTGGAAAAAACGTGCAACGCATATTATTTATGTGAAGTCATTAAGTATTCATAATTTATACTGCTCATTTCATATTTAAAATGGTGCCTTGTATGTTACCACACACGAATGTCTCTGCTGAGTGCTTATACGTAAAATGAAGTTAAGCTTAGATCCTCTGGTAGCCGTCATCAGAAATAAGAAGGAACACAATTAGATTAATGTAGCCACATTTAAAAAACATACATTGAATCTAAGTGATTTTAAAAATGACAAGGCTTTAAAAATAAGACAAATTGCGTTTGATTTGGTAGTTGCAAAGAAATACCTATAAGTATTAAAGAATTATTGATAGAGTTAACTTCAGTACAAGGTTTCGGAAAAGTCCCGTATCCGCCTCAACACTACCAAACCAAAGCCGTCCTTCTATCGTCAAAAAATGTATACAACCGTGAGGTCATTTTTAATTCGAAAACAAAATCGATTCGGACCTGCGACAGCGCGTGTTGAATTCGAATCAGCTTCCCGAATGGAGTCTTGGCAGCCGAGACTGCATTGAATAAAAATTACGACGGATGTGGCTTCCTCCTTGGAATATTTTAAAGACTTATTCGACAACCGGCGAGTGTCACTTGCGGAGTTGCGGTGCACGTAAGTTGGTTTGTTTAGCTACCTTTTTCATTCATTGTCTTAAAACTGCTCACTCGGAATAAATAAATATAAGTACGAATAGATAAATGAAACATACACTTCAACCGAACACATACCAAAGTACGTATACCACCAAAACACAAAACAGTACCATTGTAGGTACCTGTAACCCAAACTAAGCATCGGATTAAAACTCGGATATAAATTGGTTTAATTTTGGTATTTTATGATCGAGTGTGTTTAAATCAACAAAAATATGTTAAAAGATGATTTTCTCGATCGAGAAGAGATCTAACAAAAATAGATGAAACTCGGGAAGTGCCAAACCAGAAAACAGGAGTTTTTTCCCTTTTCGAATACAGTCAGTTTAAAAATTCAGCGTACGCAAGCGGGGCCGGCCGGAAAGAAAACAAAACGATGACATGGGATCGCAAGGCCTCGTAACGGGAGGATACCCATTCGATAGGTCTGATGGCAACGGGTTACACTTTCTAGGTCAGCATTCGGGTATTGTGGCTTTTTCCGTTCTCTGTACTGTTTTGTGTTTTCTTTCATATCGGGTGGCAAACCGATGAGAGATACAGTCATGTTATTTAACGTCGCAAACGTTTAGTAATGCTTCTACATGTAGGTAATGGGTGGAAACCATTTAAAATCAAAGATCAGAGGCCTTGTAGTAAGGACTCAGACTGTCTTTTTGCCCGATATATTATACTTTCGAAGAACTCTCAAACGCATAATTTCAATTACCTATATTCCACTATAGGTTCGAAGGAATGGGTATTATTAAAAAACAAAAACTCTACCCAGTAAAATAAGACTACTCCTTTTTCATTTTGACATACTACTACTACATGACATAACAGTTGGCCGGTAACGAGTGATTTTAAAGAGTATTAGGTATACTATCTAAAATCAAAATCACTCGTACGTAAGTGATTCACCCTAAAGAGTAAGAATTAACAAAATTAATTTTATTGCCTTCAACGAGTTGTTCAAAAGTTTCCTCACACCTGAGAGCCCTGTGAGTATTCAAATTCAGTTGTACACGAATAACACATTCCATTTATCAAACATCAAAGGAAAGAAAATATGTTGGAACAATATGGAAAACAGTTTGTATTTGTTCTGACGCAACAAATTGTTTGTACGGTCTCCCGCGTGTCAAGGTACACTTGTTGTTCAATAGTAACCCTTATGTCGCCTTACATAAGAGTAGTACGAAGTTCAAAGCTTTATAGTATACTAGCGGCCGCCCGCGACTCCGTCCGCGTGGATTTCGCCTAGCCTTCCTCGTGAAATGGAATATCCAACACAAAAATAATTTTACAAATCAGACCAGTAGTTCCTGAGATTAGCGCGTTCAAGCAAACAAACATACAAAAAAACTCTTCAGTTTTATATATTAGTATAGAGTAAAGATTTACAGTCTTAAAACATTCGATTTTAAAGATTTTGAAGCCTATTAATTTACCCAAAATATACTTAAAGAAAAAAAATATGTACTGCCAAACTTCCAATATTGACAAATATTTTTAAAAGGAAAAATATATTTTACAACAAACTAAACGACCCACTGGCTAAATGTGTAAAATTTTATAATCACACTAATATTAAAAATGTGAAATTTTGTTTATTTGGATGTTTAACTTTGTCTGTCAAACACGCTGAAACTACTAAAAGGATTTAGATGAAATTATTAGGTACTTAATAGTATTTTAATCCCTATGAAATGCTCCCATGCAAATCTTGAAAATTCCAAGCGGCAAAGCCACTGGTAAAAACTAGAGTACAAAATCTATCCTCCTCTTAAATCATAAATCGTATCAAAATCAGTTTCAACTAAAAACTGAAGTAAACATACATATCCATATACATAGAGGCTAAGTTTTATAGTATGCAGAGTTAGGATGAAGAAAAGATTTGGGTTGAGTTGATACACTTTTCCGACGAGGCCCCTAGGGCACCATGAACATAGCCTTGTGTAAAAAGAACTCCAAACTGACTGATTTTCTATGCAAGCACCCACGTAACTACTCTAAAAAGAGATTTGTTTAGACACAGAAGCGTTATGGTCGAGATGAATCCTTGAAACGGAAAATTAGCACATAGTTAATACGAAATAGTTATTCCCTGTGTCATTTAATAGAATTATCCACTTAATGGACTGTTTATTTCATCTACGTAATCAAGCTAGAGTTGTTAATCGCTGGGTAATTGCACAATTAGCATTTAATTAATATCTTTTAACTCGTGCTTAGCTAGTAAACTGTGGTTTGTTTACCAACTATTTAACGGATTTGTGCTTATGAATGGAGTAGAACTAGAGACATATTTTCTAGTATATTATGATGATGTAGGAGTTCTGATACTTAAAGTGGAAGATCTTGCCCTGAGATATTGAATAGAACCCGACGGCGAGCAATGTATTATTCAAATATAAACCTTATCACATTTGCATTTGATTTCGTGAGTTAATTTATTTCTACTGACTGTACCATTTTATTTTGTTGATGTCTATGTTATTTTTCATATTAACTTTCTTTATAAAGTGAAGAAAAATATTTGGAATATTTGGTGATTCGCTGACTAATGCTTCAATTTTTTTCCCTTGATGCATCAATATGTACCATGTCAGTAAGTAATTATTATCTTAAGGAAATATAAAACTGAATGTCAATACTAGAAAATGGACACCAGATTTACATATTCAATTGTATGTTGCTCATATTTTAATGAATTAATGTAGACACGATGAGACAATATCTATCTATCAGCAAAGGTCGGATACAGCATCATGTAGGTATTAGAATTACTAAAATAGAATCATTAGTATTGTAAGCTCACCTGACACTAACGTCACGGTTTCCTATTCAATTCTTTTAATAAAATGTTGTGGTGTGTCTTTTTTTTCTTATAATAATGCACCCCCGGCCGTTTTTCGAGCATGGCGGCCGATCTTCCGATCAGCAAGGTATGCAGGATATATTATAGTGCACATTTGTGCGCAAGCACAGTAATCCCTATTCCCTCACTCTCATACATAGTTCGGTGCGACAGCAATCTGGCACGACCGGAGGGAGATCAGGCGCAGGACCAACGGCTTAACGTGCATTCCGAAACACGAAGACCTGGACGTAAACTAATTAAAAGCCAAGTCTAGAATCTACGTGGGCTAAATCATGTTTTCCAATACCACTATTAGGTTTATAAACGGAATAGCCGTCCGTAGCATGGACACTTTCTTCCGCCTCTGCTTTTCAAACGGATATTGCTTCAGCGACTAACGTGACTGCAATATAATGACCTGCTGTTCCAATGTTTTGAGAGCTATGTTAATCCCTCTGTTAAAAAATATATATATTTAAACCACTGTTATTTTTTTAGCAGTATTTGAGGAGCTCGATGGCGCAGTGGTTAGCGCACTCGGCCTGCTTCGGTTGCAAAGTTAAGCAAAGTTCACAGATGCCAGTCATCGGATGGGTGACCGAAAATTTTACGTTGGGCACGTTAAGCCGTAGAGAGACCAATCTTTCTACGGTCGTGTCAGATTGCTGTCCCACGAATTATGGGAGTGAAGGAATAGGGAGTGCATCTGTGCTTGCGCACTCACTTGTGCACTATAATATCTCCTGCGTACCTGGCTGATCGTAAGATCGGCCGCCAATTGGCCGGAAGGTAATATTATTATTTTATTCGCAGTAGAACGCTTTTTAACATCATACAAGGAGAACAGATTCTCAGACAAGCACGAGGCAAGCTTATAGGAATCAACGAAGACGCTGTCAATTGTACACTTGAGTGCGTATGACACAAAGATACAAGTCAAACAAACTCAAAATTTTAGTGTATCTGTGGGTTTACAACTCACGGCCCCAATGCAGGGTCACACTAAAATGCGTCATCAAAGCAGTGAAGACGAATTTCACGTGACGTTCGTTTAAAATGCGCATTTTAATAAATGTACCTACATACGTTAATACGATACTGTAAGCAAACGGTTTGACCGATAAAATATTCAGATACAATCCGAAGGCAGGAAATAAGCGTGTCTCTCATATTGACATTATCAAAGCTATCTTTGATATTATTGTCAATGTACGAGAGGCTGTATAGGAACAAAGTATAGGAACACACTAGGTTGAAATTACCGATGTTCGGCGTCCTTCATCAGCGTTAAATCGGTCGCATTTTTTCCGCATAGTGTTTCTACACTACACTGTTCTAACAATGAGTTATTCGTCAACCTACATGTGACAAATTCCGCAAAGTGCATAGTTTGTTAATCTTTGATATCATTGATAAGGATTTGCACCAGTTCCTTTCTTCCGGTATTATCAGTGTTTAGTTTCTGATATTGTTTCTTACTTCCAGTTTTTCGAAGCAAATCGCGTGCCGTGAAGGGTCACAGCAAAAAAAATCAACATGTGCCTATGGCAGTTTAAAATAAAATTACACAATAATGTCAAATTCTATACAGATACAGCCAACATAAATGCGAACGCGAACGTACCTCGCGATGATCTCATCTGATCTCATCTCACACAAGTGTTACCCGACCAAAACAAACGCTTTTTACATCTGCTCTGCGACCTTGCTCCTCTGGTGGGGAGCAAGATTTAACATAATACAATCACAATTATTTGTGTAATCAGCCCAATATCGATCCGTGAAACGTTGAATAGATTACGATTACGTATCTGATAATATGTTATTACAGTGTGTTTTGGCATAACAATGAAAAAATTAATGTAAGATAGTTTTGATGTTTAAGGGGATTATAATATTTTTCATTAATGGAACAGAGTTAAACGGATGATTATGTCATTGATCATGATTATGGCATATGTATATCGTGATCGTGGTTTTCTTAGGATGGTCGTCAAAGGACGTTAAAACTTTGTACTTTCCGTGCGTCGGGACTTCGAGAGTCAGCAAAAAGGAAATCTTTATTTTTTATTTTTGCCAAAATTATTTTACGAATTTACATGTCACATTTAATAAGAAACATGTCATGTCGGTATAATGTATTTTTTATAAATTTGTTTGTTCTTTCTGACAGTTAGTACTGTAATTTTTCAATATTCTTTTATTATTTCTAAGTGAAACAGTACTAAACGGAAGCTCAAGGCTTTTTTGTGGGCCAGTTGAAATTTTAGAAATAAAAGTAATCAGATCAGATTTTACCAAGCGGTGTCATTGACTTAGATTTCAAAAAATACCTTTTGTCCTAAAGCGAAACATAAACTAATTAATGTCCAATACCCATTTTTATACTCTGCCAGACAATTCCGATTAGGTACACAAACATAAAAATCACTGTCAACCACAACATTCTAAAACCAGTTCGCATATACGCGACGTCCATTTGCAAATTTTTGAGATACGACGCAGTAAGTCGGAATTCAAAATGGCAGAATTTACAAGAACTGGGTCGAAATAATGTGTGTGGTCAAGTTTAAATACAAGAATTATACTTGAATTAAATGACATCTCTTTAGTCTGGCGATTTTATGTAATTAAGAAATGAATCGAGACGAAAAAATATAATTTGTTTGACGGCATACGGCAACGCATAAGATCATGTCGATCTTATGCGTTGAAAGAATTTCTTCAATTTGATGATGGTATATTTAACCCCTTACTGTTTATTTATGTATATACCGACTTTACGAACTCCCTGTGGGTTAAGAATGCTGTTGTTTCCCCTCCAGACTAAAAACTTTTACCTAACAACTTCGAACTCGAAAAAACAGGATCGTAGACCGAGTTACCTCAAAAGTAGCTTCTGCTCTTCTGTTAACATCTTGTTTTCTGTCATTTAAACCAACAACATTCGATGACGGAACTACGTATTTAATGCCAACTCCATAAACAAGACATATTCTACATCAAAGCACCCTCTACATTACAGGCCTCCTAAGTCAAATGGAGTAATGGATCTATACAGTACAGGCCTACTGAGTTTAATGCAGGGCTGGATTAACCATGAGGTATTGTAAGCGCGGGCCAACAACAAGTAACTACTAGGGGCCCCAAGAATACAGTTTGCGCACACAGTATGAACACAATATGTGGGTGAGTGAAATATGCCCTTTCTCAATAAAAAAAAAAACAAATTCGAAGCTACGATATTCCGACTGAATATATGAATGAATATGTAAGAGGAACTTAAAAAGTGTATGTATAATTTACATGTCACACCAAATGGATTTTTGGTAGAATTAAAAACCATGAAGTCTTAGTGTAGAAACACACCAGGCCAAAAATACGCGACCAAGTTTGGCGCGACATGCCGAGATGCATGCCGAAATAACGTCGTGTTATATATCGTATAGAAAATGCATTGCGTAGTCCCGTCGCACTTCTGTCGCGTATTATTGGCCAGGTGTGTTTACACACTTAATCGTACTCTGAACCCCACCGTAATATGCCATTGCCATTTAATGTTTAAACAATAGAAAAAGGGCACCGCGAATGGTCAGTGCCATTATGGGGCCCTTTCCGAATCCCTATAATAAGTCCGGCTCTGTTTAAATGGATCATAATGGACGCATTAGTTACCCTACGACAGAATTGAGTGAAGCAGCTCGATCGAAGCCTGTTTCTTCTATGGTCTCGTTAACGTCTGAAGGTAATGGGCTATAACCCTTGAGAACGACTTTTGTACCCCTAAACTCTCCCGTATCGAGCCTATGTCTGTACAAATGGCCGGTATAGTACGGCAGAAGCAATAAAATTACTTTCGTTATAGACAGAGGTAATGGAAGCCGGTCATTTTATTATACGAGTACTACATTAAACATGGAAGGTAAATAGGAATAAATTAAAGCAAGATTAGCCGTGGAAATTAAAATATTCCGTTTGTAAAATGAGTTTTAGAATAGAATTTCAGTACCTAGATGGAATGTTCTATGATGGAAGTCTATTATTACAATTCAGAGCGGGGTCTTATTTACTAAATGGTTTTATCTGCCTGTAAATATTCACGTGGGGTGGGCCACTTCTTACTTATAAAGGAGGTCGAAATCGGAGAACTAAATCAAAAATTGTGCGGTAAAATGTTATCAGTTGTACAGAACCTTAGTAACGATTATTATAAGTCGGTTAATGGGTAAATCTAACTAGTAGTGCCAAATGAATCATTTAAAAAAAATTACAAAGTTTGGCAAGACATTTTTTTAACGAATAACAAACTTTGTTTTATTGGAATTTAAGATAGGTATTTATTCAAACGAAACAACGCTATCGTTCATTGAACTGTGGGTTAATTGAAAAACGTGTAAGTCACTTACTTGTAAACCGGATCAGTATAGTATAGATGATTGCTATTGGGCGGTCAGATAAATAATGTTTTTTTTTAATTAAGTATTTGGGCTAATAATAACTTGAACGCCTCGAAATAATATTTAATATGTATACCTAATACATATTGGTAAATTATATTAGGAAGTAATTATAGTAGGTAAGTTACCTAGATTATTAAAAAGAGCAACTACCTAGTTTTGTGAGTTTATTGTAAATGTGGAAAACTAGTGTAGGTAGGTACTGCTTTCCTTATTTCCATTACATAAACAAAGACCACGTTCCTATACTGTAGGCACCATATATAATAAACGCCACAAAATTAACAAAATAACTTTATGAAATAAAACTACATTTTAACAGATAGAATCGCGGTATGATTTTAAACTACTAATCATACCGCCATACCGTGATTGTATCTGTTCAAAAGTAGTTTTATTTCATGAGTAACAGTGGCGTAAACCTCAGAAAACATTAAAATAACTTCAGATATTACTGACACGAGATATAATATGTGTACCTACATGTGATTGTATTACTACAACTATAAATGATGACCTTGCCGCGGTTTATTCAGCTGATAAGAAGTTATCTTCTACGCATATTTATTTACTTAAAGGTTTCGTTCCAATATTTAATAAGGGTTTCTTCTTACATAAGATATTTGATAACACTTGAAACATATTGGTTTTTAAATATTGTTTTTTAACTGAACAAACCACAATATAATGATAATGACCTACATACAGTACATTGTATTACACCTATTTAACTCTGGTGAATAATAAAATGAGGGACGATTAATTGTTCAATCAAGAAATTAGGTATGCCATCATATTAAAAAAAAATACAAGATAAAAGTTATCTGAACTATTCTCAGGAAGTATTCATAGGATTATTGTAAGTTTTTAAAGTATAAAAATACTGGTTACAGGTTGTCATTATTTTTTCTTTTAAGATAAAACATAGATTGATAAATTTGAGCTTGTTTATATTACGAGTATAAGCAAATTTAGATTAGAATCATTAATTTTATTGAAGTACTGACATTGCAATTAAAAATAGACTTGATACTAGCAGTATTTAGTAAGCATTGGTCGACAGCATGATTATTTCCTGTGTTACGTCAAGAGGAATATTTTATACGGTTTAGTTAAGATTTGTCAACTTTCCGCGGGAAAGATAAAATGTACTTTGCCTCAATTAACATGATAAAAACAAATCATTACAAATCGATCAATCAAGCGAATCGCAAGCAACAATGAAGATTCCTTCAATTTGAAAAGGGCTCATATGCAAATACAGCTTTCGGCGTCAACCAACATTTCACAATACAGATGAAATATGCCGTAACTGTAACTTATGCCTCATATTATAATAAAAATATTATCACAACACTGCTATTTGTTTGACTGTGACGTTGTGCCACTTATCATTTACGTCGCTATGTTTGTACAAATCGCTGTTTGTATTATGAAACTGTCATTGGTATCGATTTCATTACTTGATATTAGGTAATATATTTAAAACGTAAATAAAATTAGGTCGTTAATGGTATATCCAACGTTTTTTTTTCATCTACGTATAAAAATAATATTGTAAAAATATTGATAATAATAATTGCCAATCTGCTTAAAGTAATCTATAAAACACGAAAATATATATTTAGGTAAGTATATGAGGTTTAATCTTGATTTTTTTCAGGGAGCAATGCACGCATATACTTACGAGTAGGTATATCTACCTGTGTTTTCCACGTTACAGAGTTTTGTTCTATTACACCACCAGCAGATGACCTTTAAAAATGTCATGCTGACTTTCAGATCAGATTAATATTTTGTGTTCATCAGAAAATTCCTCAATTTACCTCCACGTGTAGGTAAATGACTTCCGAATATTTAAATAATAGCACACTCATGACCACTACCAATCAAGGTCATGATTTCAATCATCATTGAAATAGTTTTTCAATGCCGTGACGGTTACACTTCAGTAAACGGGTATGTTTTTAATGGTAATGTTTAAATATCTCTGGACATTATATCTCTGGACATTATATCTCTAGACATTATTCATTCTTACACATTTCTTGGGGTACATAGGTTAGGTCCATCATTACCTATTTACCCCTCAGATTAGTTAGTGTCTTATTATCTGAGATTCAACAAATGAAAGCATTAAGCACAATTAAAATTATGGTTTTGCAACATCAGTAATAATTTTTATACAATAACGTTATTCAGATTGTAAAGTAAATTAGTAAATCAAAACATTGAAAAGCAATAAAAAATACTCATTCATAATAAAATCAAGATACATACCTACTTGAAATGCGCCAAAACTTTTAAAGGGGTCATATTATGCAGACATCGGATTCCTGTTCTCTCAATGTTGTCCCGAGCTCGAAGTACCAACCCAACATTGTACAAATACCCTCTGTAAATTCAAATTAGGGAAATAAATTGGATTACTCCTAATGCGATCCACGCGCGTTGGAATAAAAAGGAATTCGGCCTGAAAGTGGGAAACCACTATTTTAGCTTTTCAACGCGATTTTAGTCAAATCGGGTAACTTTATTCAACGATGTAAGAGTGTAAAGATTTTGGCAATGCTCTTTCCTGGGTGTGACTTGACGGAACCAAAGTACTTAGATGGGAAAATTTATTTAATTTTCAATCAGGATGTTATACATTGGTTAACGGAAACCAAGGTTGGGAAAAGGTATCCGTTTTCAAACAGAATGATAGGTAAGTTAAATGACAAGAAAATGTGTTTTTTATTTAGGTACTTAATATTTAGTTTGATATAGGAATGAATATATTTAATTGCGGTGGAAATGTTTTTCCTATTTCGCTTAAAACAGTAATTTTTGCGCGCAATCTTGAATAATATTTAGTTTTTACAGTAGTCGTTTTTTTGTCTCAGTGTAAATAGTATCCAAAACAAACATTAAATAACTTCTATTTCCAACTCATCATAAATGGCAGGGTCCAAGTTTGCAGCGTGGACGGAAATTGACCGACACGTGTTACGGATTAGGTCTCAGCAAGACGAGTCTGGCAGATCAAATTTCCTGGATGTGACTTGACGGCATCGAAGGACCATTAAAATGTGTTGCGAATATTCAGTATAACTATTAGAGTTCCAAGTTATAAGAAAGAACAATCAACATTTAGGTATAATTAATAAGTGGTTCCTCATGTATCTGGGGAATTGAGAAATTCATTTCGTATAAAAAAAAATTGGAGTCAAGTAAAATGATGTGAAAAAGTGCTTTTTTATTTTTTGTTTTTGTGCATAGTTTTATGCAAGAATGAATAATGATGCTTTGAAAAAGATTAAGAATAAGATCACTTATTTCTTTATGAGACAATATATTGATAGTCAGTGTTAGAGTTTAATGTTCAAGTAGAGAAAAGAATAACCAATTTCGCTAACCGTAATTTGTGTGAGCAATCTTGAATATTCATTAACTGTCATCTGTATAAATATTCGTATTTCAAAGAAACATTCCAAGCATTCTAACTGATCTAAAACTTAGTTAGATAAATAAACTGTGTTATGAATTGACTTATGCTTGTTTAAATGGAGCGATTCACGTGTAGATATGTTGAATAGAATTATGGTAAAGTTATATTGCAAGAACGGGCTCTAATGTATTCCACACAATTACAGAGTAAGTTATGGATCTAGTTCGAACAACGTTCTACACGTAGGAACTCCTCTTCATTCAAATACATTGCTATATGGTAGGTACTATGCGGAACCATTAATAACTATTTAATAGGATGTTTAATTCTAACAGCATAAGATTGCTGCATATATCCCAATTGATTAGAGTATTTAACTGTCATTAAACCCATTGATTAGCCGAATAAACACATTTGAAATTAATGAATCCTTTTATACATAGAAATTTTTTTCATCTTACACAAACACAAGTGATCTACCTAGGTAGGTATATTAAGTTATATTTTTATTGATTCGAACCCGCGATTCTCGGTTTTGTAGCCATGGTCTCTGACCACTAGACCAACGAGCCTAACGGTTCTATCATAGAACAAATAAATAGTATGTTCTGTAAATTCTATTCTCAGATGCCACACGCAATGCTTTTACTAAAAAGGGCAGCATTACTAAAATTAAAATTGTAGCGCGTGCACTCTCCGTACACGTGGCACTAGAAAGTGGAACGACAGTTGTTTGTGGACATTCCGAAAATATGCATTAACACAAACGGAATTAGGTCGTGTGTCGCGTGTTGTGGTGTTCTGCCTGATTGAAATCTCGGGATTTTGGAGAATGCTGGTTTGGATAGTAGATACCTAATACATTCGAATCCATGAGTACGCCTGAAATGCATTTTTTAATGGAAGATGCCACACGATGCAGGAATTATTATCGCGTAATTTTGTATCTAAAATGCATTTCCGCCGAACTTTAACGTAATTTCAGCCTTGGCAGTTTGTTCGTGCACTAAGGATAAGGTGCTTACTTCGGAATTGGAAACCGTTGACCTACCTACCTAACAGAAAGTTAGGTATGATAATATTTGTGTAAATTAACAACAATTAAGGAGTAATTAATTAAGTTTTCAGCTCGATCGTTTTAGAGTGTAATTATGTACGTAAGTACTATCTATCTATCTAGGAATCTTGCGTGAATCTGGTCGACACAAATCACTATAATAAGACCTAGGTACCTAACCACTCTATTGTTTTAAATATAATTATTCATACCTAATTGTGCAGAACCAGAGATTGTGTCTGGAACTCGTAACCACTATTTATAGATAGTCTCGCATTAATCTCTCATCCCACACACTTTTCCCAGCAAATAGAAAACGACCCGTTTGTTGTGATCTTGTAGTCCTAGGTTTAATTCCCTGGTGGGGCAAGTACTTGGTTTTGCGAATCAAAAGATCGGTTTTGGGATCAACAATAGATGACGCATGTTAGTGGTCGAAAAATAAGTAGGTTTAACAGTTTTCTGTTAAATCATGATTGATGATCGATACCAATCAACAAAAAACGTTAAGGCTTGATTTACAAACGAAATGTAGTACCTAGGTACCATGTTTCCCACCTACAAATAGTATAGATGTAGGTCTAGGTAGGTAAGTAGGTATGTTATGTATTTTCATTAATAAACAAAACCATTTTTCAAGGCCACTCAAGCATTACCTACAGTAAATAACTAAATACCTACATTAATTGTAGGTACGAGTATGAACATACGGAACAGCTTTACCTTATCACATTTTATCACGTATAATCGGTATTTTACGAAACATTTTTATAGCACCGATTCATTAACAAAATCAAACTGAAAAAGGTTGAGATTCGTTGAGCGAAAACGGATAATAGGTATATTAACTTAAGTACCTTTTTTATGAGGGGGGAAACGCATTAATGTACCTATTAGGAAAACATACCTAACTATTTATCAATAAAGTGCGATTCCTAAATAAAATAGTAAATGGTCATTTGAGACAGTGTAGGTAGGTTATGTTAACCTGCTGTCATTTTTATTGTCTTTGATTTTTTGGATTTTCGGAATTAACATTTATAGGAGTTTTGAGGTCTATTGTTTACCTTCCCAGAATCCCAGCCCAGAAAAACTAAAACTTAGGAAAACGAAAGGATTTTTTTTCTTAATGCAGCGAGCAGAAGAACTATTTGAATTTTATGTTTTGTATGAACTTTTAGTACAAGTAGGTGTACCTATTGGATAAGTTGAACTTGTTTAGGTAACCTTCCTACTAAACAATAAAAGTAAACAGAACCCAAAAACCTATGTATGTTTGCACGAACCACCTCGCGAAATACTTACCGAGGTAAATGTGAATTGTTGAATCATTCTCCAAAACAATCTTATTTGAAACTTTGAAGAACCCAAAATGATAGCCCATCGGTTAAAAATGTTTGGAATCAACAGGTTGCTTTGATTACAGCTTCAAACTAAAGAGCTACTACACCGACCATGATTCGGCAAAACTGATATAAATAATAGTAGGGTAAGTTCGCCTGTTCGCGTCCACCGCCCAGTTCGCGTCCACTTTATTTTTAAATCCTCGAAAATAAGTAAACTGCTACACCAATCAAACGAAAAATCTTTACCACTTAAACCTGTATGTTTAAGAAGCTAGCACATATAAACAAAAGGTCCGTACGTCAAACCAAAATAAAATGAAAAAATAATTTGTCCTTGCTGTTCGACAAAAAGTGCGAAAACGCGGTATTTTAAGAAAAAAATTAGTGTGCAGCGGCGAGTTCGATGGTAAGTATTATATTGTTTCATATGTATTTTAGGAATCTTAAATGTTTCTAAACTTTTATAATGAAAGGAGGAATAATATTTGTTATGATTTTTTATATTTTTTTTATATTTAACTAATAAAATAAGGTGGACGCGAATTACTACATAAAATTTTCAAAATTTCCACTTTGCGTCCGGGTGGACGCATACTAAAAACATAATAGACCAAATTGCGTCCACTATGTATTTTTGCTAAAACCAATTAACTTTCTTGTAAAAATAATTTAAAAGCTAAAAGACAAGGAGACAAAATTTATTTTAATCTTATTTTGTCTTCACTAACAACTTTTTGATTTTCTGGTAGTTACCGCGACGTTGGTGCTATGGTGTCCTTAGACAACAAAATAATTCTACCATTAGAAGATATTGCATCAAAGTCCAATATTAAGTGATGAAAAAGAAACTCTCGTAAAGGAACTTACTCCAGAAATTCCTTTGACTTCATCATCAGCACCAACTGTATCGCTACCATCTTTATACCCTCAGAGTCTTAATTACAACCATTTTCAGCCACTACACAAAAGGGAACTACTGATTAATTTGAACACCTCCTGGTGCTGACTAGCTGACCAGTATTTTTTAAAAGGAAAAGATAATCCCAGTTCTCCAGCAACCATACCTTCTGCTGCATGAAGAAAGTATTAGGAAGGAAAAGCAGGAAGCGCGTTATTATTAATCAATACTGATCTTAGATTAAAATTAGGAGTCATCCATTACCGTGGAAGGGTGTCCTTAAAAAATCACGAAATGTCACAAGGGGGGAGGGGGCGTAGTAATATGTATATCATGTTTATTTTGTTTCCGGCAAATATGCTACACTTATCCAAAAATGGCGTTAAATCTGTGGTGGGAAGACATTCTTAATAAAATTAGTGTTCATCTAGTGTGGTAGCGTGGGGGGGGGGGGGGGGTTCTTAAACCTCACCAAGGGGGAGGGGTGTGGTCAAAAAAACATCACATGATAAATGGACCGCCCCTTAATAGAACTCATAATGTTTATCTTTAAAGGTGCCAGTACTGGTTAGGTTCCTCCTACATAGTTATCTTATTTTATGTTCAATAATTGTGGCGAATTAATTTTTAGAGTGATTTCAATGTTGATTTTTAATATTTATATTTATTCTTAAATAAAGACACTGATAGAATACAATCTTTCTTTTCATTTTTCTTCATATCACCCCTATTATCCTTTACTAAGCTGGTGGACGCAAACTGGTCCATGGGTGGACGCAATCTCGATTTTGTGGACGCAAACTGGGTAAAACGCCAAATTCAGATATTTTAATTTTTTTGGAATAAATACAAAGTGTTTTAAGCAAATTTGAAAGTTAATCTTAAAATAGACTATATAATGAACTTATAAAATAATTTTGAGATAGATACTAGTGCTGGGATATTGTTATTTTCGCCGTCAAACTTGGGAACTGCACTAAATGGACGCAAACAGGCGAAATGACCCTAACTTAGATTACGCCATTTGTACATTACACAGGTTTTAGCACATTGTGTAACTTACCACCAAGCTACGGAGACAGTTCAAGCTCAAGTTCACGGCCGGAACGTTGAGCGTACGCAACACCGCACAACTCACCACAAAATTCAAACAATAATAACTTAAAAACACTTAGCACAGGCACAAAGCGAACAAAACACCTTTAATAACTCAACAGCGAACTGGAAACGGCACAAGTAATCCAAAACAGTTTGTTTGAACAGTGAAAGTTTTCGCGATAACGAGAGGTTATGTTTTCGTCGCGCGACGGCGATTACGTCCTCTCGCTCAGAAAGCCGCGGCGCAACTGACAAACTGACAACGAAACGAAATAGTCTGAACAAGCGAATTGAGTGTTCCGCAAAACACGGAATGAATAGCGGAAAAACGGAACGATCAGGAATATTATTTTAACAAGCAAAAGGGACTATTGTTCAGAGAAAAAAATATTTTATGCCAGATTTACATAGGTAGATAGGTACATCACATTCATATTAATATTAATTAATGATATATTTAAAGGCCCCGAGATAAGACTAAATAACAAATTAGGTAGGTAAGGTACCTACCTAAAACTTTACGTGCTATTGTTTCTTGTGTTGTACCTACGTTTTGTTAGTAGGTACAGGTAGGATAGTATTTTACATATAAATAACTTACCTACTGGTAGTTTTCTAAAAGTAATGTTTGTTTTAAACCAACTTCAATAAGAGGTACCTACCTACCTATGTTTTTACCCTAGCAGTTCTAAACCTTGGGTTTTGATTCAACTGTTATGGGAAAAAAGAAGGCTAAGTTTTACAAGATGCGAAGACAAAGTGGGAAGGTAGTTTTACTCTGCCCTCTGTGTGTCGAGCAAAATCCCCAAGGTCTTTAGGCACTTTAGGTATCTCGGGTGCCTTGCAAAAAAAAATATTTTATAAAGTTTCATCATTATCCTCGACAACAGTTTTGAAAACCCATATAATATGATAATTTTGAATCCATTTGCCAAACATTTGCCCGTCGCAGGTGTTTGTAACATTTTGTGCATGCATAGTATACACACGCGACTACAAAATCTTGTACCTACTTACACTTACTTACCTAGCTACAAGAACACTACAAAATCAAACTTCACTTCAGCCTCATGCTGCTATGAATAATAAATAAATATTCCAAGTGACCTTTCTCAATATGTGCACTGTATTGCCCAAGAGTGAAGTTGGGCTTGACTTGTTTTTTTATTGAAATAACACAACAAGTACTCACTCACGCAGCTTATTATTGATAAAAATAATAATGATTATGGCCATACATGTAAAAAACGGCCTCGCAAACTACACATTAATTTTGAAATTATTAAATTTCGAAAATTTTGTCTGTGTGATATTTTAATATTAAATAATATTATTTTTTATTGACTGCTTGAGCCTGTGGGAAGGGGCGTTTCTAGAAAAAGGGGGTATTATGCAAAGTACTTTTTAAAAAGTAAAATATTATTTCTAAATTATACTTAGTCGCAGTACTTATTCGTTTTATAGAACTTAATTCTGTAATATAAGTTTTACTAGGTATATAAGTATGTATTTATTATTTTCTATAGTGTACTACACTTACCATTACCATTTAATAGCATTTTATTAAATATTATTTGTTTTTACCTTCGTAAATCGAATCAAAAGCGTCCGTTTATCATATTATGTAAGAGGGGGACACATTAGCCCACTTTTATTTATTTGGCGAAAAACATATTTACATTATATAAGTACTTATATCTAGTGACTCTGCACTAAGCAAAATTTGCTTGTATTGCAGTAGCCAAAATTACTTTTATGTTTAGTCACATAAAACATCAACTCTAAAGTCTTAACAGAAATTAAAATGACATCTCTTTCTAATCTTTCTTAATCTTTTCTGTCGCACAAGTGTTTTAAAAACTTCCCGCCCACGCGCCTTATTTTTCATTCCTTTTTAGCTCTTTGAAAGTTTTATATCAATAAGGATGTTGCCACCACCAGTCATTTGACCTTCTTTTATTAACTGTCAAAACGATTCCAAACTATGAAGTTTGTATGGGAATATCACACTATGACGTCACTAGTTCTAAAGTCAACTGAGTAACTAATTGTATAATTTTAATTTATTAAAAATCTTAATCTTACGTATAAACGAAAACAAACCAATACATTACGAGCTAAAAAGCGTCTTCTTTTTTAAGAAAAGTGTTGTGAAATTAATTATGATATGTGTTAACATCCCTATTACATTTATTGCAAAAAAAGAACTATTTCATTTTATTAGTGTCAATATACGTACATAAAACAAAATGACCCGATAACTGAACTTATAAGATGACTTTTAATGACGAAGGAGATACGTTTAGTTAGAGACCGGACACAAACAGCTTACAGTAGCAATTTTAAAGGTTTTAAATTTTGCAATTATCAATTGTAATTTTATCCAATTAAAAACAAAACGTATTATGTAATTTATTCTGTGTTATTTTCATTTTCTTACAGTGTAGCAACACTACTTACGTATTAATTAAATGTCCAAAGCTGTAAATAGCCATTATTAAAAAAGAGCTGTCAGTGTGACAATGACGTTTCTGACCAAGCGTTCGTTTTGTAAACATCGAAAATTCAAATTATATTTCCGTTTGTGGAAAGTTTAAGTTCCAGTTCTGCTATATATATCCCGTCTCCTGTTAAAAATAGTGTACTTGAACATTTTTACTGTACGATATTAACATTGCGTGTTGAAATCTAAACAAAATGATTAATACAAGCCCATGGACTGGCGGTACTGATGAAGAATATGAAACGCAACACTTCGGCTTCGGAGCACAGCGTCTTAAAATATCTGTGCGACAAATGGTTGAACAGAAAATCAGAACGGGAGTGAAGGATATGGAGTCGTACCTGCAGCAGTCGTTAAACCTCAATGACACTGACCAGGCTACATTAACACATTCGTGTGATAAGCTAATCAAATTGTATTGTGATCGTGCTGGTCCATCACTGGAGATAATTGATGGGGAAATTGAAAGAGTGCTTAAAATTCCTAGAAATGTGCTCTTACCAGAAGATGAAGTGCATGCGCAGGATATGACTGATGCTGACTATGAAAAGTTGAAGGAAGAAGTAGCTTCCTTAAGAAAACGTGTTGAACGAGGCGCTTTGATGGAAGCATTGCTTACAGCCGAGGAAGAGGAACTATCATCCGTTGAAAAAGTGTGTGAAACAGCCAAGAAAGACATGGAAGTGCTGGATTTACTCCTCAAACACACTGACGGAGTCAACACTGTCAAAACAATACAAAACGACACTCAATTCTTATGTTCAAGTGTGCCTTTCATGAACAAAAATGATGAAATAAACATATTCAGTGACTCATAACAATACTGAACATAATATTTGTTAAATGTAAGTACTAATAGATTTATTTATAAAACAATTCTCTTTCATTTGAATTTGTTACACCTCTAACATAATATATAGATTGACATGCAGTGAATTTGTCATCTATTTTACTTTTATTTGATACTAGCGGCCCGTCACGCGGTTTCACCCGCGTCCCGGGGGAACTACTTCCCGTACCGGGATAAAATATAGCCTATGTTACTCTGGGTGAATGTAGCTTTCCAACAGTGAAAGAATTTTTCAAATCTGCCAAGTAGTTTCGGAGCCTATTCAATTCATACAAACAAACAAAAAATCAAACCTTTCCTCTTTATAATATTAGTATAGATGAAATTGAATTTGATGGATTACAAAATGCATCCAGTAGTATGTTTGCTGTCAATGAGGTTATGACGGTCATTTAAAAACTTACGAGTACTAGTGGCCGCTCCAGACTTCGTTTGCGTGGATATTGTTGGTTTATCCCATGGGAACTTTCAACTGGGATAAAAAGTACCTATGTCAGACCATACCCTGCCTGTTTACCAAATTTTATCAAAATTCTATCAGTAGTTACAGTGTGATCGACGGACTAACATCCAAACAGTATTACATACAGTAACTGTTATCAATATTATAACACACTAAGTCTAAAGGAGGCATGCAGTTAATAAAATGAAACATCAAGAACAGTCAGTTTTATTTTAATGTAAAAACAGAATCTCTTAAAGAATACATTATCATTATCTATAACCAAGTCATTTAATAACAATATTACATCAATTCTATATTATAACATCAATTTTTATTATCATTAGTTAATACATTTTGAATATCCAAAAAAACAATACAAAAATTGATAAATCGTGATTTCACTTCAAAAACTTGGAATGCAATAACTTGGCACACATTACCTTAGAGATTTCGGGAGTATTAATTATTTTTAAATTGAAATCATCATCATAAATATTAATATTTGTAACTAAAATACTGTACCTACTATTAATTTATTTGGTATCACATTGACTTAAACTACCCACAAACTAGATGAAGGAGCCTCGCTCTACTAGAAAACTAGATGCTGAACATTGCAACAACATTGAAGGTTTAGTATAGCTACATTTTATCTTAAAGGTATTTATTTTTGACATACTGACATGCAGACAAATTCTAGATTTAAATAAAAATGTTCAAAACATTTATTGAGAGCATAGGATGAAATAGATTGATATTTTAAATGATTGATACATAGTATTTATGTTTGAATTGTATGATATTAGAGATATATCTTTTAAGAGGATTTTAAACATGTTTATAACATTTAAATGATGGTTTTAACCACAAATCTAAGCTTTTGTAAATAAGTGTAAATGTCATTTAAAAATGTTAATCATATTGAGTAGACGCCATAATCTTGACAAAAACAATTATAATGATTTAAAAAGCAAAGTAAAGTTATCATATTTCAATTATGACATAGATGTAAAGTTTTATTTTAATTTCTGTCTTAATAGAATACAACATTTTACCATTTAAATAAAAATCCTTATATCTAAATAGAATAAGAGATTTTGAAAATAGAGAAGTATGCAATTTATTAAAGAATACAGATTACTATAATATTACACCAACTAATGCATTAATAAAGTTATTTACTCATGAAAACTAAAGTTTGAAATATTTTCTGCAAATACAATAGAGATAGACTAATAATAATTATAGTAATTGATTGATACTGTACTTTTTATCACAGACAGTAAATAAATAAAGTGTAAATGAATAACTAATGAATCTATATACAACACTTTAGAATTTATGCTTTACGTTTCATATTTACAATCTTGTTTACACCTAAACTATACATAAATAATGACACATATCTATAACAAAAATTAAATATTTATGATCTACATTAGAACATTATTAGACTTTGATCAGTTACATTTTTTTATCTAAATAATAAAATGAGTATTATGCCAAAATGACTTACAAAAGTAAAATCTGCAATTTTTTATTGTCTGCCTATTGACAAGCACTCTGTACTTGTCGTTTTTTAAGATACAAACATTAAAATACATTAAATTGTAAAAGGTGACAAAAATAACTAACATTTTCATGTATAAATAATTTAAAATGCCTTGAATACAGAATAACAATTTCCTACAGTTGACTAGATTCATCAATGGCATTGTAATTTCACAAGATAAGAAACATATTAAAATAAATTTAATATTTATATCATCACACTACAATCAATAGTACAAATTGTGTCTTTACACCTATTAATGTAATGCTTTCACAAAGAGTTAAAGGCCACAAAATAATATCTTTTCCAGACACATTTCCAATGTGTCAAATATGAATACTTATACTTTTTTTTTACTTTTGACTGAAATATAAAATAATATTTTGGTATGATAAGAACTCTTACTTTGCTAATAACATACAAAATATGGGTTGGTTAAATTTAATACAAAATAGTGAAAACTTGAGGCAAATATCATTTTGTGGCATTGCCTTTTGTTAATGCAGTTAACATTGAAATTGTCAGCCTTTTATAAAAATATTAGCAACAATCACCTACAACAAGGGGCTGAGATGTTTCATAATTATTACATTAAATACAAGGATTATGTACACAAACATTGATTTTATTCTTTGGACGCGTCGTGGGCGCTAATGAAAATATTCTTAACTGTATTTAAACTTAAAACTATATTGCACAATTTGAAGGAATGAATCTTATTGTTACCACAAATTACAGAAATAAATGTGTAGAGTGTAATGTAATTAAACTATCTAAGACAGAATATAATTTTCGTTAAAAGTCTCATTAAAAGAATAAAGAGTCAAGGTTACCCTTTATAATTTCTTTTGCAGTTAAATGAGCAAAAGCCATAAAAACTAAAGACCTATCCATACTTAACATTTTCCCTATATTTAGCCAGACCTGGCGATTCGAGCAACTTAAATGGCTGGTATATGGCACTTAGTAATAAAGTAGGCATAGAAGTATTTAATTAGGAATAGAAGTGCCATTGAGGAAGTGCTAAGAGTGTATGTAATATTAAAAACAATGGTATTAATTAAGTATACAAACAATTATATTTTGAGTACTGTGCAGAGGAACAGTGTGGAAAGAATCAGTAAGTAGGAAAATGAAATTGTGCTCAAGTAAGTGTTTAATGTTCCCAAGTTGTTATCTTTAAATAAAAAAAAAAATACTTGATGCATGTAACATTGACATGGGATGAGAGGTTATGCACGGTGTGCATTCACCAAGAATGTGGAGCATGTGTATGTTATGTTCAACCAAACTCTTTAACCAAATCGTTGAGCTCTACATTGCTGAAGGTACTGTTTTGGTCAACTTATAAAAATGCGTTCTTCCAAGACAGACACTATGGTCATGGTCAGACTAAAGCTGTGAAGTCAGTTTAGAAGTGCTCCTATAAGAAAAACGTGTACCGTGTGGACAGAAAAAGACTGTGTTGTGAAGTGATATCGGGTGTGCGGTGCGTGAGGTTACGTGAAGTCGTGAGGTCTCATCGTCAACTCCATGGTAAACTTACGAATCTGCAGTTTTTGTCCATTTGTAATTTTAATATGAAGTGTGTAGAAGAACAAACTAAGCTTAATTTCGACCAACGTCATCTTCCATTTGAAATACATTGCGAGCGTAATCCCCCAAACTTCGTTCGCGTTTTTCGGCCTAGTGTGTTTCTACACATACTGTTTTTTTAAAGAAATGTCATATCTACAAAACCTGCAGCTTCGTTTGCCATGGAGGTGATGCCATGAGGTGTGAGGTCGTGAGTGCATTCGCGAGTGCATGAGGTCGCGAGTGCATAAGGTCACGAGTGCATGAGGTTGTGCGGTGTAGTCAGACGTATGCGGCAAAACCTGCAGCTTCGTTTGCCATGGAGGTGATGCTATGAGGTGTGAGGTCGCGAGTGCATGAGGTCGCGAGTGCATGAGGTCGTGATTGCATGAGGTTGTGCGGTGTAGTCAGACGTATGCGGCAAAACCTACAGATTCGTTTCTCATGGAGGTGATGCCATGAGGTTTGAGGTCGTGAGTGCATTCGCGAGTGCATGAGGTCGTGCGGTGTAGTCAGACGTATGCGGCAAAACCTACAGATTCGTTTGCCATTCAGGTTATGCCATGAGGTGTGTGTGAGTTCGTGAGCTCATAGGTCGTGCGGTGTTATAGTCAGACGTATGCTGCAAAACCTGCAGATTCGTTTGCCATGGAGGTGATGCCATGTTGTGTTAGGTCGCGAGTGTATGAGGTCGTGAGTGCATGAGGTCGCTAATGCATGAGGTCGCGAGTGTATGAGGTCGTGAGGTTGTGCGGTGTAGTCAGACGTAGGCGGGCGGGCGCGCGTCGGGCGCGGTGGCGGGCGCGCGCGCGGCCGGCCCGGGCCAGTGCCAGCCGTCGCTCAGTGCCACCAGTCACACCGGCCCCGCCCACTCGGTGCCGGCGCTCTCCTGCAACATAACAAGGTTTTATAGGTTAACTAGCTGCCCGCCCCGGCTTGGCCCGTGGTACTTACTTACAAACATGTATTATACATACAAACCTTCCTTAAGAATCACTCTATCTATAAAAAAAACCGCGTCAAAATCCGTTGCGTAGTTTTAAAGATCTAAGCATACATACGGACATACAGCGAAAGCGACTTTGTTTTATACTATGTATTGATTAATGGCATTAGATCCAGCGAATATAGGCACCGTGCGTAGCGATGACTCTGCCATCTCGTGCGTGACTCATATTTAAAACTTTTACTCGCAATGTCGGTAATTCTACTGTCAAACTACGGAAAAACACGGTGCCTTATTCTACCATCTAGTGACTCATACTCGAAACTTTACGCTAAAAGTCAAATTTTACTGTCAAATCACAGAAAAAATATCGGGATTTTAGCGCCCTCTATAGTTTCTGCAAGGTGCCTATTGGACAGTGATACTATCCTTTTCTCCTTATATAAATTGCGTGTGATAGAGCAAGATAGCAGCCACAGGTACTCCCACCGCCTTAACTGTCAAGTGTGAAGACGTCATTATAGCGTGGCTGTCGGCGTTTCTTTGAGAGAAACAGACTTAGGTGTAAAGTAAGGTGAATTGACGTTTGGTGGAGACACGCAAACGTGACATAGGGAGCATCTATGGCATTCATAAATCTGGGCGATGCCCCGCTCACACATTGAATTCACCCACTGGTAGGTGGAGATCTGAGAATTTATACGTTTGTTACCTTCAGATTTCTAAACTTTTAACTTTACAAGCGCCCTTGGCGATATTTCTACGGCATCCTCTATGTCTAAGTATACTTGGTAATATAAGGATAGCTCGGAGGGCGCCTGACACCCTTTTTATCCGGCGCTTCGAGCCGTCGCCCAACCGCGCCCACAACCCTAAAACCGCTATTGGCTCTCTGTATGTCCCTACAAATGATGAATAGCAAATCGGATGGATGGTAGACATGATTTTATACTTGTTGACTTGTAGATGGATAGTGCCACTTAATACGGCCTTTTAGACATAGTGGTTGTATGTGATGTTTGTGAAAAAAATATTCATTATGTATCTTTAACAACTGACCTGTGAGATATTAACAGTCTTCGGATGCATCGGACTCTGCGGCACGTTGGAGTTGGCGTTGGCGGTGAAGTACCCGCCGGGCCGCGGCCGCAGGTGACGGTTGTGCATCTCCATCTGCACTATCTTCATGAACTCGATCTGCGCCGCTAGTTTTTGGACCTCCTCCTGAAGATAGGTTTATCAATTTGTGGTTACACTATATCTCAAGTCAATTCAGACCCGTCTTTCCTATTGGCCACGATAGGCACGTGCGTAGGGCCCCGCGATCGATTGGGGCCCAAGACCAGGTTTTAAACCTCTTGTTTGGTAAACGAGGGGCACATGTGCCCAGCGCCCTAATAGGTAAAAGACGGCCCTGAGTCTATTGTGACCAAAATTTGACAGCATCTCTTCGGGCATATCGAGCTGCCATATGTATTGAAATTACATACAATAATGGTGGTCTGTCGCTTTATACATGCAGCCATTGCAGTAACTGTTTCTACCAGTTCCTGCATGAGGGTCAAGCGGGGAACGCTCGGTGATACAGGGTGACGAGATGTATCTGCGGTAGCTAGCTGACTGTAAACCGTTATGACGGTAACATATTCATATTATATGAATATTGTAAAGTCGGGTGCGTAAATTGTTTAAATAACAAGAAAAATAGTTCTTTAACTAACCGCTAGAGGCGCTGTATAATTTGAGTACATTCTACGCCGACACTCTGGCGAGTTCGGGCGCGAAAACGACCCGACAAAGTTAGGT
Source organism: Nomophila noctuella (assembly GCA_958496325.1). Lineage (NCBI taxonomy): Eukaryota > Metazoa > Arthropoda > Insecta > Lepidoptera > Crambidae > Nomophila > Nomophila noctuella. Next base: position 9,235,248 of record OY292497.1, read on the forward strand.
AGGTATAGGCACCGTGCAGAAACTATAGAGGGCGCCAAAATCCCGATTGTTTTTCAATACAGTCAGTTTGACGGTTAAATTTGACATTTAGAGTAAAAGTTTCGAATATGAGTCACTAGATGGCAGAATAAGGCACCGTGTTTTTCAAAAATTACCGACATTGAGAGTAAAAGGTTTGAATTATATGAGTCACGAGATGGCAGAGTCATCGCTACGCACGGTGCCTATACCTAAATACAAGGCATACCTTGAGCTCCTCGTTCTCCTGGTAGAGGTCGGGCGGGTCGTCGGGCACGAGGCCGATGCCGTTGAGCGAGGACGAGGCCGGCACGCCCCGGGCTCTCGCGCGGCTGTCCCACGTGTCGCCCGTGCCTCGCACTACGCGGAGAACCTGAAGTTTTATCATGTTACGATATTAAATATACAATATAAATAAATAAAAAATAATTAATATTGCACGGGAGCAATCGAGATAAAAAGTATCCTATCACCTAAGTAGGCCTGTATACCGAATTTCATCAAAATCCGTCCAGTAGTTTAAGTGTGATTGAAGGACAAACATCCAAACAAACAAACTTTCTCATTTATAATTTTAATAAGATTCAATATTTCAAAACAACTGATTAATTGATCTGATGGTAGATGGTTTACTTGGGCACAGAAAGTGGCATCTGAAAACGTATAATTTGTTAGCAAATAGAGCATTTACACGGAAACGAACTGAAAGAGCTACTTTCGAGTTTCTTGCCGCAACTTCTCGGTAGATGACTGCGTTCCGAAGTCGGTGGTAGATTCATTATATTGTGATATCAATAACGATTAATAAGTGCCTCACTGTAGCCTACATAAATAAAGTATATGTATTTTGATTCTGAAAGTGACGAAACTTTGAAAGTTTAATTTAACTTGAATATTCCGCCTTGAATCAATCGAATCAGGAATCAGGTACTGAAGTGTGTGCAATATTAAACCCATTTTGGTAGTTCATGTCATTAATATTTACTAATTCTACATCTATACTAATATATGAAGCTGAAGAGTTTGTTTGTATGTTTGTTTGTTTGAACGCGCTAATCTCAGTAACTACTGGGCCGATTTGAAAAAATCTTTTTGTGTTGGATAGTCCATTTGACGAGGAAGGCTTTAGGCTAATGGAAATCGAAATCCACGCGGATGGAGTCGCGGGCGGCCGCTAGTATTATAATAAATGAATTATAACCATAGTGGATAGTTGGATAATTTAAAACATACCTTTGGTAAGAATACCAGTAGGACCGTGGTTGAGGTGGACAGCTGTGTTCTGATGAAGCCCAGTAAGTACTTGATGTCTGGACCGGCTTGTGGCAAAATGAGTAAACTGAAATAAATAAACAATGTTGTGAGAAGAAGAATAACGTATGGTGAATGGTTTCAATTTTGAAATTACTTTTATATAAAAGGGAAATACTTCAAGTACATTGATATTTTATTTATATGGATAATATCTGATCCGGTGAACTTCGTATCACTGTCAGTGAAATAATGTTTGACAGGACAGTTTATAAAAGAAAACTGACTTTTTTAAAAAAAATTAAACCGACTTCAAAAAAATCGTGAACACAAAAATGAACTAAAAATAAAAAAATAATTTCTAATATCTATTACCTAATACTATAATTTTCCTAAACTATGTCAAAGTAATCTTAAACAAACTAACTGAAGTCGGTGCTTTTTCTCTTCTGCTTTTTTGGGCAGGCACCGACTTCAGTTAGTTTGTTTAAGATTACTTTGACATAGTTTAGGAAAATTATAGTATTAGGTAATAGATATTAGAAATTATTTTTTAATTTTTAGTTCATTTTTGTGTTCACGATTTTTTTTAAGTAGGTTTAATTTTTTTTAAAAAAGTCAGTTTATTTCTTGATTTTTAGTTGTGTTAAAGCGTCGTGAACTTAATTATTAATAGGAACTTAGTTGTTGTTAAAAGTAAATGAGAGTGTGGATAAATTACTTGTTCTTGCGAGAAGGCCCAGTGAGACTTCTCGGCGAGATTTCTCGCCGTGGGTCTGGATGTAATATACACAAGTATCACGTTAGCCCTACATACATTCGATCGACCAATTGCAGGTCTGCCTTCCAACTCCTAACCGTTAAGGAGTACTATAGCTTCATCATCAGCACAGTAGCATCAGATGTTGATTCAAGCATACCTCACAAGCAACATTTAAGCCCTACATACTACTAAATAGTTTCCATCGACCAATTGCAGTTCTGCCTTCCAACCGCTAAGGAGTACTGTAGCATCATCATCAGGACAGCAGCATCAAATGTTGACACCCTGAAGCATATACCTGAGTAAAACATGATAACGTAACAAAAACACCATACGAGCATACAATTTTCGGTGGTTGCCCTCGATTTCTCCTGGATTCCATGATCAGATCCTGGACTGGTGAAAATGGGACCACCTCAGAACTGAACTCTATCCAACAAAAAAAAAATTTTTGAAATCCGTCCATATTTGACGAAACAATCGATGAACATACATAAAAAAAAAAAAAAACATACAGACGAATTGAGAACCTCCTCCTTTTTTGAAGTCGGTTAAAAATAAAGTTGTTTGCTTTTAGTTATTTTCTGAAAACTTTTCCATATTGTTTAAACATTTCCTGGACTACAAATTTTTTTTAAGACCATATTGAGCCATATCGTTTAAGCCAGAGTTTTAAGCAGACTAACGAACAGCAATACATTTTTATTTATATATATTAATATCCTTACTTAGATTCTACAATAATTAGTGTTGTGTAATGTGTAAATTAAAAAATTACGAAGCTGGTTAATTTAAATTATCATAGACATGCCATTTTAGTGAATGACCAGTCAGACACCCTTATACTTACTGAAAAGCAATCATGAGCGAGTTGACGGTGAAGATGTTGTAAATGGCGATGGAGATCAGCCGAGCCTCGTTGTACAGACTCTCGGCGTGCCGGACGCGGTAGCACACGCGTACTCCCCACAGCAAGAATAGTATTTCACCTGGAAATATTAAAGAACCGATTTAAAAGCCCACTAGTACCTACAACTATTCTTTTAAAAGGGTGTGCCCTTTAAATAGCATAGTTCGTCCCAACAATTCTACTATTTCTACATAGCTTTTAGACATATTGTGGATTTGGATGGACAAATAAGTCGTATTGCCATAAAAATGATGTTTGAGGAGCTCGATAGCGCAGTTGTTAGCGCGCTCAGCTTGCAATTGCTAAGTTAACTCCTCCATGCTTCGGAAGGCACGAATAACCATTGGTCTTGCGCCTGATCTCTCTACGGTCGTGTCAGATTGCTGTCCCACGGAGCTATGAGAGTAACGTAATAGGGAGCACACCTATACTTGCACACTATTATATGTATATCCTGCATACCTGGCTGATCGGCCGCTTTGGCCGGATGGGTAATTTATTATTCCAATGAAAGTTTTATTTTATATTATATTGTTACACAAACTTACCTATAGCTAAACTATGATCCCACCAATTGTATGTGCATTGTTTGAATTTTAATCCCTTATTGTCAGTGATCTGAAAGAAAAAACAACTATACATTGATGTCTTTTTATACATAAAGCTAAATGTAAATAAAGATAGATCAAACACAAAAAAGGAAGAGTTGAAACTGTAGGAAAACCATTCCTGGTCTCCAAGGCAATGACCGAGGAAGCGACCGAGACATACCCTAGGATGATGATGATATTATTATTGTAAGTTAAAAGTCCTAATTGACAAAGTCAAATACTACATTTTGTTTATTTATTTAACAAAATACAGCTTATTCTTTAAAACAGATTCTCATACTCACAACTTCGGCGTCAGGTGGCGATGAAAGTGTCCATGTTCCCAAATATACAAGCATTATTAGTAAGATAGGAGCCATCCATTGCAGTAACTGTTTGTCAGTTAGTTTAAGCTTGTGGGCTGACTTCACTCGGTATGTTAGTGATACTCTGCAAGTTGAAAAAAAAATGATTATAACTGAAAACAATTGTGCAGCCTGAATAATTAAAGCGTTTATCACCAGTTTGTTGGTATAATTTTTTAATAATTGTGAATTCATTTCCTTTAGGCGAAAGACATCGAAAGACATTGTTGTTGGCCTGGCACTAATCTCCATGATATGTATTTGCCAACATTGCTAAACCTTAGCAGTTTCTGGCTGAGCGCTCTACCACTGCGCCATCGCTCCTCAGAAAATATTAATGTGGGAATGTTTAGTAAATGAAATTTTACCTACCTCCAAGTCTTCATAAGTAGGGCAGTGTAAGTAATACAGAATCCCAAGTGACGTGTCCATTTTGTTGCTATACATGAGTATCTGTCAAGTACAGGAAATATTGCTGCCATCTGCAATTAATTTAAAACATTATTTTCATATAGGCTGATACTTTACTTTGCAATACTTCGACCAGCTCTAAAATTGGAACTAACATTTTAAGCAACCGTTGCTTCTTATCAGTCACAGCATGTTAAAACGTAAATCATGACAAGCTTAATAATGCTACACTCTTCTGTTGTCAGGCATATCTAACAATTTAAATCTATGCTTGATAGGCTCAGCTTTGAATATTATTAAAAATAGAATTAACCTCCAAGTACATAATGGCGCATCCGAGCAGCGTGATCGACAGGAATACCGGACTGGCCACACGGAACACCTTCACCCGTCTGTGGTGACGAGTGTAGATCGTCAGGACGACCGTCATCACGGCACAGCTTACTGATATCACTAGCAGTGATATCCTGGAAGGAATAAATATATAAGTTAATAAAACTTTAAACTTTCGCGTTGCATTATAATTATTTAACATTATAACGGGACTAAACGCGAGATTATTTAGTCTCGTCTGTATATTATTTGCTTACAGTTTCTTGATTAACCAATTTAGAAAATAAATAAATTCTAATTCTTATTCTTTTAAATATGGACTATGCAAGTAACACTTCTAGAAGAAGAAGGTAAAATAATACTTAAAATTATTCATGTTCAGGTTCATCAATCAACTATTTACAATGGTAAGCAATAAATGAACAATCATTAGGAACTTTCTTCATAATTAAGAAAAGCACCTGAATACTAGTACAAACTAGTATTCAGATGCTTTTCTTATTTATGAGGAAAGTTCCTAAAATCCCTCAAATCAGTACGTACAAGCTAAATAAATGTTTAGGCCAATCTTAGGTTTCTTCAGTATACTAAAAGAAAACGAGTAATGTAAAATATTCTAACCGGAATGGCCAGTTGTAAGTAGCTAAGCATGGTTCTGGTCCTTTGCATGTTTCGCATCCTGGCTGGCATTTCAAACATTCGTAGGGCTCACTCCAGTTATCAACGCCGCTCTCCTCAAATTCTTGAAAAGCAACTGGAAAAAGGAAAAAACACGTTCAAACTTTTAATCAAATTTTAAGTTGTTAGTCGTTGTTATAAAATTTCAACTCACATATTATAATACAGCTATTTTGAATTAAAGTTTTGATATAAATCTAAGAATCCTTATCTTTAAATCTGAGAATAATATTCAGCAGATCTGAGAAATGAGAATAATTTGATTTTATTTATTTACTTTTGTACAAAGTTTTTGCCAAGATTTTGCTGTCACTGTCACACTATTTTTTATTTTAACGTTCAATACAAAGCCCACAGATCATAGTAATAGGGAAAGAATTTAATAAATATAAAAATAAAAGGGAAGTGATTACAGAAGGGGGGCGCCCAGGTAAGTAACAAAGGGAATGCACTCAAAACACACATTATATTACAAACACTATATTTTTTATATTGAGTTAACCCACATACCTTCCACTAGGGAGCCATTAAATCCTTCCGGATGATTAATCGAGTAATATCCAGGTCGACACCTACAAATATACAGCCCACGCGCCCAGCCAGCATGCCGTGAACTTACTTCTCGATTTGGTTTGTAATCACACTGAAAAACATTAAAAACCTTTAAACTATTATCAAAATACAATATAAAACTACACGACAGGTGTACTAGGAAGATCTTACGTAAGTAGTTTCGTTTGGACACTTATGTGTACCATGAAAGGAATAAATCTGATTGTCACTATCATTATCAGCATCAGCCTCGCATTGGTTTATTTCCAAATTAGATATGTCTATGTCTAGCGAAACAACTCCTCTTAAACTGCAACAAAAATACAACTGTTACTTATATGCTAGAAATAATGAAAACATTCTACATACATTACATCCAAAACCTGCACTTCTCAGAAGTAGGTAACTACGTATTTTTATAAAAATTTAAATATTAAACTAAGACATCAAAAAATATCTTACCCTCGAACTGCTGAAACAGGAACGGTATATGAAAGAAGCCATCGCTTAGCTTCGCAGCTGTAATAGGGATAAGTCCACCAACCCTCCATGGTTACCCCGGGCGGGGAAGGCATAAATTTAGATGACCTAAGGGATTCACTATTGTGCGCTGAAACGTACCTGTTGAAAAAAGGCTAATTTTATTTTTAGTTCTTGAAACTTGTGGAAATAAATTGCAATAAGGCTTTATCATTTCATAGTTTTGAGCCGTGATTTAGAGCGAATGCAAACAAGCGCATTATGTTTTACAGACGGCTGTATGGGCTCAGCTCCCTACATCTGTGCTCAAAGACAAAAATAAACAAAGAAACTAGAAAGCGTTAAAATAAACTATTTAAGATTTTACGCGGGAAAAACTTGACAACTGAAAAGAAAAATATTTTATCAACAAACAATAGTATTTTAAAAACAAAAATATGATTGCCAAGGAGGGAAATATTCTGAACATGAGATTTCCTTACCACGGATACTCAGGATCAGGCGGCTTTTCTAACTGCGGGGACACTACGGCCACCGGCTCGGCTGTTCCATAACGCTCCCAGGCGACCGCTGCGTTGACTAGCCCGTCGGACCGGAGCGCTAGGGCTCTGGACCCAACCGCCCGCTCTATCGGACTTGCCCCCACGACCAGCCCTTGAGATACTGCCATGAGGACTTCTGGAATTACGGAATTACTAGAGGTGAGTAGGTAAAGTTGTATTTGCATAAATAAGAATAGATTTGTTTTCATAAAGTTTTAAAATTAACTTACAAATTACCCAAGTCCCAAATTGTATTTTTTCCATTTCGAGCAGATTTTTAAACAGTGGCTTTCATGTCGTAAAGGAGCTTTGTAAGATTGTAGGAAGGAAAATTTCAGGCTTTCAATTGTTATTTTAAAACCTAGAGTCATTGTTTCAGGGACAGATGATGTAGGTAGGTATGTATGTTACTTATTATAAGTAATTTACGTTACATAAACTGTTAATAATCGAAATCAAATACCTACGTAGATTAAAACGGAACTAAAAATCCGCAGACGTTTTCCGTTTACGCGGGATATTATTTCACCATCAATGCTCTGATAAATGTGTAACAACCCTCGCTTTATCGTATGTGTATTAGATTTAGTAGATAATGTGTAAATTAGTAGGCGTCTTCGCTATATTGCGATGCGTAGAGAACCTGTTGTTTAATTATATTATTATTAATTTCATGTTGACGACGACGGCACGCGCTTAATTTCGTTTTGCCACATTCAGTCAAATTAAGATTATGCCTCTTAATTTGAGAGGAATTATTACGCTACAGTGGTGGATTAGCGTTTTTTAATAGAATATAAAACTGTTCACATATTTTTAAGGTAAAAAGGGGCAAAATCATCTTCTAAAGACTAACTTAACTAGATAAAACCCAAACCTAACGGCTTCTGCTCTGCGATGCGTGTTAAAACTTTTTATCCCGGTGCTGATTTTTTCGATGCCCAAGATTTGTAAAAGTTATTGTCTTTTTAATTAACCTAGTACCTATTGGACATTCAGCCCCCGATTCACAGTAAGAGACCTTCCTCTTCAGTGAAAATACGGGACGAACAGGGTCGACTGAATTCACTTGTACAGAAGGAAACGACGAGGTAAAAAACCTAATGCGCCATGGATACGTATCGACGATTCCGACTGATTTGCATTTAAATTAACTCGGCTGACATCGTTACATTTGAACCGACCGAAAATTTGCATAATTTATATTGTCTGTCTCCAGTTCAATGTTTCGGGAATGGTTGAATTTTTATGATCGCAATGTAACGTTATAGATGGCGTGTACACATCAAGTGTGTGATGTATGCATCTATCTACTTATAGTAAGGTAAGGGTTATAGGTTTTTAAGTGGGTTCTTTTAAAGGTATTGCGTACCAATACTTAGTGCCAATTTACGAGTGGTATAAATAAAGATAACTCGAAATGCAATTTATGATGTACTGACTGTTGAATATATCGATTATAAAGTTATTTTACAGGGGTGGCAATATTTAGTCATCCTGTAAGACATTTTCAATGCAAAATCATATCCACCAAGAGCCGCGTTTTTGTGTTTCACTCAATTATATTTTTATTGAATCCACAGGGAAGATGAGAAGAAACGTTATTAGGTAATTCGGTTTTTTAAATCACTTCAAAATATCTGTAACACAAAATTAAAAACAATACTAGAATGATCAGCTGGTCTACATGTTTTTGTCCATTTCGTCATTCAAAGTCAAACTCTTTATTTTTTGCAAATATATTTATTGACTCGGGCTAATTGGAGAGCCCTAGGAGAGGCCTATGTCCAGCAGTGGACTGCGATAGGCTGATGATGATGATATTTACGGATAAGTTATATTCCATTATCTTCTATTCTAAAGCCTCGATGGTCTAGTGGTTTAAGTACCCGGCCGTGGTCTCGAGATCCGGGGTTCGATACCCGGGTCGGGCAAATTTGTGTCGATTTTTCTGTACATAGTCCGGGTTTGTAAGCCAAAACCCATCTTATTACCAAAAACATGATTTCAAACGATGGAAGCCTTTGTCCTGCTTTGGAACATTAATAGGCTGAAATACTTCACTTCTATTCTAAATCAACTCACCAGCAGTCTCCAACCCGAGCTGGTGTAGCACGTTGGCTGCTAAGTCGGCCCTTGCTCGTGCAGTGTCCCATCTTGTCGCGTGGAGAGGAGCCTTCAGTCTTCCGTACCTGTGCGTGACGCATAGAGCACCAGTCGCGCCCGATGCCACCGCGTGCACTAGCCGCAGGGATGATTCCACTTCTTCCTGTAATGAAAGTACGAGGATGTCTAAAAACACCTATTTGTTTTCTCATTAAGATAAGGGTAATTCGGTATTTTACTGACAGGTCAAATCACCTACTTTTATTAACCTTGTAGGAAAATCTGTACAGAATACTGAATTGTGACGTCACATTTCTGTATTGTCAAATCAATACTCTTTTTGTTTCAATTAGCTGTAATAATTTGTAAAAAGCTCAATAGTAACAGTGGGAAAAAAAAACTGTGCATAATTTTTGATTTAATCTTTAATGTTAGAATATCATAATTTATTTCGTATGCAGTCAAATACCCAATTATGTTGGATATGTGTCCAATCTAACTGCCTAAATGGGCGTAGGTAGCGTTGGGCTCAGGGTGGGGCACCAGTCAACCAATGCTTTCCCCCTCTCCGTATTTTTAGGGTTCCGTAGCCAAATGGCAAAAAAACGGAACCCTTATAGATTCGTCATGTCTGTCTGTCTGTCTGTCCGCCAGTCTGTCGCAGCCACTTTTTTCCGAAACTATAAGTACTATACTGTTGAAACTTAGTGAGTGGATGTATTCTGTGAACCGCAACAAGGTTTTCACACGAAAACAGAAAAAAATAAAATAAAGTGGCGGGTCCTTATAGTCAGAATTGAAACTCGAATTTTTTTTTTTCATTGAACATATACGTGTGGGGTATCTATGGATAGGTCTTTAAAAATTATATTAAGGTTTCTAAGCTCATTTTTTTCTTAAGTGAATACTTTGCGTGTCAGACTCTTCCAAAGTGGAAAAAAGTGTGTGTCCCCCCCTCTAACTTCTAAAGTAAGAAGATGATAAATCTGAAATAAATATATAATGTAAATTACCATAAAAACTACCAACGAAAATTGGTTCGAACGAAATCTATTCAGTACTTTTTTTAATACGTGAAAAATAGAATTTGTACGGAACCCTCAGTGCGGGAGTCCGACTCGCACTTGGCCAATTTTTTCTGATTATTGTAGTGATAATTTAAGTTAACCTGTTTATTATTTTTCACCTTGTAGATCAGGGTCATAGGAAGGACGTGCCTATGGGAGTGTGCCTACGCCCCTGCCTACAGTCTAACAGTGAACTGCAAACAGATTTATGGTGATGATTGATGTTGGAGCTCAAGGGGTGACAGAGCCAGCGAAGTACCAAAGTAAGTACCTATCTAATATAGACCGGAATTTACGCGTCATCCTATCACTCCATTAAATTATTTCTTAAATGTAATAATAATATTATTTTAATAAACTTTAAGAGCTTTATCTTATTCGACCTTAAAAAAAGTCCGTCAATGGTATTGATGATATTTAAGTAGAATGAGGAGACCTACCTACTGCCCGTCTTATTACAAAGTGGCAAAGGTTCAAAGTTAGAAGGAGGCATAACTCAAATGATTATCCTGTGGGATAATGGTTATTGATCACCCCGCCCATAGACTTACATAACACCATTAGGTAGCAGATGCTTTAGCAAGCTGTGCTCTCCAAAATTATTTCAACAAATTGCAAATCATAAAACATTTTCATTTACAGCCTTGTATTAAATCACGAGATGAAAAATTAAATGTCGAGCAACCCAAAACAGGGGATAAGACTAATATCCGCGTTCAAAAACTGAGCATTTCATGACGGCATATCTCAATCCTTTGAACGTTTTGTTGAGTAAATAACGGCATATTAGGTACCGACATAATTCACGGACGACGAATATGGGAAGTTGTTTGATTCACGTCGAGTATTTGCGTACGTTCAACCTAAATGATGCGTAAAATGCCTCTGTGTCAACAACAGGGAGTCATTTGTACCCGTCCCTAATTAAGGAAGCAGACATGTGACTGCTTCCAAAATTTACGACTGCCGGAACATTGAACGTATGTATCATTTGAAATGTGGAGCAATTAAGGCTTATGATTACCGCTGCGCATTCAGTGATGTACATATTGTAACAATGTACCAGTATTCGTAGAAGATTAATTAAGTAAGGTATCATACAAGCGAAATATCTAATGGACCTTTGTTATTAATTACAGCATTTATGTCTATTAAGGAGGATTTAATAAATAATGAAATACTATATCATTTGGGAGAAGTGGCAACGATAAAATTGCAGTCCTGTAAACTTAAACTACAACGGTTTACGAGAGGCGCTGTAAGTTCTATTATTCTAGTAAATAAACGTACGACAATAAATAAAATATGTTTGTTACTATTGGAAATAATGTAGTTACTGATAAATCAAGCATTAATGTTCAAAGTTATACTGCTTGTATGTATAAAATACATATCTGTAGCATTTTCTGTCTGTTTCTACACAATGTCAGGCCAATAAAACGGTCGTGTATGTATGAAGGTGTAGACATTGTCCATGTCCTAGAACAAGCAATTAAAAACATTGGTCACAATAGCTCGGTCAACTAGTTAGTATACCGTCTTTGTTAACAAAAAAGGGGTTTTCAGAGCAAAATTTACTTGCAGTTCACTCATAAACTTACAGAAACAAAAAGAAGGAAGTGAACAAAACTCAATAATAAAAGTCAATAGATACAAAATCTACATAAAACAACAATTATTGGACATCACTGTACACAACCACGAGTTTGCAAAACAAACTTCAATAACTGGTGTTATTAAAAACAAAATCAATTACGGCCGGCCAACTTCCCCTGCGTGCCATCCTAAAACTTCATAATAGTTGCTGGGGTTGCACACGTGCGCATAATTGAGTTACTACGCCCCCCCAGCGACATATAGCCTGTGGTTAATTAACCGGAATATTAGGAAGGTGTTCGCTCATCTCCGTCAACTATTAGCCACTAGCTGTGTCTAACGAGTTTGGAATGAGCGCAGAAAGCTGTCGGTAAAGTTTCTTACTTCATTCATCTCCAATTTCCTGACGAGGCTTAGTTTGAGTGAGTGTGGAAGTAATTTGTTTGATGGAATTGATTGAATTGCTTACGTGTTTTGTTTGTTTCCATACGTATCATGGTATTTATTCTGTTTTGGAGACGTATCATTGAGAATGTGTTTTCTTTAATTATCATCTAGCTAGAATGTGAGGCCAGAACCTTGTCTAGGGGCCCCAATCGATCGCGGGGCCCTAGACACGTACCCATTGTGCACAGTGTACAAAGACATGTCTGATCATCCTACTATACTCGTGACTTCTTCACATGAAAACTTCACTATTTTGTCGGTATATTGTATCACACAGTTTCAAAGTAGAACCTCGAAACTATAATCAACTTATAGACTTTCATCGCTACTGGCAAGCGATTGAGTTCTTACGATATTAAACTTGACTAAACTTTATCGATATAGAATTCTCGAGTGGTTTGTGCATAGGTTTCCATTTCCCTCTGCCAAGAATTGTTATCTCCATCGTTTCGAAGAATCTAAAAGCCTAGAAAGCACTTAATTAAACTTCACTCATGTTTTTTAATGGTGAGGTTTGAGGGAGTTTCAATCTTATAAGGTCTCTCGTTGGAATGATTTAATTCTTTAGATTCACTATCACAAACGGGGTTTCGAGTTCTCAGTTACTTTGAATCGAAGTAGTGGAACTACTATAATTCCACGGTTTCTCATGCATTCCATTAATAAATGTACCGCCACTACTTAATCAAACATAGTGATCTTGCTCTGATCGTGAATACATTCTACGAGATTTATGATTAACATTGCACAAATTTATAAAACCATTTATCAAATCCTTGATATGAAAGGGAAGTATAAATTAGAGTCAGAGTACATGAAAGTATCGGATAAAGACTTTGTTGTCTAGTCTTAGTTTGTCAAGCTGTGTGATGTGTAGATAAGATCAATGTTATCTTACAAGTAATTGATTGTTTTAATAGATTGGTTCAATCCAAATTTAGACGGATAGACTAGCTACCTACCTTTTGATAATGTGTGATTGGTTTCAAATACCTATTTAGGAACCAGATCAGACGGCCGATGGGTAAAGAACGAAATATTTAATGAACACACTCATGTTCCTTAAAATAAGTACTCTTGTTTCTTTATCTTTAGTCACTCGCACCTAAATTCCATATAGTAACGTCCTTCGTTGTATAAAAAGCGTCGTAAACCATATGATTGACGCATAATTGTGTTCGGTAGACCGTTCATAGAGGCTAAATATGTACCGGCCACTCCGTCCGCTCTCGATCACGATGAGGGCTCTAAGCTATTTGAAGAGACCCTTCACCCCTTTGCACGTACGCACTTATATATAATAAGGCACGTTATAAAAAAAAAAAAAACTCTAGCTCGCTTTTATCATCACTGTCAAGAGGGATTTTACCAAGTTTGCGATTTTGTATCGTAATCTTATCATGACTGAAAATTATATAAAAAATTATGTCACAGATTTATGTTTACACTTCAGGTGTGTCATATGACAGGCAATAAATTAAAATAATTTATAGCAACTTTCGTAGTTAATTAATCGAAATTGTTCTTTTAAAGGAAAAAAGTACCTTGTGTATGTTTCTTTTAGAAGCATCTAAGATAGAAAAAAGGAAATAGCTACTTTACCTACTACAGCCACGCACGAGTTTTACGGTCACGGTGTTTTCTTTGATGACCGACTTTAGTAGGGCTGTCTTTTCAGACAGCCATAGGAGAATGTTGCGAAATAGGAGTCTTGGATAAACGAGGAAATGAATGAACGATACTAACGAATGAAAAAGATATTGTTAACATAGAAAAAACCCTTATGAGATAATACGGAAACTGAGACGAACTTCTTAGCTATCCATGGATTCTCCGTGCGGGTGCCGGGTCCATCGCGTGGAACAGAGAGGAATGTCAGTCGGCGCCTGGGACTTGCGACCCAGCGTGTAGGTTTAAGGGGCCCCTTTATAGTATACTAACGATCACCTTCACCGATGACATTCCTCTCCCTTCCCAACCATATTTGGTATGAGCCGAGTAAAGCGGCTTTAGTTGCTCTTTCCAGTAACGAGCTAATATTAGATCTTGGTAATCCTAAGTCCTTCAGTAGGTTGTAGAGAGATTTCGCTGGTATACCTCTCGCACCCACTTCCACAGCATACAACCGTGCTATATAACCATTTTTAGTCATCTCGTTGGTTAGGTCATAATACTTAAATTATGACCTAACCAACTTATTATGAAAAGTTGGAAAAACCCGTAAACGACGATGAAATTGAGTAAGCACGTGAGTAAGTGTAGGTGTGGCTTGTATACATAGTCGTTAGTTGACCCAAATAGATGTAGTCGTAAATGTCCTTTCCAGGAATAATAAAATAAAATAGTTCCCCTCAAACGTTCTCTGCAAACACTTGAAAGGGCTCATGTCAATGGCGTTCAGTGCCCTTTACTGGACGAAGATTCGATAAGTCAATAGTTCTGTTTGCTGTTGTTGATTAATTCACAACTTCAGATGTTTTATGTTAAAACGACGTAAAACAATTAAGTTGAATGTGAAAACAGGATCGAGTGTTAAGCTCCCTGGGAAACAGAGTTGAGATTTATTTACCTTGTAAAGTAGAAAGTTGTTGAGACATAGCAGAGTGGTGCTCAGGTTGGAATATTCATTGCATCTAATCCAATTTCGTCAACAATTCGGTTTCATTTCAATCACATTATCTTAATCGGTGGCAAAGATTTATAATGAAAAATGGAATAAATATTTAAAATATTGTATAAAAGTAATATACATATTTATTAATAGCGACGGTCGGCACTTTGGATTTCGGCTTGGTTTCGACCCCGTGGATTTTGGTTTCCGCACACTTATTACGATTTAAAGCCTTCCCCGACACAAACAGATTTTTTAAATTCCAACCACCAGGAAAGATCGGATCAGAAATAAGTCTCAGGCAACACGTTCGCGTTTGACTTTTAAAATGACGACGATTTCATTTATTTCCTTTTAATAATAATAAGAATTTGTAGCTTTAGGTACTTGGTTTGTTGCAGTGGAAACTGGCATTTGAAACCATCAAAAGTTGAAAGGGGAGGCACTTGCTCGTCATTTCGTCCTGGAAGGACCAAATCCGGCTAGAAAAAATCGAAGTTATGTAAGTAAATAATTTTGTCCCTGCTCCTTAAAAAATGTTGGCCAACCCTAGTTCAGACTTTACCGTTGGTCTAGTTCGGACTATAGCATACGTTATCGCGTCAACAGCCACCGGCGGTCTCGTTTAGAACCTCAAACCTAGCTAGCTAGATTTAGATCGCAGTATTCTGCAACTGGCAGACTGCGGTGATGCCGTTGAATTCCCAGATTTGTGGGATTAGCTGGTTAAGTTCGCTATTGTTAGAAACGTTAAGTGCAAGCGGTGGGATCGTCTCGGCGAGGATTGTGTTACGTATTTTGCATGGCTTTGCACGGCAAGGAACGTAACGCGCATTGTTGCTTCGAATCTATACTACTTAATATAAAAAAAAAACCTGAAGAGTTTGTTTGTTTGTTTGAACGCGCCAATCTCAGGAACTTCTGGTTCGAATTGAAAAAATCTTTTTGTGTTGGATAGTCCATTTGTCTGTGCGGAAACCGAAATACATATTGTTGTCAAAAGGCATGTACTCGTATTATTTTATTGGAAGAATTTACATAGCAATTTTATGGCCATCTCATAATTTTTATGACTTGTGCGTGAAATGACGTAACTAATGGCAAACCATGACTGATTTTGTCAACATCGACATTTTGGGCAATCATAATGATTAAGGAGTGATTATATCATTGTCAAGGAAGTCGTTGTGTCTTTCCATTGCATTCCATGTACTTAATGCAAACTACTTTTGATCAGGTAGCTGGTAAACTATATGGTTAGGTACATTAAGATGGGCCATTGTGCGTGACGGGAGGAATACAGTTAAGAAGAAGGACATTCTCAATCATTAACACGCATTGGGCTCCCGTGTTAGTTGTCGACTCGAACTCCCTTTACATCCACACCTATAAAGCCCGTTCTCCATGGTGTCCTATTCATTGGCATCGCCATACTCGCCAGGAAGCCTGACCATGATTGTTCACGCTTTGCTTAAAGTAGTTCATATTGTAGGAAGGGGAAAACACGTATCCCGGTAGCAAATTCCACTGACTGATGGTACGTCAAAATAAGAATTGCAAAGGGAACCCGACAATTTTGGGATCATAATCGGAAACCAACGCCTTAACGTGTCTTTCAGTTTAATGCTGCTCTGATAATCCGGAGATTTAATTCTGCAACGTCCTAACGAAATTGGAGAATAATCACAAAGAAAATGTTCTCCGCGGGTTTGAACCCTCCACAGCCGCGGTTTTAGAGCTCAGCGCTTTAATCAATACCCCTTGGTAGAAGCAGTATAAAGTTGATTCTTACCCTGTACGTGGTCGCGTTCGCGGCATCCGATGTCGGCAGCGACAGCAAAGCGAAGGGCAACAGCAGCGCACTGGACATGCGCCGCGGCCCCCCCATTCCGGCAAACCATTCGCGCAATATCGACTATGATCTTAATTTGACCAGCTTGGTTATATGATTGGAGAGACTGTCGTCTGACCTCTGTCACCCGAAAAGGGAAACCAGATAATTTTTGGATCATAATTGTGAACCAACGTCTTAAAGGCCTTCCGAAGAACGGTATCATGCTGGTCTAATAAACAGGAGATTCAATCAATCCTGCAACGTCCTAACGAAATTGGGGAATCCTCACAAAGAAAATGTTCTCCGCGGATTTGAACCCTCCACCGCCGCGGCTTTAGATCTCAGCGCTCTAATCAATACGCGTAAGAAGCAGTTAAAGCAGTATAAAGTTGATTCTTACCCTGTACGTGGTCGCGTTCGCGGCATCCGTTGTCGGCAGCGACAGCAAAGCGAAGGGCAACAGCAGCGCACTGGACATGCGCCGCGGCCCCCCCATTCCGGCATACCATTCGCGCGATAACGACTATGATCCTGAATTGGCCAGCTTGGTTATATGATTGGAGCGACTTTCGTCTGACCTCCGTCACCCGAAAAGGGAAACCAGATATTTTTTGGATCATAATCGTGAACCAACGCCTTAACGTTTCCGAAGCACGGTATCATGCTGCTCTGATAATCAGGAGATTCAACCCTGCAATGTCGTCAAGTTGATTCTTACCCTGTACGTGGTCGCGTTCGCGGCATCCGATGTCGGCAGCGACAGCAAAGCGAAGGGCAACAGCAGCGCACTGGACATGCGCCGCGGCCCCCCCATTCCGGCACACCATTCGCGCGATAACGCGCCCTCCTGGACCAAAAAGAAAACATTTATTTATTTAATCTTTATTGTACTACACAAAATATTGTACAAAAGGCGGACTTAATGCCTCATGGCATTCTCTACCAGTCAACCTTAGGGCAAATCAGAAAGTGAAGTAAGTAGGTAGTGCTGATCAAAATAAAATAACTATACATATACATACATATATACATACATACATACAATATACATAAATTACTATACATTTATTAAATAACTATACTATACATACATGAATAAATACATTATAAATAATACATTATAAACATTCATGCATTTTGCAATTTGATTCACACAGAAATCAAATCATTTTGTCCTACCAGCACTACCCCCTCCTCTTTGAGTCGTATTCCTCACTACTTAGAGTCGTGATCATTGTATGAAATGAAAAACACAACAACTCTCTTGGCAATTTTAATGGAATGAGATGCCATTGTCTTCTCCATTTCACACACTTACTCGTAGTGTGTAGGTTTGCTCACGATGTTTTCCTTCATCTTAAAGCTGGTATAAAATGCACGCCTGACCGGATTTGAACCTCATGCATGTGAAGCGCGCTCTTACCACTAAGCTACCGAGCTGTTTACTAGCACTACACACACACATGAATAAAATACATTATTGGTTTCCTTTGATTAATCAAGTTTGTTCGAGAGATTGCATCCTTTATTGAACCTTACCTTCAATAAAAGTGCATGATTTATTTCGTTCCATTCCTGGGAAGGGAATTTTCGTAAATATGGGTATGCAAATTCCTTACATAAAAGGATTGTTTTTATGGCGATAATTTTTTTATCTACATTATTAAGAGTATGTTCCCTTCAGGAGGCATTACAAAATTTAATCCTGTATAGGTTTTTTTTTACAAGTTCCATATAGCCACACATTTGCTTTGCAATACATGTACTATATAAATAAATATCGTGTTCAGTCCCGCTTACTAATGTTAGCCCACATAAATATTCGTATATACCGCGGGTTCGCGCGATAACGCGCCCCCTGAAACAAACCACACATGAATCCGCGGGTTAACAAGGACACAGGTGGTTTTAACAGGACCGTTTTCACAAGCCGATTCTGGGTAACGAATGTGCTTTTGTTTGTGTATGATAATATGTAACATCAATACATAATTATACATATTTATAGATATTTATATTTTGTTTTCAAGACGCAGTATTAACGTTATAAATATCACGTCACGGTTTTACAACTTACTGGTACTCAATTAGATTACCTATCTTTCGCGTTAACTCTCAAAGCTATAGTAATTGATAACTCGTCAGTAATACAGGTTTAAGGTTCATTTCGATATCTTCTACGAGTGTAAAGGCAGATTAATTACTTAATTAACACTAGGTTACTACGAGTCATACTACATATAATGTCACTTAATCTACTCTGATTGCTGAGATACTTTATCAGTGGACATAAAACTAAACTGAATTTGGCGAAAGTACAAAAATTTACTAACGAAGTCTCAAGCAAAGCTGTAGCTAAATGAAAGTTCCTTAAAATAAGACTTTCTAAAGGAGAACATTTTTAGCGACATCTTCAAATAAATTCGGAGAGCTCTTGATTGATACTGGAAACGCTGAAGATATTTCGGTCTAAAAATTCGGTCTGCGTTTGAGGACGGGCCTTGCTGACCTCAAAACGCGGTCGTGTAGCGTTATCTCGTTTTAGAGTACCTTGGCGAAATAAGAAATTAGCCTTACGACCTGGTTTGTTATGAAAAGCGGAAGAGAGCATGTATGTTGTAATGCGAACAGCGCTCGCGGTCGGGACGGAAGTATATAATATGCTTAGGCTTCACTGAGAGGAAATTCTCTGGAAGGTTTTTATTTTGAAGTTAGGAAGAGGCTGATTTAATGCTCACGAGATGGCGGGAATAAAGTTTGCCCTAGTATTTTGCTCTAGCCCTTTGACAGTATTATTTGCTATCAGAGGAAGTCGTAATATTCTTATTATGATCTATTCTAGAATCTGACATAGTAAAATCTCCCCATGGCAAACAAACTATAAAAAAACATTGCCGTAGCTACCCGGTACTTTGACATGTATCAAATTCAACCAGTTTTGTAGCTTTAAGTATATATTCATCTAAGTATATCTATTTACGAATCATTGACCTCGGCCCCAGTTGAAATTGCTTTTGCTTTTTTTACGTGAAGAGGACGAAAAAGGAAAATGACCTTTAATATAAAAAGAAAATTGCAGTTAGGCGGGAAACTTTGACGATGGCATTTGTTTAAGTGTTTTCGGGATAAACCCCTATAGAAAATCCCATGCTTCAGTCTCAAAAACAAACTTCTCGAAATTTATCGGTCCTTTTATTTTAGTGAGATCTTTTTTTATGTTGTTCGTTACTAGCTCCCGTCTCTTTTAGTGTGTTTTTCAGAACAAGAACTATGGCTTTTTGTCGCAAATCCGAAACTTATTTGTATTGTACACGAGCGTAGGGTCAAGGGTTCGTGTCCTTCAGGATATAGATCCTACATAGGTATATTGATACAACATTATACATAGAGACTACCTCTGTAGGTATATAATATCTGTAGGTATATTATTGTTCATTGAATGAAATATTTGTATTGCTTCTTTGTAATTCAAGACACAAGTATATTTTTTGTTCTATATGTAAATGTTTAATTCCATTTTAAATTGAATATACTGAACAACTTATAGCAGTAGCTTATGATGTTCACTTATTTTGACTTTGTCGTTTACGGTGAAAACCGTAATGCGCTTATGAGAAACATCGTGAAAATATTCTTTTGTTGCGAAACTCAACCGCTTTGCACCTGAAGTTACTATGAATGCCTCTGATATACGACTGTTATGAAATACTTTCGTACATACTTTAGTTTATACACGCATTATTATAGTTGGAACAAAAGAGAACATTCAAAGGAAAAAATCCTATTTATATTAGGTCTCTGGTCAAGGTATCTATCTCTTTATGTCACAATGTCATATTGGAAAAAAATGCTATAAGTTTATTTGCGCAAGATTGCTTTAAGCTGATGATGATGTTTGTTTAAATAATTTAGATTTGTTTTGATCTAAAAAACGGTACAATTTGCGATGCTTGCCTGGTTTGCGAATTGTGTCGGTCGGTAGTTAAGTAAAAGAAAGGCAGTTTGATCAAAGTGTGTAGAGTTTAGCAGAAATTGCTTGACAGCTTCGAATGTTTTCACAACGTAGAAAAGTATACATGCATTGCAAAATAACAATTTTGTATTATGTAAAACTGAACCTTATCCACCTGCAATAAAATTTTATGCATGCTCATTCAATGGTGCGTTGTATCTATCCTTTGCTACATGAGATCATTGCAAATATTCGCTTTTACTGACCTGCAAACTGGGGCGCTACGTACTTGCTGTACTGTAGCCATATTCGTAGCATACCTCATTGAACTACAATTATTGTTTGTGATGTGTAAAATGCGTGGCTTCGAAATCGTGGTCAAAAAATATTCAGTGCCTAAGACATAGTTAAGCGCTTATGACAGTTATAATAAGAAGCTAGTTCGAGTCCAGAATTTCAATAATTATAGTTTTATAATATTTAAGACCTTGGCGTTGCATTTTAACACTAATACATTATGTAATTACACTGTGTATGTATGTATGTATGTATTTATTAGATTAGATTGTATTTATGTATGTTTATAATCTAAATATCTTTTGCTTTGTTAATTTAATTATCTTTAAAATGATGTTTTAGTTGCTCACTACCACATTCAAACATTTCGTTTTTCTAAAGGTTGACTGGTAGAGAATGCTTTAAGCGTTAAGTCCGCCTTTTGTACCTTTTCGTGTGATGAATAAAGTTTATATAAATAAATAAATAAATATATTATGTTGTAGGAAGTGACACATCAAAAGACTGATGCGTTATTTTAGTTTTCCTCCAATTTTCTTTACAGCATACATACATCGGTAAACATTTTCATACTAAATGCATCCTAAGATATTTTAGTAGTAGAAGTAGTAGTACCTACTTCTATTAAACTTGTCAACATTGATTGCATTGCTCTACCGATCTTAAGCTTAGTCTCTGTTCTGTATTGTGGGAGCTTAGGTTATGATGACATATGTAGATTGTTATTAACGACCATTGATCCCATTGCGTATGGTTTGTGGACGTAGCAGTTAACATCTCGAGTACCAACTGCCCTGATTTTAGGGAAATAATTGCGAATGCAAGGCTTTATGGAACTGAAAACTGGGGCATTCCGTAATTACCGTGACTCCCGCACTGCTGCTATACAAAAGCATAACAGTGCTTACGAACTATTATAGGTTTGTTTATTGTTGCTGTTAATTCCTGAATGGGTTAGATGGATCCAATGCAGTGGGTCTTAACCTATGGTCCGCGGAGCACCGGTGGTCCCTGGAGCCATTCCAAGAGGTCCGCCAAGTGATCGTAGATAAGGAGATGTCTGACTGCTCTTATTTATATTTAGCCGCCGAATATTACAAATAATTATAATTCGGTGGTCCCTGTAAAGTCAGACATTTAGCAAAATGGTCCTTTATGCCTGAAGGGTCAAGAACCACCGGACTAATGGGTTAGTACATCTGTTAAACTTGGATCATTAGGTTGGCAAAAATTTATTTGCTGTTTATAAAAAAAATTTGGATTTATCTAGCTAAATATTGATTGTTGATATCTTCTAGAAATTGGTTTTTATATTTCCGGCAACATTATGGTAACAAAATATGGTACCTAAGAAATAACATAATTACTTTTCCTACTTCAAAATATATTAATTCTTTTAAGGAAAGTCTTTTCATGTTTATGTCATGAAGATCAAAAGAGTTTTCAGTTACCTCGTAAATTGAGCGATGTTTTCTATTAAAACATCAATATTCTACAAAGCGTTACAATATTGAAACTACGATGGTAAAATAAACAAACCAGGTATCGATTTATTCGCCATCTAGCTGCAACAAACAGAGCTTCCCTCGTTTGATAGTGTTTATTTTGTAAAGCGTTTATGTTGACTTATTTCTACTACTCGTATACATATAAGTATGGTCAGCCAAGTACTGCCTACGTGGTGTAGTGGTTAGAGCGCTGTGCTCAAAAACTACGATCTCGGAGGACGTGTGTTCCAATCCCGCGGGGAACATTTTCACTTTGTGTTGGTTTTCCCAGTTTGGTTAGGACATTGCAGGCTTGAATCACCTGATTGTCCGATAAGAATGATGATTCCGTGCTTCGGAAGGCACGTTAAGCCGTTGGTCCCGACTATGATCCAACTGGTCTGGTTTCCCTTGTGATTACGGAGGTCAGAAGACAGTCACTCCATTGTAAAAACCAGACATGTCAATTCAGGATCATAGTCGCAGGCGCTAGGATGATGACGATGGTCGGCTAAGTACCTAAGTGATCTGTTGGTCTTCCAGATTTGACAACAACTACAAGACTGACAAGAAAATGTTCCTTGCCATGACGACCCATTTGTAACTTGACAGTGGTGGTAAATTCAACCATACATGATACGTATTGTTTTCATCCCTACTTTGACATTGTTTTACAGTGTGTAAACGAATATCAGCTTTAGGGTTGTAAAACTCTTTCCTGGCTGCCTGTACAAAAAATTGGACCTCGATCAAAGTCCAAGGTATACGTGACAAACAAACGCAAACAAAAATGATGAACGATCTAGTATCGCTACAAATATGTATGTTCATATAGTACAGTACATAGAGAAAGGTAACGACAACGAACCGAGTAAACATCATAAATAGCCTATTGAAGGGCTTGAATGTCGTCTGAATAATGGTACTATCTTTATCTTAAACAATAGGTACATGATAATGTTACGTGTATAATAATATGTGCCAAAATCTTAACTCAGCTTTAAACATCTAAATTGTGCGATGCTAACGTGTTTTAAAATATAATTTCAGGAAGGAATAGTTTCACAAGACCGGAAATGAGATATGTTCCAGTTTTAAAATATTGATGAAGAAAATAATACATTGATTTCGATTATATTTTGAGCCATGAGGTGATTAAAGTCTTTGCCTGTGTTCGACAGAAGATTTTGGTAAGTTAAGGTTTCAATAGTACAATTCGTTATTAACCAACTTATACTCGTATCGTGTAGTTAGACTAGTTGTCTTTATTTGATACTAGCGGCCCGCCCCGGCTTCGCCCGTGGTACATGGATGATATTATACATAAAAACCTTCCTCATGAGTTACTCTATCCATTAAAAAAAACCGCATCAAAATCCGTTGCGTAGTTTTAAAGATTTAAGCGTTCATAGGGACAACATGACAGAAAAAGCGACTTTGTTTTATACTATGTAGTGATTGACACACACTCATTTATACAACATTTACAGTATATGTATTTTATGTTTATACTAGCGGCCGCTCGCGACTCTGTCCGCGTGAATTTCGATTTCCAATAGCCTAAAAAGCCTTCCTCGTCAAATGGACTATCCAGCACAAATGTTTTTTTAATCGGTCCTGTAGTTCCTGAGATTAGAGCGTTCAAACAAACAAACGAACAAACATACAAACAAACAAACAAACTCTTCAGCTTTACATATTAGTATCGATTTTAAATTCTCGTATTCAGGTTCCCCAAAATGAAATAGCGACAATTGGCATAGTACGGTCCATACATATTGTGGTAGATGTACAGAGAACCGGGTAAACACATCAGATATTTCCGTTCGGCAATGGCTGCCGAAATACAGTTGCGTAAATACGATTAACGTTACGTAGGTACTCATACATGAGGATATGCGGAATCGGATTTCGGAGTTTCGATTGGCCCAGTGTTAAATACCATTTTTAAATGTGGATGGACAAAGTAATACTTTGATTTCAATTATAATAAAGTAGTAGTATAAAGGTGAATGAAGTTTCTACACTGGTCCGACATTTCAATATTACGTATTATTTACATTCATCATCATACTCATCATCGATATTAATATAAACCTGAATTTAGTTATATGCTGGTATTGGAGGTTGAGGTGTCGTCGTATATTTCTCTCGTGGCCACCCACGACAAGTCTGCGTGGATTTCGGTTTTCGAATTGTTATACTACAGCTGAGAACCTTTCTCTCCAAATGGGATGGGATATACAACACAAAACACAAATTTGACAATTCGAATCCGTAATTCCTGAGATTAGCGCGTCAAATGAACAAGCAAACTCTTCAGCTTTATTATATTAGTATTGTTTACAATTAATAAACATTCTAATGTAATTATAGCATTGAGTAACTTGTTTATAGGACTATGATTATTCTTGTCAACTTATTTTTATCCGTCTATAAACCTAGTAAATAAGTGTTGTGGCACAGCAGATTCTGGAGGATCTTGATACGTACTCTTACTTTGTGCTAACAGTTTTAAATTAAAGCCGATTCTTTGAAATTGGTTAAACAATGTAATCGGCGTTCAAACTGCTCATCACTTTTCAGTTTAACAACAGATTGTGCTACAATATGTACCTACGAGTATCAAGCCGGCTGAATTGACAGTATCTGATTTCAACTTCAGCCCCTCATCATAGCGATAACCGCTTTAGTTCAGGTAAAGTTCAGTTGTCACCATTTCAGTTTTCGAGACAGTAGTAGACAGCAACTTTAACTTTTGAATGGGAACTGTACCGCTAACAATCTCGATTTCTGTATATTGTAAGGAATATTTCTTAATGATAATCTCTAAGAGTGTATGTTCTTTTTGTGGTGTGAACTTGGGGTTACAAATACTTGTACCTTTCAAAGTTGGTTTAAAATTTTAATTCGTAATTTTCTGGACTTCGTTTAGTACCAATCACTGTAAAATTAAAATTACTCTACCATTCTCCCGTGTTGTGGGCTTTTAATTGCGTTTGAATTATTGAAGCTGGACCGAGCCTTATTCGTCATTATTATTGTCCCTAAGGGAAAAGTAGGTAATCCATCATAAAGATGAAACTGTCTTCACAATAATAGGCCTACTAAAGTTTTATTACATAGGGAGTTAGTCTATTACAATCATTAACACTTGTGAGCCCCACGCCAGCATGTAACTCGTATATACTTTATCATAATGTAGCTAAGAGCATATAGATAGAAAAAACCAAAACTATCTTTGACTGACCAAGATAGAATAAGCATCTTGCGATCACCAGATTTGGACGAATAAGTGTACAAGAAGATAACGGTAACTTCTAAATGGGAAGGCTCCGGGCTGGATTCCAGTTTGTTTCGACTCCATCTTAACGATTTGTATGTGTCCCGAATATAAATCTATGCTGTCCTTTAGATACTTCGATTACTTTGCGACGTTAAAAGACTTTAAATTGCTTTTAGATACGGATAAAATGTATTGAATACGACGAGTTAACGATTCTTTTAAGCTTTGTAGCATTTAGTTTTGTTGTAATGTCCTAACTGTATTTATTTATACGTCATTTCACTCTGCACTCAGCCTTTAAGATAGTTTAAGGCCTTATTAGAGATTATTTAACTAACTTACCAGTCGTTTATGTGCAATATTTTGTATTTTATTTTTGGGAAATACATAACTGCATTTTACAAGGGGAAAACATTTGGGTGGACAACCGTGTATAGTACCATACATACATCGCAACAACTGCTTTACGTGACAAATTTCTAAACACGTGTAAGCGGAAGTATTAGGCTACGTAATACCCACCATTATGCTTCGAGACAAAAATATGAGTATCCTAATCTAGACATGTCATGGTTAATCCTAGAATTAATAATGGCTTATGAGTCACTTCCGTCCGTGTTCCCATCTGACAAGCATGATCCAAAGACTTTTTAAAATTGACAGTAGATGATTATGTTTTATCCGTCTCCTATTCGCCTGTGTAAATTGAGCCAGGATTAAATCAGATAGCATGTCAGACAAAAAGTACCTACTATAATGGAGTAATGTGTTCGCACTGTAAAATTGCTACAGCTTTGGCGCAAGATTGAATGCTCATCATATGTTATTGGTATGAAAACTGATGATACACGAAAATATTGAACGATCTTTAATTTAACAAGTTAATGTAAAAGATAAATAATCTGTGTAAATTCAGAACTGGAACAATACGAATCGTAATTTATTTATTTATTTATTTATTTATTTATTTGGACAACCAACAAGATCTTACACCTTAAAAGCTAAATAAACTAATTGAAAGTGGGTACATGAGCTGGTGCAGTCTTAATTACAGGTTGCCACGGAAAGCACAAACAAAATTAGTTGGGAGCTTAAGGCATCCCTTAGCTTAAAAAAGTAACATAGTAAATAAATATACACTCAAGAAGTAGCCAGTTTTCTTCTTTCAAATGTCCCTCCTTCTCCCCCACATTTCCGGGATCAAAGTACCCTATGTTGACGGAGAATAGTGTAGCTAGCCAACAGTTAAAGAATTATTCAAATCGGTTCTGTAGTTTTTGAGTTTATTCGTTACATACAAAAATACAAATCTTTCTTCTTTATAATTTTAGTGTAGAAGTGTAGATAGGTGTAGAGATGTAGATGTAGACTATTATATTCTTCTCAATTTACATAGTTGGCTTACAGACCGGTGAAATTTGTCATTTCAACCTTTCTCACGGTTACCTCCCTGAGGGACTGTGGAGGCCCGATTTCCATTACCTCAAAATTGACTCAAGTCAGATATTCCCCAAAGAAATATAACTGTAATTATTGTTGATATCAACCGCACTTTTATCTCCTTTTCGCAGAAAAACTATTTCTATAAGTACACAGGTATAAGTATGTTTAAAATTCCTGTAACTATATAGATATCGTCTTGATGGTATAGTAGTTTAAGAAATTACTGAGCCGGAATCTTGACCTCCTGGGTTCGATTCTGGGGTAGGGCAAAATTTGAGTCGGTTTTCCCAAAGGCCATTAACGTAGAAGAGAAAACAGTTTCCTCGTGAATCCAATTGCTAAATAATTTATCTTTATCTTTACTCCAGTCAAAATAGACAAAATTAAGACTCAAGTTTGCATTTGTGGTGTCCAGATTTATCTTTGGGTTGTTAAATAAAAGCCACACAGTGGTTTTACCAAGCGCTGCGCACACGTCCGCGCGGTCGGCAGTCTCGGCGTCCAGTCCCCTCCCGCCCCGCGTACGCGTGCGCCTCGCTTGCTCTTTATTAATACGTCACACCTCTTCCTTTTACCATGATTTTGAAAAATAACAAAATAATCTTTATTCAAATAAGCCTCAGGAAAGCACTTATGAATCGTTAATAATAAAATTATAAAAACCACATATATTGACTCTACCACCGACTTCGGAATGCAGTCATCTACCGAGAAGAAGCGGCAAGAAACTCGATAGTTGCTCTTTTCAATCGCCATTTTTTTACATAAATTGTCTGTACAATAAGTCTACATCTACAGCTACATCTAAAGCTGTACTGAACTGTACTAATATAATAAAGCTGAAGAGTTCGTTTCTTACATTGTACTCCTTTCCACTAGAGCTTAGTACCGCATGTGGTGCTGGGTTGAATGTACTAGTGAGATTATTTTCTTTGACCAAGTTTTTTGTCCTATTTCAAAATCTATTGCTTTCCGTTTTCGGTCTTCATATATGTTCCCCTTGTCTTTCATTAGTCTGTCTCTATATCTAATATCGGAAACAATCTCACTACTACTTCCAACTTATCTTCCTCCAACTTCCTCCTCTTCCAACTTCGGATCTTGTCTATCATTTCCTACTAAAGTTACACCAGGAGTTTTGTCTGTAGTGCTATGTGGGGTACTACTGTACATTGTTAGATAGTCTATAAGATCTGACTTCAAGCTCTGACAATTACGATGACCCCACTGAAGTTTAGGATCAATGGTGATCCCCAAAAATACAGTTGAATCTACAGTTTTTAATTGTTATTCATGGTACTTGATGTATTCATCTGCCTCACATTAGGCATCATAAATTTTATACATTTCCTTTTTTTATGCCAAATTTTAGGTACAACATTACAAATAACAAAACTATCTCACATAGATTAGTCGTAAAATATAGCAAGTCGTTTACATAGATCAAAACAGAAATGGTCCTAGTATAGATCCTTGGGGCATGCCCATTCGCAGTTTGACACGAGAAGAATTATTGTTATTCATGTGCACCCTTTGTATCCTGTCAGTGAGATACGGTTCACAAGTTTTAAAGAAGATTCCGATTACCCGTAATACTTTAATTTAATGAGCAATATCTTGTGGTCAACGCAATCACACGCCTTCGACAGATCCCAAAAATATCTACAGCATTATGTTTACTTTCCCAGGCATCATAGACATGTTTGATAAGAGCAGTCCCTGCATCGGTTGTGCTCTTGGTTTGGTAAAACCAAATTGCTTTCCAAGTAGCAAATTGTTTGCGTTGAAATGTGAAAGTAAATGTTTAAACATAATTTTTCAAATATTTTACTAAATAAGAAAATATTGAAATTGACTAAAATTAATTGGGTAATGTTTATCGCCTGACTTAAATATATTACATTATATTACTAAATTTTTATAACACATTGTTACAACTTCTCCTATTATAACACATTATCACATTATGATTTTACTAAATTTCATTAGATTTAGGAATTTACTTCAATCAATAACACTTATTTATTGAATATATAAACCTACAGCGAAATAGTTTTTTATAGTCCTCAAGATATCTGTAGAAATTCCCCAAAAGTCCTCAGATTTCTTAGTACATATTATATTCTTTCAACGTTTTTAAATATTTAACAGGGGTTACATAATCAAGTTGAAAGATGATTATACAATAACTGTTTTCATCAGACTTTACCTTACTTCTTCCATGTTGCTTTAATTTTGTTGGGACTACTTATTATATTTCGTAACAAAATGGACTTGGCTTTATAACATACTTTCTTAAATATTTAAGAATAAGATAAAAACTATTCAATCATCTTCGGATCCTTAGAATATCCTCAATACCGTAAAGATCATATAATTTGACTATATCATAATTTGTCTACTTACATATATTAATTGCTGAAGTGCCCAAATAACTTAATACGGTTTAGATTTATTTATAGTCAGCTTCTTCTTAGGGAAGAGAAGATTGAACTAAATTTAGAAGCTACCAAGCCAAACAAATTATCATAAAGAGTATCAACATTGTCATCATGAAGAATCAAAACAGAGATCATCCGTTTTCTTTCAATATTGTTTCTAAAGTAATTTTTTACGCCTTTCAGTGACAGACCTACAAATTATCACTGCAGACCCCCGGGGAACATCTGGTGTACCATTTGAACTTGTCCACTGTCCACTGTCTGATTGTAAATAATTAATTACTTTTTGTCTATTATATCTGTGTCACCCGAACATTATCTAGGCAGGTGGCAGTAGTGGATGTGATCCTTGTATGTTCATCAAATAGATTTGATATATTATGACTTAATAAGATTCAAGACCCTAACAGTATTTTGTGAACCTTCAAGAACCTTAAAGTCTCCACTTGCAACTGTTTTTTCCATTTGTATTACAAATTTTCATAAGTACCTCTTCCATAGTATTTTCTAACCTATAGTGCGCTCAATAGACAGTGCTACTGAAGCTTTTCGTTCTTTACTTTACTTTCGAGTGTTGAGTCGTATTCCTCATTACTGAGGGTCGTGATCATTGCATGAAATGAAACACACAACAACTTTCTTGGCAATTTTAATGGAGTGGTTTGCCATTGCCTTCTCCATTTCACACACTAACTCGTAGTGTGTAGGTTTCCTCACGATGTTTTCCTTCACCGTACAGCTGGCATGGAATTACGCACATAGATTTTTGAAAATCCAGAGATGCGTGCCTGACTGGACTTGACCGCCGACCTCACGCATGTGAAGCGGCGTTCTTACCACTAGGCTACCGAGCTGTTAAAATTTAAAATTTTATTTATTATATATTAATTTAAGCGACCCATCATGTATTTTGTACTGTCTTATGAACGACCTGGCTACCTTAAACAATTATATTGTTTGAATCAATGTTCGTTTATACACAAGACGTAATGTATATTCATACGTTCAAGAAATAAACCTATCTTCAAGTTCTTTTCTAGCAAAGCCTTGTATATTTTGAGGAAATAAATTAAATTAATTACAAAATTTTTTGTTGTCAATGCAATACGTTTGCTGAGACTTCTTCTATTTTCTTAATATTTAAAATAAATATTTGGATAATTAGTGTAATTATTACCCAAGGTCTAATCGATGTACAAGTTAGGTTGTTTATTCTGCTCAATGAAAGCAGGCTTAGTAGCCAAGTTCTTGACTGAGAAAATACAATGACAGCGACACAGCTATTTGTCTTTTAAAATAATTAGTCGAATATTATTGATTAGCATTATTTATCAAATAATTATTCATCATTATGTTGTTTTACACTTTAAAATTTAATTTATTAATTTAATTCATACAATAAATTTCTTGTAAGGCTGTTCCACCATATGGAGGAGAGTAGCCGTTAACGCCGGTTGCAAGAAAATATATCCCGAGTGACTAATTCCCGTGACACGGGATCGCTATTGCATTGCAAAGGTTCTACAGGTAGATTGATTGGACATTTTGGGCGATCTGGACAATGTCAGGTTACCTTGTATTGTGGCCCTTGCCATCAAATGAGGTGTTTCGGGTATTTATATATATTGTTATATATGAATATTTTAATCTACTATTAATAAAATAATAATAAATGTATTGGAGTCATACACCAATTGCCCGGACCCAAACCAAGCTCGAAGCCTGTACAATGAAAGCCAGAGGACGGTCAGACATACTTAAATATACTTTTATAATGACTCGAGTACGAATGCCGACGTTCATCACACAAACCCTGCCCCCAGCGGGGTTAGAACCCTTGGTTTTGCAGCCAGGGCCTCCGACCGCTAGACCAACGGCCCAGTCAATATTAGTTTCATTAATTTCCACGTAACACTTGTCTAAAGTTATTTTACTGAATTTGCGAATACACTCATAGGTATAATTTATTCGCAAAGATATAATTATATTATATATCATTTATTCGCATTTAAGAAGTGTATTGTTGGGGACGCCCAACAATACACTTCTTTCATACATTAGAATGAAAGTAAAGTGTGTCAATAATTTTGATTTATTCTATCTATCTAGCTTGATTAAATGTCGATTATAATGAAGTTACAATTAATAAACAAATTGGTACAGAAAGTTTTTCCGTGAAATTGTTTATTTAGTTGAAAATGGCCAAGTAACAATAAAAGATGTGTTATTATCCCCCCACTCATCACTACCTCCATATTTCAGTGTATGGTTCATTTACTTTTTGAATGGTAACCGAGTATAAATATTTGGTCCACTTATCCGCGAAGCAACCGGTTAGTGTTCGTATAAAATAGGTACTTGAAATGCTAGGTAGTGTATTTTATGGTCGTAAAATGTGATAACATTGTAGGTATTACATAGGGTGAAAGTGGTTCAACCACACTGAAATTTAATTCCATTGTAACGAGAATGGTGAATGTAATATGAACGTGAAAAGTAGTATTTTCCATGTAATGTGAACTTTGACAAAGTACACCATTTTGTGCTCCCTGGCACCTTGCTCCATCTGGGGAAAATCACACATTAATTGCTCCTTGGTAACTGGTTGCACCTTTGCAACCTATATTTGTACTCCTTGGTACCTTTATTAGCTATTTTACTGCTCCCTGAGCAATTTGATGCACTTTGGCAACACATATTTGTACTCCTTGGTACTTTTGTTAGTCAATTAATTGCTCCTTGGCAACCTGATGCACCTTGGCAACATATATTTGTACTCCTTGGTACGCTTGTTAGCTAATAGACTGCTCCCTGAGCAACTTGATGCACCTTCGCATCATATATTTGTACCCTATGGTACCTTTGTTAGTTGAGGGCTATAGAATGCTTGAAAATGAGATCACATCTCAATTGTCTGACAGGACTCGAACCCAACATTTCCGCCGTCCACGCCATCGCCACTGCTCTGACAGCTGATGTGACCAAATAACCCAAGCGCGTGATGTCTGCTATTGAGCTGGTATCTAATTATCTCATGTGACCAAAGAATAAATTAAAACAAAGCCGCAATATAACAAATAATATAATATGTAGGTATTCCAAATTGGTAATATACTCGTAATATATATTTGCGGATATTACCCGCAAAATTAATATCATTAATATCAAAATAATATAATTTCCAATAAGCAATGTTAATTACGTACGAATAAACATTGTTATTCGATACATGCTAAATAAATGCGACAAGTATTCTCTCGTCCGTGGAGAATACGAGTATAATAATAAAAAAATATAACAATATGAACTGACCCCACAATTGCTTTTACCACCAAAACTTGTTGGCACAATGGGTAAGTTGAAATTGCATAACCTGGCGATTTGTTTTTTCGTCCTTAAGTAGGTTTTGCTCACAAGTTCCTAGTCGTGTATCTTTATTTTTAGCTACTTGCTAGTGTAGGAATAACAAATGGCATTATGTGTATATATTTCTACAATGGCATTTCATTGCGAAGTATAATTTAATCGTCACAAACCAAACTCGATTCCTTATTAATCAGTAATAATGAACTTGAATAACACTGTGGGTATTCTTACTATTCTTATTTGACTTCGTTGATGAGGTGACGATGACTTGTTATAAGCTAGTTATCGAGTAAAACGTAGGTATACCGCTCAAATTGTCTGCGACTCAACTCAATTTAGCATTACTTTTTTTTATACGCGTGAATACGTTTTGTCCCTCCTTTTATTAAAATTTTCAAAATATATTCCACTTACTTGAGGGCTCGTCGCCACGTGTGGTGTCCAGATTTATCTTTGGGTTGTTAAATAAAAGCCACACAGTGGTTTTACCAAGCGCTGCGCACACGTCCGCGCGGTCGGCAGTCTCGGCGTCCAGTCCCCTCCCGCCCCGCGTACGCGTGCGCCTCGCTTGCTCTTTATTAATACGTCACAGCATTAATTCCCAACAAGCTGGATTTTTGTGCAGGCCTTGAATATGTCATTACAAATGATATGTCAAAAGTCCCCATCGATCCCGCTTGTGCGTTGTTTTTTATTCGTGGTCAAAGGGCCCAAATTTGCGTTTTTTGCTTATATCTCTGAAACTAAGAGAGCTATCGAAAAATGGTTCAGCTAAAGTTTGTAGATCGTAAAATTGTCTACCTAAAAGATTTTACACTTTTCTTGTACAAAGCAGCGCTGTTGAGATATCTTGACTTTAAGCCGCAGGAAAGTCGTATTTTCGAGTAACCCACATTATGCAATTACAATAAATTGTGTTGAGTAGTTTATCTGGAGCAGGTGGCAGTTAAGTATGGATTGGTTCTAAACTATTATTTACCAATTTCCAGCTCCAATTTTCACGATTTAGATCATTGAAGTCAAAAAAGACAAAATGATGTATCAAGCTTGCATTCATTCCCAACAATGGGGACTTTTGTGCAGGCATTGAATACGTCATTACAAATGATATGTCAAAAGTCCCCATCGATCCCGCTTGTGCGTTGTTTTTTATCTGTACTGGAAATCTTCAGATCCTATTTTTAACCGTTCTGGTAGTCAAACCTTAATGGTCCCCATAGAGACTTTTACTCCTTACATGAAATAGGATCGACTGGCGCGAAAAAAAATTTTGGAATTTTCAGTACAAAATGTATGGGAAAAGTTTTTTTTGTTTTTTCTTTGCCAATCGATCCAATTACATGTTAGGATTAAAAGACTCTATGGGACCATTTGAGGTTTGAGTACTAGAAATGTCAGAAATCGCAAAAAACTTTTCCCATACATTTTGTACTGAAAATTCCAAAATTTTTTTTTTGCGCCAGTCGATCCTATTTCATGTAAGGAGTAAAAGTCTCTATGGGGACCATTAAGGTTTGACTACCAGAACGGTTAAAAATAGGATCTGAAGATTTCCAGTACAGATAAAAAACAACGCACAAGCGGGATCGATGGGGACTTTTGACATATCATTTGTAATGACGTATTCAATGCCTGCACAAAAGTCCCCATTGTTGGGAATGAATGCAAGCTTGATACATCATTTTGTCTTTTTTGACTTCAATGATCTAAATCGTGAAAATTGGAGCTGGAAATTGGTAAATAATAGTTTAGAACCAATCCATACTTAACTGCCACCTGCTCCAGATAAACTACTCAACACAATTTATTGTAATTGCATAATGTGGGCTACTCGAAAATACGACTTTCCTGCGGCTTAAAGTCAAGATATCTCAACAGCGCTGCTTTGTACAAGAAAAGTGTAAAATCTTTTAGGTAGACAATTTTACGATCTACAAACTTTACCTGAACCATTTTTCGATAGTTCTCTTAGTTTCAGAGATATAAGCAAAAAACGCAAATTTGGGCCCTTTGACCACGAATAAAAAACAACGCACAAGCGGGATCGATGGGGACTTTTGACATATCATTTGTAATGACATATTCAAGGTCTGCACAAAAATCCAGCTTGTTGGGAATTAATGCAAACTGGAATGTCTATTTTGACTGGAGTACTTATCTTTATAGCACGGGTTTGTGATTATTGTGATCAATGACTAATCGGCATTTGCAAGGGTGGTGATTTTTTTTGGTTTAAATCTTTGTAACGATAACATGATTTCAAGTGATGGAGACCTTTGAAGTGCAAAGTGAAAAGACTAACTTTTTTATTTACTTTTATAAAGCTACAGAAATATATTAAGGGTTTTAGTATTAATATAGCCCAAATTGGCATCTTAAATAAGAAAATCAATAAATTACTGAACAAAAGAGGGTTGAAGAGATTAGTCTGAGTTATTCATTGCTCAAAGTTTTGATGGCATTAAAAGTTGTCCACATTTGTTACGGAAAATTGTTATTTTATTCCGTGCACTTGTCCCTGAAGTTTTAATTACAACAAAAACAAAGCAATTACATTGTACTAAATAAAAAAAAAAATATTAAAGTACCATAATATTATTGTTTTGTTTAAGTATAAGGAATTATACAGGCGCAAATTAATAATAAATAATAGGTACACCAGAGTTCTCGTGACAGAAATATGTTTTCATAATTGAAAAATAAGGGTCGAAAGGGCAAATTGCCTTTGACTTGCCTTACCTATTCAAAAAAGAAAACCCACAAGTCATTCATGGTAAGTATCCTGAAATTATTAAAAAAGAGCTGGAAAAATTAGCCTTCGTTATTCATTGTTCAAACTTTTGATTGCTTCAGAAGTTGACCTTTGTCATCTACTCGTACCACGGGGAGAACTTATTGTATATTCCGTACACTTGTGCTTTTACTTTTAATTAAGTAACCCCCATTCCTTGAAATGTTTGTTTAGAGTTCGCTGTGTCTTAATGAAGTGGTGTTGTCGTTATTCATGAGTATGACTATTGTACAAATGATGAAATGTTGGGACCTTGGTTCTCCTTACAAACATTTTGATGAATGTGTCTAATCAAATTACGGTATCATATCCAAACTTATATTTTTGTCGTTTATAGTTTGAAGTATGGTAACAAATGCTGTTTCATTGCGTAGCATAGAAGAGTAAAAAATATTCTATTCTTTACAGCAAATACAAATGTATTAACATGAAACTGTTAAAGAAAGAGTTTGTTTGAACGCGCTAATCTCAGAAACTACCTACTGGTCCGATTTGAAAAAATCTTTTTTGTTTGGGATAGTCCATTTGACGAGGAAGGCTTTAGGCGATATAGTATATACCTATGTGCGGAACCGAAAACAACGTGGACGGAGATTATAAAACTGGATTTAACCGAGGGAAGATACCAATTATCGTTCTCAAGTAGGAAGTGGAAAAAGACAGCACAGAGTTTTAAAATGTTGCCAACATAGAAATGAAATTAATCAAAAAGTTATCGTTGAATCTGCAGAATACTTAATTTCTGGACGCCATTAGCGAATGTTCGTCGGAATATACAAACTTTGTTGTTGAAAGTAATGAATCCTTATGCACTTTTTAAAGCTAAAACGGCTATGTAAAATTGAGAGTGTTCAAAACTATCCTGACTGGTGCCACGGGCATAGTTCCAAGTTACTCCAACTTGGTATCTGAAACTACGTTACATTTCGTGCAGCCAGTTGTTGCCTACGACTTTGTCCTTCTACAGTGTAGGCAGTGGCACAGTTGTATGTGACTTTAAGTACCGAAGACACCATGTGTGGGTTATAAGAAGATAGTCACATTCACTATTCATATACTTAACAAAAAAAAAATAGAGTCATTTAAGTGATCAGTGATTAAGAATATTCCAATTATGATTAAACTAGCGGCCGCCCGCGACTCCGTCCGCGTGGATTTCTTTTTGCGAAATAAAAAGTAGCCTATGTTCTGTCTCAGGGTCTAAAGATTGTCTGTACCAAATTTCATCAAAATCGGTTGCGAGGTTTAAGCGGGAAAGCGTAACAGACAGACAGACAGACAGAGTTACTTTCGCATTTATAATATTAGTTGGGATGTATTAAATTAGCTGATATTATTTGAACTGTTTTATAACTTTATAGTTTTATGTGCATATTAAAAGACCGGGTTGACTAGTCCAACTGCTACATTTTGTGGCTGGCTACCCGTGAAAAACCAGGGAAATTATCTAAATCCATTACAAAACTGTTGCTTCCGTTTCTAAATCCCGTTCCCTAAGAAAACTCCAATGTTTGAAAAAAGGCACCGCTGTGAATACAAATACAGTACAATAAACATTGTTGATGGCTCCCCGTTCGCTTCCCAGGCACTACTTGCACAATTTCAACACTTGTAGCGACGACGCTGAATTGTCTACCGAGGCACTTTATCTTAATGGTCGTCCGGTGTAGCCAGCCAGTAATAAATTACTGACTTACCTCGGCTCGTAAATTAAAATTTTTACTTAAATCTCACCTTTTTTTCTCTCCATGATATTTTGAAATTCGGTAACATAGAACTGTGGATTTAAAATTAGTAGACTAAGACATAATCAAACATTAAAAAATGCGAGTCAAGCGATAAACTGTTATGTTCCTAATTATTATATTAAAAGTGATATTCTCAGGTACATGATACCTCATCGAACACCAACACTATACATTGTTTTGTGTTAATGTAGCACTCGTAAGTACTTTCGGCGTCACTGAAATAAATAGAATTTTCACCAGTGTACCGAGCATTTAGCAACGTACAATTCGTCTCTCGCCAATTTACATTGTTTTGAATCGTTTCAATAAAACAATAGTCTCGCGCTCGTTTGCAAACCATAAAACCCACTGGTTTTTAAAGGACTGTTTTTAAACAAGCGAAAAGGAAGTAATTACAAAGAATTGTCGTGGCCTTTGTAGAAATGCTTTATAAAGGAGACGAAGGTTATCTATGACTCAAAGCGACTTTGAAGTAGTCTGAGAATATGTAGAAAACAATACGGGGTAATATGATGAACCTAAAAAGATACATCTGAATTCTCATGTGAATGTGATAAGGTCCACTTTTGCAGGCATCCGCAGACATAAGTTTATCTTGGAATATTCCCGTCAGATGCAGACTTAAGGGATAAGACGATAGTGTTACCTAACAACTGCGACACAAACATTTTGATAACTGCAGATGTAGCTACGTTATATTTTTCCATAACTTTAAGAAGTCGTTTACCAGTGACTACATGCACTGAATATTGTAAAATTTTGTTGCGAATCAGTTTTATTATATACAAATGCACGTGATTGTAAGCAACCGAGGTTGCAGCAAATTCTTTCTGAGTAATTTAATGACTTTTGACAGTTAAATTCATTCACAAAATTTTATTACTCTTCTTTAGCATAAATTAAAACCAACATTATTACAAAGAATTGTCTCGTCATTATAGGAGTTTTTTATGAACTTGCACATGCAATTTAGAAAATAGATCGACAATCTTATGGATGAACTAATATGCAGGTCGATACGCTGCTGCATAATTTGAACGCTCTTGCAGTGGATTCGTCATTTAGGCAGTGGTGATTTCATAACTTCTGTTTTTAAGGAACTATCCCGTGTAATGGAAGCCAAGATATTTTTTCTTAAAACTAATGCAAAGTTTTATGATCGTGAACAGACACGGTCATATGCCTATGTATATCTTTTGTTGTTTAAAGTCGAAGTTCGAAAACTCGTGAGCCTTAGAACTTATTTTTAAGTAAATTAATGCTTCAAAACGTTTCATTTATACAAAACATACTATATTTTGGCCATATCAATTAGTGTTTAAATCTGCCCTCCGTATAAAGCTCCGTAAAATGTCTCAACATTACATTCAAGAGATTAAATACGCACATGAACGAGTATATTGACTTGAAAAACGATTTGTTTATAATATTTACTTTATATTATGCAAAAGTTGATTGACATATTGGCACTGAGGGCAGATTAATTGCAGCTTTATACGGAGGGCAGAAACAAGACGAAATAGTCACATTAGGGCCAGCATACATTCGTCGCTTGCCAAGTAGCTGGACGGCTCTGATTAGAAGTGGGGCAATTAAGGAATCCATAACAGCTTTTGTCATCAAGCCCAGACCACTTTGTAGATTAAATCGATGCACGTAACAGTCTTCAGTCGGGGCGACTGATATTGCACTGCATTATCCTTTTGTTAGCTATGGCAGCACTAGACATTATTGTCATTTACAGCAAAAGCATACAAATATTGGTTAAATAGTAATTATATCTTTATACATAAAAGGACGTCTTGCATAAATACTAGATAAATCGTTGAAGCACCATAACGATCCTGCATGACCGATATAAGTAAATCGAGGTCAAATTTTCAAACTTGATGCAATACCTATGGTGATGCTGAGATTGTAGAAAACAGTGCAGTAAACATTCGACGTAGACAACATTGAACAAGTATTGAAGAAGTTATAAGTATTTGAAAACTTCGGTATAGCGGAAATACTCTCTCGTGGTAGATAATTCTACCGAAATTTTGTGGTGTGCAGAATGTAGCTTTTGCTAACATCCTGTCAAAGATAATTGTTCTTCTCTTCCTAATTCCTCCTTGTGTGCTTTGGTATGGTAACGTTATAATTTGCTGGCTCATATTATTTCACATCACCTCTAAGTATTTTCTCAAACAACTACCCTTCATCTTCATTATCGCCAGCTCCATCATTAATAATAGCTCCCTAGGGCAGACAACAGCTATTGTTCAGCCCTGTCTTAAAGCCACCCCTGATAATTTTGGCCCAAGAACATAAGTTTTTGAACTTCTTGAGTAAGATGATTTCAACTCACTTTCCCAACGTGAAAATAGGAGTTCTAAAAATTTCCTCTGAGTGGTGTTTTGTAACGAGGTGTAAATTTGAAGGCTTAAGAGGGGATTGAACGGGGATTATCTGAAATTAAAAATGATTCAGTTATGGATCAGGTTATAATTTAATGTACCGCTATATCACAACGCACATTTCGTTAGAAAGTTAGTAGTTAATATTAACTTTAACTGTATTGTTTGTGTCTTCCAACAAAGTATGCAATACCCTTTTATGCGAATATTTTCTCAGTGCTATCTAGTAAACCTTCTGCATAACTCGTCTTCCCTGTTTCTCATAAAAAATCTCAAAGGGAAATATAAATGAAATCAAATCAAACTGGGTCATGATTGGTTCAACTACTTTCATTTTAAATAATCTTAGACTTGCTGCGTGATCTTATTGGAATAGTTCATTTTAAACGCTGGCTGCACTGGGCACGGAGCCAAACGGAAATAGGTTGGTTTCGTTTCCCTCATAGCAGTGCAATTACAGCTCCGCTTAGCTCCGTTTAGTTTAAAAGAGCTTAGTAAAAAATGAAGAACGAACGTTTACTACTAAATTGTTCATGATGTTTGCCAAATATTTGGTTATGCTAACTGACTTCACCATGCCAGCTAATGCAACTAGTGACGTTATATTTTGTTCGACTTGAAGTTCATACGGTCAAACATGTCACTGCGATAAGAAACGACTGCCGCGTTAAAATTTGTGCCAATTTCACTGCAGTTCGAATCAGGTTATTGCGGGCATATCTTACGATTCAAATATATGCGTTCAACTACAAACCAAAAAATTGAGATGCATTAACAAAACCTATGCCTCTCAGAATTGGAGTCTTGCTGAATAATATTTTGTGTGCCGTACGTCTTACTCCAAGGTAAAGTACGATGTTCCGGTTTCCTGGTACTGGTTGAGCCGGCCTATTCAAACACGACAACGGAGCACAATAACCTGGACTAAATGAGACGTGTGCAAAGCACAAGCACGCTAAGTACTGCTTCACATTTCATTATGTTACAACAATCGTGGTTCTCTAGCTACTGTTGTCTATTTAGGGTGCATTTCTATTTTGTAGTACCTAACTTGTGTGGAGTGTCTGATGTATGGCTTACCTGAATCTTATTTGAGAATAGTGAATTGTTAGGAGCTGATTATTAGTATTACGATTATATTTATTTATGCATAACAAAACTATGGTACACACGGTGGAGTAAATGCCTAATGCTCTGCTAGTCCTTATGCCTCTGCTATAAGTAAATTTTGGCCAAACACATGAAATACAAAGCAGTAAGTAAATGAAAATAAGTATTAGTATATTATTGTAGTAGAAGTAGCTAATAGAAAAAACTTAAATAAAACTGTTACATATTATTATTAAAATAAGCATAAACTATATTCTAACAACAAACAAACCAGCCAACTTGTGTAATCAGAAAACAAAGTTGATACGCAAAGCAATTCGACGAGTTCTAAAAGATTCCCAACCCGGAGCCTGCATGTTTGTTCTGGGAAAGGGGGGAGAGGGGGCAAACTAATGGACTAATGATAATTTTGTTTGCCGATCCGCCTGGCCCGAACACAGCGGGCGTTTCATTACGCATTACCGACGCTTGTGGCGGTAATGAACTGTTTAGATGTAGGTAATGTTGATGCCGTGTGTTGTTGCATTACACGTGTTTGTAGAAAGCATAATATGTATAAGCTGCGAGAATTTTGTACGAGTATTCTACTAGTAAAATCACAATTGTATGTACAATCACATACCTATTAACATCATCAATACGCATTACCGGCGCTTGTGGCGGTAATAAAATGTCAATGTAATGTTGTTGCATTACACGTACCTATTTGCACAAAGGCGATAAGACGCAAGAATATTAAGATATAAACTGGTAGGATGTTGTAAGAGTATTCGAATATTATATTTTGGTCCTAGTGAAATTAGAATTCTCTTAACAACTACGCGATTACATTAACAGCAAAAGCAAAAGATGCGAATGAGGGTACACCTCATTCGCATCATTGCATGTGCAGATTTAATCAGAGATAAATGGATAACAAATTCTTATTCGTCATCAAAATAATGATAATATGGTTTATTTTTGGTCTCAAAACAGTAAAGTTATTTATGGTTGTTTTCCTCCACAGGAAGATCGCACAAGAAAAACATCTTCGTGATTACAGTAAATCCACGAAAAGGGAAACCTTACACGGGTAGGTACATTTCACGATTTGTTTAAAATAATCAATTATAATTGATTGCCAACAATACAACATGAAATGATTTTAATGCAAACATTAGCCCTCGCTCGATAGATGTACCTACAGTACAATAAAATGTGTAAATAAAGTCACAATTGTAGATTTTTTACAAATACTTATGTGTACCACTTTGGGTCGCAATGAGGGTAGCATTTGAGCAGTAATTGTAAACCAACTTTCAACGTTATGTAACAACAAAAACAAATCAAAATAGATCGACTGATTAGATGAGCCCAACTCTCAAAGAATCTAATATGTAAGTCCCTCCGCAAACTATTTAATCTGCTTCTGTCTTCAGATTGATTGGAGTTCGATAAATTGTTTTAGCCCCACCTCAAGGAAATAACCTTTCAAAGACTTCGAGATTCTTATTAAATCGAATGACTCGTGGCTCCTTCAGTTAAATTTGATTTCTATCCATTAATTCAAACTGAGGAGACAGATATTTACGTTTATCAACCGGTAAGAATTAATGCCACATTACCTTTATCTTAATTATCACTGTGCGTTATTAATTCATAAGTAAAAATAAATTATAAACTGTGCAAAATCAAACCAAATTAGTTATATTTCTTGTTGTTTACAAAGGTATTTAAAAAAAATCGATTAATATTAGATCAAACTACAAAACATTGTTTTATACACGTAAAACTCTATGCCCCGCAGCAAATTTTGAAGACACAACGGCAATAAGTTTCTTTAGATCCCATGGGGTGCCCATTCTGCCGATAAACTCAGTGAAATAAATCCTTAACGTTTATCAATACGATAGTTAGCGCCCCGTAAAACAAACCCGTGTTTCGGATTAAGGGCGCAATAAAACCAATGAAATACGAGAATCGAATATCAAATAGGTAGTTTGATTCCGAACTATTTACGTCACATCCTCCTTCGGATAATCTTGAATCTGATTAAAGTAACCGTAACAACTTACGTGAGATATTTCTTAAAAATAAACGTAAGTTACCAATTAGACTGATTTGGGACTAAAGCTAAATTTATGAAGAGAAAATCTTAGTAAATTGCACCACAATTATTATTAGTCTTAAAGCGATAATATTCTCAATTGATTGATACTTGCCAACGGAATGGAATGCCTTTTTTACTCAAAATAGTACGAGTATTGTTTGAAGTCATTGTCAAGATGAAAACATTTTCTAGAAGCTTAATAACCAAATGATTCTGGGTTTACTAAATGTGCAAACAATTAACTTAATTGTTGGGTTCGCAGGATTATGTTACGAAAGGGAGCGTCTATTGAGCTTCATAAAATATTACTTTACACCTCAAGCTGCTTATACTTTATGTAGATTGCTACAGAAACGTCATTTGTGCTCAGGAGAAACTCTTGTGTTATAATATCAGAAACATCAGTTACAGTTACCTGACCCTTGTTAT
This sequence comes from Nomophila noctuella, assembly GCA_958496325.1. Taxonomy (NCBI): domain Eukaryota; kingdom Metazoa; phylum Arthropoda; class Insecta; order Lepidoptera; family Crambidae; genus Nomophila; species Nomophila noctuella. The sequence goes on from OY292497.1 coordinate 9,278,640, forward strand.
AGTAACAATCAATGTACCTACATAATTATGTAACACAAACTGTTACGTAAGTATAACATTCATCCATAAAATGTACGTTCATGTTTTTCACTGGAACAGTAGGCAATAAAAGGTTCGACGGATTTGGATTCGTTCACCGCATTTGTATCCCATTTGTTTCTTGCTCTTTATTTTAAATTCATATCCAATTTCGATAAATAAGTACAATAAACTACACATGGAAAATGTGGAAGCTTCTGATTTTTGTAACCCTCTTTTACTTACAACGCGTTATGTTATACATTAGGTACTCTTAAATGGACAAAAACAAACGTGGCTTTTGGGACCGCTATCCCGGTCAGAAAAGTCTCCCGTGCAGTACCTACTGAAAAAAAGAATGGAACTTTAGACCATTTTAGTGTTCTGATGATAAGATTAAATAATATATTCTAAAACAAATGTAGTTATGTATGTTACCAAGTGGTTTGCTTAATCTGAAAGATTATTTATTATTTGGTCGGAGTAACCTTTAAGGCCTTCAAGTAGCAGGACAAGGAAATTTAAATTACCAACAACATCGTGAAAATTTCATTAATAATATCCCGGGTATTTTGAGCTGCGGAGCGCACAAAGCGATTTAATTTCTACCATGAAGACCGACGTACGGCCGGCGAGCGTCAGGTAAAACTCATTAGTCTATACTAAGGTGGAACGGTAGATCAGCTGTATTGATACAGTGATTAAAATGGAATTAGAGAGAAATAGAACTAGCGGTAGTTTGAAACGTTTTGCCAAAAGGTGGCGCTGTTCGTTTTTTATATAACGGTGTTGTGACGATTTACTGAAACGAAAGGAAATGCCAAAACATTATTTAGGTAAGTTCTTTATTATGTTTTTATTTGACGAATTCATTTGTGACATTTCACCTGAACTTTTCACGTCAAGTTACATCTTTTGTTTCCAATTACGCAACAGACCAAAAAAGTGCTTTGCCAAATCACCCTTTCTCTGTGTATATGGGAATCTTGCGAAATTTCTTGACTATTACGCAGTTTAGCTCATAACAAAGGTTGTTTGTGTGTATGGGGCTTCTATCCATAATAACGTCGTACCATTTTCGGGATGTCATCTGTAACTGGACATTGTGATATTATTTACACATAAATCCACATTATACGAGGATTTGGTAGCAAAAGGAAGGAAGAAATAATTTTACCGAAATCATACCTTTTTCCAGTTGTATAGAAGGTGCCCTCCATTATAATGGAGGAGGGTGGAAGGAAGCACTATGAACTTCGTTTAGCGGGTGGAACGGTGATATTGTTACAAAGCGGAGAAATATAAATATCTCTCTTCTCAATCGTGACACTCTTGACAGAGCGGTCGTGGTCATCAATGTAAGTCCCCCTTTGTGACACGTTTGACGGCTCGCCTCCACTCCTCCCTGGCGGCTGCTCGTCTATATGTATGTGTATATAAATATACAGAAATAAAAATAAATGTGTAACAAATAGCCCTAGAATGTTTTAAAAAAAATATGTTTTTATACTTTGATATTTTGATGAAATATAATTTTACTAAGTATTTCATTCTACTACTGTACCTACCGGTTTGGTAAGTTGGCAGTAAAATCGCTTGTCGCACATATTAAAAGCATCATGTTCAAGTCGACATACACATACCTACCTAATACAAAAACATTGTTTACATATTCTTACCTTTCTGCTCTGAAAATTGCCTACTCTTCCCTCCACACTATCTAAGTATCTGTAACATACATTTACCGAAGGCTCCTAGCTGTGTAACATTATAGGATTGCCGGGAACCCTGTTTACAGCCTGTTGTTTACCGTAATTCCGCGTAGGGCCCGGTAAATGAAGTTAGCTACGCAGTAAAGGTGTAGTTAGCTATAAATAATACATAATCTCAGTTGGTCGAACTGTCAAGCATTATTAGCACTGATATATTGCCAATACCCTTGCCAATTGATGTGCCAAATTACGCATATCTAAAGTTTGGGTGACTTTTATAATTTCAATACAAAATAGATCAAGTAGCCTGATGGGTATAGTTGTGCCCATCAGCCTATTTGTTTCGTTGTGGTGTCTAATAGTTTGTACCCTAATTATTTACGAGTGCTATGTACGCCGTTGTTTTGATGCATATCAGAACTGTTTCTATTTGTACCTTTTTACTGCTTTTTATTAATATGTATCATGTGGCTGTACTTAATAAATAAATAAAATAAATAAAAATAGAAGGAAGCCAGGCTAGTCGATTCGGGAACATAGCCGTAGCGTACTCTGGGCCAATGGCCAAGGATGCAACCGGAAGAAGCGCCAGGATGATTATGACAAAAAAAAACAGGGAAGCAATAAATAGTTTAATGGTATTAAAAGTGATGTACATAAACGTTAAACTAATTTGAGGATACCGTTTCTTAAGTTCTCTTAAGTTTTGTGTTAGAAATAATTCGCCGAAGGCAAATTCTATATTTTTATATATAATGTCGTTAGGATATTAATAACCGGGCTGGACAGATCAAGATCACACTCAAAGCGTATCCTGGTTCCATAACGGATGTACATGGGATAAACTGTAGGATGATGGTGATTGTTAGAACATTGATCTCCATATACCTTGCAATAGCATCGTCTCATCTAATGAGATTGTGGGCATGCCCATCATGTCGCAACTACAGAATTGCTTGGGCCTATTGTGCTAAAGCACCGATACACAGGTTCGACATGACCATATTTCGCACACTACTGGGGTGAACTGGTCAAATACGAGATATATGTTCATATGTTGTCGGAGCAATAAAACCTCCAATCTTTTATTTATTTGATTTAAATATTTTAAAAAGTCTTGTTATGTGGTGAGTTTCCTATGTCCGAGATCTTACATTTGTATTCCCAGGTTAGGATTAAGAAAAATACCTTAGTTTCATCTCGAAGACGAACATATCGAACCATAGACCCAAAAGTGATTGAAAAGAAGGGCCGAAGGTCCAATTCAATAGCCGATGGCCGAATGTTTAATATTTTTGGCACTTACCTACTTACAATAAGATTTTTAATACCACACTAAAGTCTCGGGTCGTCACCAGAATCGTAAACGAAATGTTCAATCTAGTTCAAATGGACGCGTAATAGAAACTCGTAATCAAATTTCTTTAAGTGCAAAATTGATTGCTTGCTACGGTTTCTTGATTAATTACTCACGTCGAGTTGGATTTGTGGAAAATTCCTCCTCTGGAGAGAAATTAGTTGACCAATATTAAAACGATAAAACCTATTTCAAATCAATTAAACCAAGACCAAGATCCTTACGTTACTTCCTCCGTGCACGTGCCATATAATAATGGACTACAAGAGCTTTGTGATCTGTATATTTATGTACAAATTAATTAATTTGATTTAATATTCTTCCCTTGTGCTAAAATCTACTTAAGTTACTCTGAACGACGCTTTGTAGCTCTAATGTATATTTATTTGTGTATTATTTTTTTGTTAATGTTTACGATCACCATATTCTAAAATCGGGGCGTAATATTAATGCCTGATATTACTTTAAGAAAGTAAAGGCGGCAGATAGGCGTGAAGAGGCTTACCTAACTTTTGTTTTCAAAGACAGTTTACCGAACAAAGTGCCGTCAAAATCGGTCAGATTATTCCAAAATTGATGTGGTCGTCCCGACAAAACCACCGACAATCGTACCCTCTTAATAATACAAACACATTATCCCTGAATTAATGCACATGTTAGGAACATTCACTTAACCCTCAGCGAGACAAGGAAAAGATCACGTTGAGACCTTCATAAACGTACAAGGCTTCACAATGTGATGCTAAGTAAATTGCGACCGACATTATTATGCATGAGGGCATGCGTCAGGGAAGCGCGCTAAAATAATAATGCACAAAGCTGACTGGTGATTATTAACAAGATAGGAGAGTCTCGTGGGATTGAGGGACGGACCGCTCAAATTCTGAAAATGTTTGTTATAATATTTGGGTACTTGTTTAAATATTTTGTTTTTGTTACGTAGATGTACAGAAAACGGTTATGACCGGCCCTCCATTTATAGTGGTCAATATCCGCAATTATTATATTATTATATAATTATTTGCACGTAAGAAACAGATGTCAAATGCAGAAAGATTAAGTAACTGAAATCACACTGCATTTGAATATAATCATGTATTGAAATTCAACGGATATTTTATAAGACATGTTCTAGAGATTTACAGTTTTATTTACACGTGTTATGCTAAAAGGTTTTCGGGCACACAGCCAGAGGTATTATAGAGGAAAATTTCACTTGCAGGATTTGAAATGCACGGGTAAGCTAGCTAGCCAACTGAATATTAAACTTAGATATTACAGGTGGGAATCGAATCCTTGATCCGCTTAAGACCACGAATGGTGTAACGTGTAATAAAACAAGTCAAGCAGTATGTACCTAGTAGGAGGTATTCACAGTTGTACTAAATAATATAAATAATTACCATCGCATTTAGTCCCGTTTAGTGTTTTAAACCGCGAAACTGTTTAATCTTATTTCGTAATCACGAGTTATGAGACGATATTCGATGGACTTATTGTTAACATGCTGGTAACTTAAACATTTTTGTATTATACAAGCAAAGATACATTTTGCTCTTATGTGTTTTGTGATACCTATGTTATTATTTATACCGTTGGACGACTGTTACCTTCTATCTCAGCTATTTAAACACGGGGGATGCGAAATAACATAGTGCTATAATAGTGTAAAAATATACAATAAACACTGATAAGTAATTTAACACTGATGAAGTAGTAAGTGCAAAATTAGCTAATTTCCAAACGACGATTGTAAATGACCTACACCTTAGCATATAACAGACCACTACCCGATCAGAGTGGTGTTACTCATCGAATTTTCTACCCGATGTGTTCACAAAATGGTGTGTCTCAACGGGAACAAAGCATCCGACTTTGGTTTGAACATTTGTTTCATTGTATGTTCGATCATCCTTTAATAAATAAATATGCAGACAGTAAACGATTGTTTATTTTAATGCTCCAATTTGTAAGTTACATTTAAATAAGATTTTCTGGATCAGATCTATGTAGGCTGTGTTTGTAACGTTGTCCGATATTGTCAGAAGCTAGTCCAGCAATAAAAGGCTGGTCCCAACTTCGTGTGTAAGTTAATTTTGTTAACATTGCGAACTTTTCGTCTATTTTCCTAATCTGGCGGAGTCCTGGTCTCGGAATAACATTAGGGTCCTTTTACGAAATGTGTTTGTTTTGTTTTGGTGTTGTTTTTGTTTTATTAGATAGAAGTTATCAAGAAACTTTCAATGCTCCAACCGCTTTTTAACCGGACCATTTATGGATGAGTTGTATAAATTGAGACTATACCTACTTTAATTACGAAATTACATATTCTGACACCTTGACTATTATTATCAGTGCATTTTTAATAATAGATGTTTTCTCCCAACATTTAAGTTCAGAATAATGTAGTTAACTTCTAGAGCTCAAGTTTTTTACGACCTAATAAAATTCAGCGAGGCAAGATTTACCGGCAAACTTTTCTTTATAAGATACAAATTGAACTACATATAATGGAATGTTTCTCTTTACAAAAATAAGATTCTTCTCAGACCTAAATCCACCGCCATTACCAAACTTTCCAAAGGCAAAATGAACCGCTCTGTGCAAAATTAATCCGCCATTTTACTGCGAAGATCCCGGACTGGGCCGCAATAAATATTTTTAATATCCATAATCTGGCAACATCGTAAATTGCGCTTGAAGTCGACTATGGAACAATAATGAGTGCACTCTAGTGTTTTTATTTAAACGTTTACCTCAACTTGTCGGCTGATACAGTGCCGGACTGAGGGGAGCTAGAGGATGTTTTTTTTCGTTTGTTATTATTACTTAAAAACCCTTGGAGAGGCCTCCATTATTAGACTACGATAGGCATTTGATAATGATAATGATAACTGCTTAACTGAGGGGCAGATTTGTTCACCTGATAACTTGGTGTTAAGGGCTATGTCTGCTTATACTTAAATTGCAAAGAAATCTATGTCTGACACTTCCCTGCCGTTTTTATGAGATGACAGTTACACTAACTCGAAACAACAAACACCTTTTATTGAAACGGTATGTCATTGAAATTCGGTCCCTTCTCTCATATCCCGGTATTTGAAGGAAATACCGGGATCTAGTCTATGTTAGGTTAGGTTCGTCTGCCCCTAAATATTATTTCTAGTAAAGCCAAATATTTTATTGAAAACTCCAGAAACATCTGTGCTCAAGTGCTCAAGATCTTTTTACAACTACATAAGTAAATCAAGTTAATCAACGCATTAAAGAGGCAGTCAAAGGTATTAACGTCCTCAGAATGGCTTCAGTAGCCAGTGCAGATCATAAAGTCCTTTCTATAGCTTAAGTCCGTCACTGGGATAACCTCATTTCCTTTCCTCTCTTCGTCCGTTTCGTACCGAGTCTATTTTTATGGCAGCACAAAATGAATTTGACACGAAACCTGCTTTAGAGAGATATGAAAAATCAAATCTGTGACGATATTGGGAACCAATGTTCGGAAGTGTCGTGGCGTCCTGGCGCCCGTATCAATGAAGAACGTAATCTATTTTTTATTATCTCGTATTCATATTTTTATGAGGAAGGTGGCAGAGTGGATCTCAGTAGGGAAGAGTATAGGGTTTTTAAGGCAGACAACACATCTGTAACTCCTGTGGACATATCCAAGCGCAGCGTTGACCACTTACTATCAGGTGAACTCTTGGCTCGCTGTCCCCTTTTGTATAAAAAAATGGCTTCGAACTGCGTGTGACTAAAAAAAGTCGAGCGCTTCAATTCGACCTATCAAATTACCTATGTCCTAGATATTTACTTTCTCATGTAACATGCCAGCCCCTGTAATTACCACATACAAAAATTTACCACATTTTCTTTGGCAGTAAAGCAAAAACGCGGATTCGAAAAAAATCCATCAGCCTTAAGTTACGAAGGAATTTCATGCCCTGCGGAGCAACAAAAACTGTAACACAAAGGCGGACAAAAACGTGTTAGAAAAACTGAATATTATGTTTCCAAACACGGGTATCTAACTGGTAGCTATGTCATTTTATTATTTACCCGCGGCCGCGCCTCTAGCGAGGTGCGCCATCTATCGACACATTTTAGAACTAAATAGTTCGCTAGCACAATTTACAATGATAAAATATAAAGGAATATACATACAATAGCTTAAAGCCTACCTCGACAAATGGTAAGTGGTAAGTGGATTATCCAACACAAAATGTTTTGTCAATTCGAACCAGTACAGTAGTTCCTGAGCTTAGCGCGTTCAAACCAATTTGGATCTTGAGTTGCACGTGTTATTGTGAGTCAACCATAACAGATAGACATATGCTGTTGTGGAATATTTTTTAGGCAATTTTATGTAGAATATTTCCGTCATACATGATTTCTATGTGACTTTAACCATTAAGGCTGCACACGTGATTAAAGCTTAAGAAATGGAGTAAATTCTCCCGTTTTCCCCACATTTCCCTTCACTACGCTACTCCTGTTGATTGTAACGTGATGAAAAGTATCCTATAATATGCCCAGGAGTATGAAGAATAATAGTACCAAGTTTCGTCAAAATCCGTCCAGTAGTTTTTGTTTCTATAAGGAACATACAGACAGACAGACAGACAAAAATTTTACTGATTGCATTTTTGGTATCAGTATCGATCACACAACACCCCCTGATAGTTATTTTGGAAAAATATTTAATGTACAAAATTGACCTCTCTACAGATTTATCATAAGTATAGATGATACAATTAAATAATATTTTGGTCTCGATGGCCCAGTGTATAGTAATGCGCCATTGCGGCTCAGCTGAAGCCATTGCACCATAAAAGGGATTAATCATCATTCTTATTGGAAAATCAGATGATTCTAGCCTGGAATATCTTATCCAAACTGAGAAAACCTATTCAAAGAAGTGGTGTTAACCACGGGATTCGAACCCACGATTTCCGCGGTTTTTGAGCCCAGCGCTCTAACCACTTCACAAAGGAGGTGTTGTACATCCCTACACGATATTGTGAGATAATTATTAAAAAAATACAGGCACAACTTATAATGAACAACAGTAAACTCAATGTGAACAAAAGCAATATTATTCAGCGTTCAAGTTCACCCGGAACTTACTTTTACAATGAACCTCGCGAAACCACCCTGTTGGTTTATACGAGAATCACTTTCGCTTCGATTGCTATTGTCGAAAGAAATTCTTTTTGTTCTGAATATTGAGAGCACTTTGCTATGAACGTAGAAGTGCTTTCGAACAAGAAAATTATATGTAAATGACGGCAGGTTGGTTCTGTCTCTTTGGTGCACGTTTTTAACCATTTTTCGTCGTTATACGATAAAGAAGAATTTTACCTGTGTTTGTGTTTTAAAACAAATTGTTTATTAAGTTACATAAGCGCATACAAGTGATATAATATGCTGTATACACGATAAGGGTGAAGTCTAACCTTTCGATGGCATTATTTAAGGTAATTATTGTTTTTTTGTTCGTAAAAGAAAGTCTTTTGAAAACCATCCTTTGCGGGTTGTCAAAAATATTGATTAAAGTTCTAGAATATTATTAATCTAGGAAAGGAAAGGATAAGTCTTTATTGCAAACGGAGGGAACAGCAGCAGGTATAACAGTTTTCTACTTTTCAACTCACCACCACTTTTCTGCTTTTGTTTTCTGCTTGCGTAACGCGATAGATTGGCATTTGCATACCTACAAGTAAGGATAATAAAGTTTTTGATGTAAAGGCATTTCCAACGAGTATTGTTGCTTTGCTGCATCGAATAGACGTGGTCTTATCAGACCTGAAATTTGATTTTAACACGATATATTTATCAACCAACACTATATACTTATTATTCAATAATTTTAGTTAGATGTTTGTTTACGAATAAGGAGCCACTTTTTCAACAGAAAACTAAAAATAAATCCGTATTCGTTCAAAAGCCTGGCCCAAAAATCGAAGACTTTAAAATAGGGGCAAAGCGGCCTAGTAGATATCGGAATAACTAAATTTTTCAGCTTGAGTGCATCAAGGCTGGCGCAATCCCTACTGGGACTATAGCGGCCGGATCCGTTCGTTCTCGGTGCGAACTTGTACAAAGTCTTCGATGCAAAACGAAAGGAAAAGCGGTAGGTACAACGCTTGTCTCTTAAACTTCCCTCCAGTGAGGCACTTCCCTCCGTGTTTCGCTTCCTCAGTTGTTTTGTGCTTGCGTAACGCGATAGCAGGGCATTTACATACTCGCAGAAATGCTACTATGGAGCTTCGTAGCCGTAAGGTTGGTTTTATAGTGCATCGTAAGCGTGGCACACACTGCCAATTTTCTTTGCAATAACAATAATTTCCAATCTTGCAAAACCGGCGATACTCATCGATACGCATACTGACAGTCGGCTCATTCGCACAGCAGTAAAATCATACCATCCTTGTAGAAACAATTGAAAATGTAATGAAAATGATACCTACATGGTTTCCCGAATTTCCTAGAAAAGTTTCAAACTATTTCGCGCGGAGATTGAATGAATTATGGTTATGATAGGTTTTTGTTTCACCAATCTTCTATCTATATCTATAAAACCCAAAGGTGACTGACTGACTGACATAGTGATCTATCAACGCACAGCCCAAACCATTGGGCGGATCGGGCGGAAATTTGGTATGCAAGTAGATGCTATGACGTAGGCATCCGCTAAGAAAGGATTTTGAATAATTCAACCCCCAAGGGGGTAAAATAGGGGATGAACGGTAGTATGAAACTTTATCAATTTTAAACCTATCGGGCTGATATTTTGCATACATAAAGTTACTATGACGTTGACATCGTTTAAGCAATCATATTGATAAATTCCAACCCCCAAGGGGGTAAAATAGGGGATGAACGTTAGTATGAAACTTTGTCATTTTTAACAGATCGGGCGGAGACTTTGCATTCATAAAGATAATATGACGTAGGCATCCCCTTTAAATGATTATTGAAAAAATCCAACCCTAACAGGAAAAATAAGGTAATAAAGAAACCAAAATCCACGCGGACGAAGTCGCGGGCGCCCGCTAGTCACGTTATAATTTCCTCGTTTCAAATTCCTGTTAAATTAAATAATCAGAAAAACCAATATTATTATTAAATACATAACGTTAGTTAACTACAAAATAAAACATAATATCTGGAACTGACGTATGTAATACGAATATAGGTAGGCCATTCACATGGCGCCGGTTGAAAAAGTTTTGACGCGCAAAAACCAATTTGCTGAATAAATAATTTCATTCCTACATCTGTATCAAAAGCCGAAAATTTCCTGTCCAAAACATCTCTTTCACACGAGTCGGTGGTACATACACCCTCTCAACTTGCCTATTGATTTATAAGGAAAGTTTACGTCGTCATACGTACCCATAGATACATACAACCCTCTCTGAAATTGGACTAAAATTTAAAGCGACAGTCGCTTTTTATCGCAGTGACAGCATGTGGAAACGTAAGGTCATGTGAAACAAAATAATGCCACAGTTATCTATGTGATGAGAATAGGCATACCTGTCTGAATTACGATACCATCTGTTATTATTGCTTTCTGTGCTGATTCAGGGCCGAAATTGACGTATTGAAAAGGGTCGTTAGTTCCTACGCTTCAGATATCGTTTCTGTTGTCAATAATATTGGAACAGTTGCTATTTTTACATTACTTATGTTTGTAAATTCACGAAAACATTCTTACAAACTCATAATATTTAAAGAATTGAATTTTAGTCTTTTTTTTTTGGGTGATTCAGTTCCGACAAAGTTTCAGCTATATTGCCATAGCAAATATCGATTTTAATGCTCTCAAGAATAATACATATTCGGTATTATATTTGGTTGATGGATGCGAGAAGAAAAAAAAAAGCCGCCTCCCCTACAAAAATCTTTCAACTACAATTATTCGTAATACACTTCGTTTGTGAATTAGTAATACCAGTAATACGATGATATTGCAACTTGTAAAAACATTAAAACTTTGAGGGTAAACCGAAACATGTCGATTTTTATTGAGGCCAGTATGTAGGTAGGTAGGTACAATTTTTCTTTGACACAAAGCAGTCTGTTTCGTGTCGTAGCTCGGAACGCGTAATCGTTGTTGTAATTTATTCCTGAGCTTTATTTTGTAAACAAATTATTTGGAATATCGCGAATTGTGCTTATGATATGTGTAAAATAACGTCGAAAAGAGAATGAAACTCTAAAACTTTTGGATAGTCTATTTGAAGTGTGTAGTGTTTAGGTGCCAGCTACTACTTTTATCCTGGACGTAGAACCTCTTCAGAGCACAAATCCTGGTTCGAGTATATGAGATCGTGTTGAAAAAGGCAGGTAAGCGTTTAAGCCAAATAATCGTATAAGGTTTCAATTATTTTTCATACTAATATTATAAATGTAAATCACGCTGAAACTACTGAGCGGATTTAAAAGATATTTGGTGTACAGGCAGGGTATGGGCTGACTTAGGTGATATCATACTTTTCATCCCGATTAAATGCTGCCATGGGATACAACAGGAATCTTGATAGCGCGGACGAAGCCGCTGGTAAAATATAAACTGAAGGCTTGAGTTACAAACTAAACCGCCTATTTTAGTTGTGTTACAAGCGTAATGGGACTGCCTTATATGTAAAACTACCTAATAATTAACTACCCCAAAAAGGTCGTCATAATTATGAATTAATTTTATGTTTCCAAACTTACCCGTGTCGTTCAAATCATGCCTGTATCTGAAAAAAAAAACAAACGGTAAGATTAGGCAGTGACAATGAATAATAGCTGAGTATACGAAAACACTAGGTCGAAAAAACGCGAGCGAAGTGTGGCGGGATTGCGCCTGCAATGTATTCTAAATGACTGTGATGACACACCATATCGAAATAACGTCACGTTTTTTGTATAGAAAATTCATTGCCAACCAGCTTCGGTCGCATAATTTCAGCCTGGTGTGATTTTTTATTGACAAACCCTTGCCAGCTATACTAATATGATTAAGCTGCAGAGTTTGTTAGTTTGTTTGAAGGCGCTTATCTCAGGAACAACGGGACCGATTTGAAAAAATGTTTTTGTGTTAAATATTTTTTGTTAAAAAATATAAAACAGGACGCTTTTTAGAATATTTGCTTTCGTCGACTCTAAATCATATCGTTTTTATGGCGTGCTTTAGCTTTGCACAAAGCGATTAATCATAAAATAACACACTGATATAATTAATTACTGTATAACAAACTTGCAGCGGGTGTGGTGTAATTAAAAATGCAATTAAATGGAGTGCAATTTACATAATGACGTGTGCATTGCACACCCTATAGCTTAATGAATGATGAGTGTTTGTAACGATTCCAGACATTAGATAAATCAAATAAGAATGAAATAACCAGTTTAAAATATCATCGTACCTAATATCGTACCTAATAAAACGAAAAGGCTTTATCTTATGCGAGACAGTAATTACAGCCTCAAAAATAAAAATAAGAGAGATAATGAGATCTTCGCCTTATTATCAGGAATTAGGGTAGAATTAGGGCGCAGAGTACAAGCACACTCTTTCCTTATTCTTAAAGCTTGACAGTGGGCATACATTTTGGCCCAAAACCATAACAACATATGGCATCAATATCAGGAAATAATAATATTTGGAAAACCTACATTATTTTTATAGAAAAGAATTCACACGAACAGTCCAAAAAGAGCATTCAACGTACCTATATATATACCTGTTACAATGCCCCAATGTTGTACTTAGGTATAAACATAATCGATTTTATTGACTCGTTATGCAAACATCGGACATCCGACATTTCCGAACATTGGCTTTACAAAAAGCCCCTCTTTCTTTTCAAGTTATATGAATAAAAATATTTCACTTCCGAGCGAACGGAGAACATTTTAAACTCGGGACAAATTGTTAAAGAACGGCTTTGCTCAGAGGAAATTTCGAGGCAATTTGTAGATCGTTTGCTTCCGAATAGAAATCGCCTTTAACATAATGGCTAACCTATGCTTCGTAATAATCCCAATATTATATCGGGTAAAGGCCTACTGTTTAACATGCTTGCACATGTGTATTTTATACTACTCAAATACTAAACTAAATAGTTTATTTATTTACGTAGGCTTGAGAGAACAAAATAATCATTAATCGTCAAAAAAAATTACATTACAGTAGGATTGTACCACCACCGACTTCGGAAAGCAGTCTATCGAAAAGAAGCGGCAAGAAACTCAGTAGTTGCTCTTTTAAAATTGTCAGCTTTTAAATTTTTTCATGTAACAATGAATTAATTAGAAGTCTAAGTCCTACAGTTCCTATTGCTAATTTATTTAAAACTTAACTCAAAGTGGACTAGGACAGGTGCACAACGTGCTCTTCAACTAGGTACTCGAAGTAGATTTAATTCGCTTGATATTTGTAGGTAACGCTAATTATTCATCAATTCATCACGTAAAGTTTCATGTCGTAAACTTTTCCGCCCATTTGTTGGGTGGTTCCGAATTAAAAAAGTTTGCAAATTATCATTTTTTTATCATTTGTCAAGTGTAAAGTTTCATGTCTTGTACTTTGGGCAATATATTGAACTTCCGTAAAACTCTTTCAGTATTTTTGATAGGAAGTAGCTTAAGTTCTTTTCCGATTAAGTTGTTATGCTGGGCCTAGATAATGTTCATTGTTTACGATGAATGTAAGAAATACGTTATTTACGACCTATTTATCTCAACATAAAATGTGAGGCATACGGACAAAGCTTGGTGTTTGGAAAATTGCAATTGCATGAATGCGAACGTAGCCCGAGTACATCGGTGCACGGCTCTCAAAGAACTAATGGAATGGAACGTCTAAAAATAGATCATTGTGAACTCTTTTGAATATTCCTTGGGGCAAGTATTCAGCGGTCCGAGAGACTTCTGTGAGAATACCGAGATACGCCTCGTTCGAATTCGAATACGTTTTGTTTTCAACACGTTTCGCAGGAATTGTCTTCGAAATGAAAGTCACTCAGTGCCGATAGCGAATTATCAAAGGCTTCAGCGGAACTAATGTTGAAGATAAATTAGTATAGAATATTGGAAAATATTATATAATTACTGTTTATAATAAAGGCTTAGAATAGAGCCCTAACTGCATGTACCATCTACCTTTACATGGTTTAGGCTGAAGCGGCTGGCTACACGTAGTATACCTACAAGCAAAGAGTACAAGTGATAATTTATTGTTTAGGTACTTTAACATATTCAGCATTGTTGGTGGTTCGTTTAATTTGTCACATAATTATAAACGCGTCGTAAAGGACATTATAATTGTATGTAAAATACTTTAGAACTACCACAAACAAATTCAACTAGTCCGAAGGCAAAACTCTAAGGAAACTTTACGTGGAACTTTCCCTTTGTTCTTAGCATTTAAACGGAACGCCATTTGACCCTTGTAATTCAGTTACGTAGCTTTGGTGAACCTGCTGCCATATTTTAAATGAATTTTATTTGTAAATAAATATTCTTGGAAATTATAAACAGAACCGTTGAGTCCTAAACTTGTACTGACGGTGGTTAGACAAGGAATAATCATATATGTCTATTCGTCGTCCTAAATAAACATATGATCATTAAAGTTTTTATAAGCTTCATCACGTCACTCTATACGTCTAAAGTTGAAAGATGCGTTCGTTCTGGTCCTGTTGATCCCTTCAAAACGAAAGCACCTCTTCAACCGCTCAATGCATAATTCATTGCCTATTATCATGTAAATACATCTAGTTCCTGTAACAGTCTAAGAAAAAGCCAATCTTTGCCATCACCGTCTACTTGCCTCTAGTTTATTCGGGAGCACGACTGGCCGCTGTTATTTCAAAAACTCAGTTTTCCAAATGCCACGTCGTGTTTATTTATGCAGATAAGTTGGTTGCAAAAATGAGAATTCTATGTTTTCAACAAATGTTTGATGTCTGTAACTAAATTTTTGGACGAAAAATTTGAATGGCATTAATAAGAGCAACTATTGATTTAAACAAACGATTAATTATTATCTATTAAAAAAATATTGTTTTCCAAATGGCAAAGATTTTAATACTGGTTCCACAGAAAGTGGTACCTACTCAATTTATAAGTCTTAAAATATTGGGAATCATGTTCCAAAACAGTAGGTACACACGTACAGTAGAGCACATTACGTGCTCTTTTATATACCCATAACTATCTTTTAGCCCGCGGCTTCGCCCGCGTGAGATTCGGTTATATTCCAAACAACACTTTAGTTTTCGTTACGGCGTGAAAGTGTCACAAACAAACAAATAAACTCACTTTCCGATTTATAATGTTTGTAAGGAAGTAAGAATGAATAAACACAACATTTAATACAAACAATTTAATATTAAAAATATAAAAAATACAAAGTATAAAATTTACATTGGCGTATTAATCAAACTTCCATTGTCGCTAACAAAAGAAGAACCAGTAATCGCAACAGCCTTGTCACTTGCCAAGAATAAAGCTAGATCAGCAATTTCATTGGGCTCACTTACTCTACCTAATGCTGTCAGCTTCTTGATACCATCCCATGTAGCCGCCTCTTCTTCAGGATTAAGTCCCTTGTCCCTTATAACATGAGTCTTGACTGGTCCCGGATTTATTGTATTGACACGGACGCCCTTCGGAGCTAATTCCAATGCGACTGCTCTACTAAAATGGTCAAGCGCAGCTTTTGACGTGTGGTATGCAAAATTCTTAAAGCTTATGACTAAGGCACACATACTAGATATGTTTATAATGTTGCCTTTCGTCTCAATCAAGTGCTCGGCAGCGAGATGCGTGAGGTAAACACACGATCTAAGATTGATTGCCATAACGCGATCAAATATTTCCATAGCGTTATCATCATCGAACCTAACATCATTTAGTACACCAGCGTTGTTGATCAGGACGTCTATTTGGCCGAAAAACTGCACTGTCTCGTTTATGATTCGCTTAGCGTCATTTTCTTGAGAAACATCAGCAACGATCGCAAGCTTATTGCCCGTAAGGCCACATTTACTGGCCACATCTTTTAATTTATCCTTGTTCCGGCCAACTAAAACCACTTTGGCTCCTTCTTCAGCAAACCTGATTGCTATGCTGGCGCCTATTCCAGAACTTGCTCCTGTCACAATCACAACTTTATTTTCAAAACTCATTATAAATTATTTTCTGTGACCTTTCTATCACAAGCTATCAATTTAGATACGTCCGTTTTAATATCGAATCCAACATTATATATGTCAACACTTTTGTATTGTCATCGTTCAAGTCGAAAAATATTTAAAGATATCGTTATCCATTTATCATATCTACATGTCTATTAAAATCAAAAAGAAACGTACGGTGATTTTTGATATTCTTTAACAAGTCTTATACCCGATAAAGAAAAAACGTTCTGTTCTACTGTACAGAACGTTTTTTCTATACTCTACTCTATTTCACAACAGAATGGCATCTTTAAGCCAAGCCAGTATTATATGCAA
The DNA here is from genome assembly GCA_958496325.1 of Nomophila noctuella. NCBI lineage: Eukaryota > Metazoa > Arthropoda > Insecta > Lepidoptera > Crambidae > Nomophila > Nomophila noctuella. The sequence continues at coordinate 9,295,241 of OY292497.1, forward strand.
GTATTTCGAAATGTGTATTTCGCATAGATCCGTGAGGCCTTTGAATGCGGGCCCCACGTCCAAGTTATCACGTGACATCGTCTCTGAAGCGGCCTTTTGTGGCAGACATCACAGTAGGTTCCGGTCAGACATTTGATCGGACCGTTTTAGGTTTGAGAGATGTCTCTATGGAATCATTTGAGCCTTCTATCTCCTTTTAATGTTATTATAGCAGCTACCGCGTGGCGGTCAATGTCAACGACTGATAATCTCTTATTGTTCTATAAGAGAAGAAGGATTGTAAATTTTTGACGTGACTCCAAATTCCTTATTTTAAAGGAATATGCTCAACTATAAAACCCTATACTATAGTGTCGTGTAGTAGATGTCTATGTTCTCAAGAATGTGCAGAAGTTGGAAAAGTCTGCAGAAGTTAAAAAAGTGTAAAGTAGACATTGCAATTGAAGACAATTGGTTTATTAGAACCAAACGTTTTTATGTTGGTAGGTACTGTGTACAATAACTTCGTTTCAGTTCTAGGCTTATACCCGTAACTTGCGATAAAGTAGCTGAGATTGCATGCTTTGTATCAAGGAGGAGCTTAACAAATTTGTGTCAAAAAAGTGCAAAAATATAAAGACGAAGCTTATAAATTTTAATGTTTACGGGATAAGAGTTCAATTAATATTTTGAACCCTTCGTATAATAGTCAAATTTTTAGAAAACATAATGTCTACATTACTTCTCTAGAGTACATCGGACGTATGCTATAAATCGATTATAGGTACGCGTTATTATAATGTCAATTAAAACGTTTTTCTAAGAGCTATAAGAATGAAGTATGTGATAAGCGTAACATCATGGTTTGCTGATGAAGGAGTGAACCCTTTAAAGCAATAAATTTTCCTTTACTTTCAGTAAAAAATGCAATTTTTTACTAACACCATCGGTTATCGATTGACGGTAAAAATTAATGTTACCCTCAATCGATAACCGATAGTTTCAAATAACGATCGTGTGTAATGTATAGTGTTATCAGATGTTATATAGCACTGAAGATAACTAGTATGGCTTATTTTAGTGATGAAACTATCTATAGTTAGTCCTTGAAAAGTGATACTACATCGTACGACTTTACGTTCAGATCCCGATTTTGCTCTTTATTTTCGGTCTGACCCAGGAATTAAATCTTCGTCCCAAAGTATGTATATTTACCTCGTCTGAAATCACTTCACTCTAATATAAAACAATTTTATTTTTTACCTATTTTCTAAGGAAAGAAATAAACCTTCGAGGGCTTCTGAGTTTATCTCATTTAAAAACAGCATTCGAGTTTACTAACTTCATCTATTCCCTCAACGCTAATCAAGAAAATCCACATGCAAATTTACTTTTTACTTGAGAAACTTTTTGAGAAACTTTTGTCAATTTATGCATTTGATTTCGCAAATCTTAGGGTTCAACATGGGCTGAAAAAAGTTAATGCGTAAGTACCAAATAATAAAATTTGAAGTAAAAATATGTATTCAACTTTGGCTTCAACACATTAGGTAACATGTCTTCTTACAGGACTATAACTTACTTTTCTTTATTTATTTTGCCTCAAAAAGTAATGTTATGATTGCCAGGAGTATACGTTCGAATTGATATGGGAATAGTACAATCATAATGCAAGGTCTCACTATAATTATGTTTTCTACTGGATTATTCCATGCGAGTATAAAGTGAATGAGAAAATTTACTAAGAGGTTTTTTTTTAATTTTAAATCATAATGTTCTGCCTATAGTGATCAATTTCTGTGTCACATTAGAACTGGGTTTTAAAGTTATTCAGAGAGCTTCCATACGAGAATATAAAGAGTCAAACGTTATGTCATTATTATTTTTCCTGTTTTTGTGATTCGATCCCACGTCCGCTGACGCATAACAAATTTCAACACCAAATATGCCTACATTCGGTCTAAAAATAAGGTAACCATAATAATAAAAGTTTCGTCATAATTCATTATGGTCAGTGCGCTCACATAAAAACTACAAACTACTTAGTTGAAATAAATGGGATAATGAAATTCTAGTTCAATACTGCCATGGTTTCGTTCGAATTTCCCGCGTTGAAAGGGTATAGAGGGATAACGCAGTTCGTACGTGTTTCATGTCAGTGGTCCTATGTATGATCTGTTTTCTATCGGGTCAGATCATATTCCATCACTAACTCTAGTAGTACACCCGATGTGACTATAATAGCAAGCGCATGGCTGGCTACCCGCTTCCTCACTTTCGTTGAATATCAGATTATCCGCTTCTGTCGAAATCCCACGTGCTCAATTGGATTTGAGACGCTACAGTTTCTGATATGCCTCTGTTCTCGACATGAAGATGAAAATTTGGTTTCCTCAACGTTTCGGCGCATCATTGTCGGCTATATTCCGCCCGGCTTAGATGTCCACTGAGCTGAAGTTTATTTAATTAGCGGCTTGGTTAGATCTTGTACCTGTCTGGAACATTGTTCAAGGGACCGTGTACTCAAACAACCCAATGGATAGGGTTACCATTCGTTTGAGTTTCATAACGTTCAAGAAAACTCAGGGACGATTTCCGCAGACCTGTTGATTTGATGATGTTGTTTGGCAATCTTTTTTAATCGTCAGTTTACAAGAAAATTCAAATTTTGTTTATGAACGAATTTCTGAATCAGAAATCTTTATTAAGAAATTACAAATCTAATTACTAACTCTGCAAAAAAAAAAAAACAATGATCTTTACTTTACTACATAATCTGTGCTAATATTCCTATCAAGCATCACATAGCATTTCGATCAGGTCATCCTCAAAATGATATTATAATGGCATACAAAATTTAATTGGCATAATTAAATTGGCATTAATTTATCCAACATGGACATAAGACAGATCTGTCGGCCAGAGAAAAATAAAGTACTTGCCAGAAGAGTTCGATGACTCAACGTTATGTAAGTAGGTTCCTTGTTAACATCATGTATCTAATTGATGTACCATTCCGTTATAGGGTCACAGTTGACTCGTGTCTCGTTCTCATATGTGAAAGAGTATTGTGCAAGCACTGAAGGCCAAATCCACATAAGTTGATTCACTCATTGATTGTTGTAAATTGATTTGAACTTGGTCAGCGAGTCTGCTAATCGACGGGCGACGCGACGACTCCACAAAGGGAAATTGATGCAGCTGCAATCTGTGGTTTTAAATGTGACGTAAGTCAGAATATTATCCTCCGCCTATTTATTTATTTATAGTAAGAAAAAAAAATGGCTTTCTTCTGTACTCTACGATATAAGTAACCATACAATTATGTATTTTAGTATTGGACAGTGAAATATGGGTACGCGTAGTGAATGATTGACCTCGGGTTCAAATTCCCGGTCTGCATACAGGAGCAGATCTTGTACCAACGCAATAAAAACATCAACGTATTCGTTCTCACAAGTGATTCTACATATCTTCTGTACACACCACGGATCCTCTGATGCCTATAAACATATCAGACTATTTTATGTCCCACTGCAGGGCAGAGGCCTCTATGGTTTCGTTACAAAGATGGGTTTGGCTTAATAACCTAGCTTGCCAAATGCGGATTGGTGATTATAAACCCGCCTGTGTTCGGAAAAACTGACACAAATTTGCTCAACCTGAGAATTTTACCAAGGACCTCGAGATCACAGTCCGGTACTTAAACAACTAGAGAATCGAAACTGGTGACTGTGCGCAATACTAAACGTAGAAACTGTGCTTCTAGCGAGGTCCTCGACTTTTAAACTTTTTAAGAATAATCTGAAACTGTCGGAAACTTGTACACCACTATCCCCCAAAGTGTCTTTATGAGAGATTCTCTGGAGAGTTGGGTGTCCGTGTTGCCCTCAAAACAGTCGATAGCAACAAGTATCTCACTTATTGGTACAAGTCGCAGGTACCTCTCTATACTTCAAAATTATGTATGAACCTACCTAAATGCGTCTTCGTAAGTGAGGCTTGTATAACAAGAAATGTATTGTGTCAAACATTAAGCCGTAATTATATCCAAATTCCTCTATGCGTTGGGCATTTCGAAGTTAAATTAATTTATTCGTGGAAATATGGCATAGAATGTTTCAAATCTGGTTCAATAAGCTCTGGAAGTTCGTCGGAACTATTCAATATTATAATTATAACCATAGTAACATTTAGGTATCCTTTTGCTTTTGATCACAATACAAAACATGTCAGTATTTCATTTCAAAAATATTTGAATAATGTTAATGTTTTGACTATTTTCCTTAATATGATATTTTGATTTCAAAAGTAATTGTAATTCATTTATGGTGTTTCCTTAATGAGACTGATTGTTATTCATCATTACAATGCTGTGTCTTTCAATGTTATCAATCTTGACACAATAACAGAAATATAAATAAATATTTAATAATAATTGTCATATATTGGCTTAACCCATTAGTAAACAGCTTAAGGACTGTTAGAAGTGTAGAAATAGTTAATACATTCATAAATTAAGGATGCTCTAAAAAACACATACCTAAATAAGAAGATAAATTGTAATGACCAAGTCGAGGTGGGAAATACAAGTGCGCCAAATTCAAAGCATAGGCAAAATCCTTATTCCACATTAGCCAAAAAATTTACAATAATCTGTACTTAACAATATTTATAACTACATTGGTCTATATACTTCCTATACTTACATATGTAAAAAAATACTGAGCTATAAAGATGTATTATTCAACTCAACTGGTAGCACAGCCTGACCCTTGAAAATAACCTGTCACAAAACCAAACTCAAGATTCCCGACCAAACCATTTGGTTTCAGGCTCGAGAAGTTCCAACTCTTTATTTTATAGCATCCGAAGCCCCAAGCAAATGGTTGTGTTAAATATTCACTAACCACTACGTTTAGTTTAAGTCCTGTGTTTATATTTAACACGGTCCAGAAAAATAGGAATGTGTAGACCCGAATTAAATATTAAACTTGCGGAGTCCACTAATGGGTTTATTTAGTCAAATGTTTAGTAGGTCACTTTGATTTGTATATTTATAGTTCGTAGGTATATCGTGTTTAGTTTGAGCATCGATAGCACAGGGCCACTTCATGAATGTAATTAAACTACATATTATATTTTGTATGTTAGCTAACTGTTGCGCGTTGATGTGACTTTTATTTATGTTAAAGTGTAAACAAATAATGGTTGTTTTTTTTGTATATTGTCTTTTAAGCATTTTTACATGCTTAGTTTTAGTATACCTTTATCAAAAATAAAATATAATAACATGGAGAAATCCGTCAGGGCCACTAATAGTAGCTTAATGGTCGGGGCGCTCACCCGGATTGCAAGAGGCACTGGGTGCGATTCCCGCCTGAGCCGCCTAAAGTCAGATGAAAATATGTTTGCTTTTAATTTTAAAAATATAAATACTTATTGGTTGGTCAAATAAATGACCATCAGCTTGTTGAAGTCCATAGCTTGATGTAGGCTCCCCGCCTGTCCAGCGTCCCTTCTTATTATTTCTACGTCCAGGGTGGTTCCTATGGGCATCCCCCCTCAACAGGGGGATGTTAGTAGAAATAATAAGAAGGGACGCTGGACAGGCGGGTTGGTGACAGCAGCTGAACGGTCGTACGTAACACAGGGTAATATTGCCCATTTCAAAATATAAAATAACAAATCGCAAGTACGTAATAATATAATTTATTTTATAATATAAAAAAGACGTACGCAGAGAGCCCAAACTTTGTATTGATTGATTGTTTTTGTTTCCACGCATGTTTCGCTTGGGACCTTTATGCGAGATTATTTATTTTCATAAAAAAACTGTTTTAAATTTATCGTTACACGTTATCCCGTAGCAAGATATTAAGCTAGGGGTAGCTAGAAAGAACTAACGTTATATAAATAAATGAGTCCACTTAGGTATCTAACAAATTCAAAGTTTGTTTGTTTAATATTACTTACATATTTACGAGTGTTTTAATTTAAACTAATGTTCACATAGACCCTTTGCTTAATCTTAATTTAAGATTAGGTATTCTCAAGCCCATTTAAACAAGAAGGTCCTGTCGAAAAATAGTCTCATGAATGAAAAGGTTGTTAATATTTCAGATCAAAATCTAAAATATTATAAAATCAATTTTTCTTTCCTGGTTTTGCCTATGATACGTCATTGGTCAGAGCTCGACGGGAGCTAAGGGTCATAACCTTTGGCCCACTACCCGACCATCTAAAACAACAAATCGCACTAAATCGATACAGGTGTATATTTATACCATGTGAGAAAAAAAAATGTTCATTTGAATGTGTACTTACGGCGCCTAAATCTCTCCTCTCCGCGCTAACAGCTAAACGAGTATGATTAAACGCCCGCTCCACACAAACCGTTCATTAAAACTTGACAAATAAAAAAACAAAATGCACAGCACCTCCTAACGCACACTTATTATGAGACGCATGATCTCAGCGTTAACAGATTACTCCCAGAGATGGTTACTTAATCACTCCACATAAAATTGCGTAGCCGGGCGCAGGTTGGGACTAGCGTAAGTACTCTCCGCGACTTTCAGGAGACTGAGGGCTGAGCCTACTGGAAAATATCAACCCTCAGCCGGGAATCTGAGGAAAGCAGCCCGGCGGCCGAGCCGAGCGAGCGATGACTGACTCACTTCGAGTAGTCCTCTCAGCTATGAGTCAGAGGAGGTCAGATGGACGCTACTCGGTGCGTTTTCGACGCTACACCGGCCGACGCGAACCGAAGTTTTCCGGCGACAGGCGAGCGCTAGCGAAAGCTCATTGAGCAACGATAATTCATTATATTATGAAAAGGACATTTCCCAATGTGTTTCTCAGATACCTCTTTCGCCCACCTCTTGGTCCTTTCAATTGAATGCTTTACTTATTGTCTTCTTTACTTTTTATTTTAATTCAGTAGCTTTAAAGAAGAGCAGTCTCTTTTGTCTTTCTCTTTTGATTTAACGGTAGTCGTTATTCCTTGTTATTTACTGCAGCTTTGGCACTAATAAAGGAGTTCTCATAAAAATATTATAAATCCAAATAAATGTTTCGTAATGAGGTAAGCTAGGATTATTTTGGCTTCCTGCTTTGGTTGAATCATTACATTGACTATGCAAACAATAAGAATGTTAAGTAGAATATGTTTAGTGATAGAGGTACGCGTAATGTAATATGCTGTTTAATTTCTTAGCAGTAATTTTATAAGCGGAGCGATATACATTTAAGGAATGAACACTGGCAGTTTAGTTTTCAACGTAGTTTTAAATGCGAGCGATGATATTATACTTAAGTAAGTAAGTTCAACTCTCGCTGTGTATAGAGATGATAACTTAAGATACTTAAGCTTCAAAAAAATCTATGGAGTCCTAAAACTCGACCCATGGTAGACAATAGTATTTTTAAAACTTTCTAGGCCTACTATTTATTTATCAATCATGACACATTCAATAAAGTTGGATAGGTAGGTGTACTTTGAATACGTGATGATAACTAAGGGTACTCTACATTATACATATCAAATAATTAGACAACCGGAAGTAACTAGGTATTACGCGGCAAATACCTACTTATGCAAGCAAACATTTTTAATTAACTGAATAAAACGTGCTACAAACTAATTAAAATAAGAAAATTAGTTAGTTAATATTTTAAACCGCGCGGTAAATAATTTATTGTATTTTTTTCCCCTGATTTGAGTTTCAGTTGTGTCTTCCTATTTCCATCGTATCATCTAGCATTCCTGTTAAGTTTATAAAGCGTTTTGTTCAATTCTACAAACATCACATAAGGTTCTCATACCAAAAGAGCAACTATCGAGTTTCTTGCCGCTTCTTCTCGGTAGATGACTGCATTCCGAAGTCGGTGGTAGATTCAATGTGTTGTTTTTGGGTTCCGTAGCCAAATGGCAAAAAACGGAACCCTTATAGATTCGTCATGTCTGTCTGTCTAGTCTGTCACAGCCACTTTTTTCCGAAACTATAAGTACTATACTGATGTAACTTGGTGAGTAGATGTATTCTGTGAACCGCAACAAGGTTTTCACACGAAAATAAAAAAATAATAACAAAAAATGGGGGTCCTCATAGTTGGAACTGAAACATGAAATATTTTTTTTCATTCAATATATGGGTGGATCAACTTTTTAACCGACATAAGTTTGTCCCGACGACATCGCATTCGAAAACGACTAAATTCAGACAATATAGAAATTATTTCTATGTTTTATTCAATTAACAGCTCATTAACCTTAATAAATAACATATTATATCTAGATAAAACGAAGAAGTAAACGTAAAAACTATGGTAACTCAGTATACGACTTTGCATAAGACATAGCTTTCCATACAAATTTTAGCTGTCCCTTGATCGAGGTGGCTATGTATAATTGCTAATTTAAGAGTTTTTTTCTTTGGAACATTCTTAAGTCTGCTTATCTATTGCTTATAAATGAAACAAGGTTTAGTTCTCACTATGTTAAATATAAAAATAGGTTTTAATTTTATAGAAATATAGGCTTTAAAGCTCTGTCCCTAATTCATCTCATTTTGTGGTGTATACTGAGTGACCGCGAAAAAACCTAAACAAAATTATGCAATACGTCACAAATTTGTAGTAAAGAAAGGGGATACGATGTTATTCCTTGCACGCGCGGCGGCGAGCCTTTGATTCCTGCCGTTGCGCTGCCAGTCCGCAGCAAACTCTAACGGGGTGCGCGTGTATTTATTCAGTGTCGGCAGAGTTACCGGATTATTTCGATGAACGGGTAAATGTTTTTGAATTTCTTCATCAGATTTTGAAGGTCCTTAAGGCTGATTTGCTATGGGTCAATTCAAAACGTTCGCCATATTAGTAAATTTTAATTTACAATCCATTACGTAAAAAATGTCTGCTGAGTTGCCTGTATACTGTGTTACCAAAGTGGTAACTCCAAAGACAATTTAGGTAACGCTTTAGACATCATGCGATTTTCATAGACATACGGTCATAATCAAAACTACTTTCAGATTGTAAACTTGCTAATGGCGGTATCCATGGTGGAAAACATGCATAACACACCTCAATAAGCCGCTCAAGTTGTTACCTTTTTGCAACAAGGACTCAGACAGCGAGTATTCGCTTCACAGCTTCTCTTTAGCCAGTCTACTGTATCCCGTGTATACAAGCAATATAAAGAGACTGGATCATTATTTTGAGGCTAAGAACCAGCCGCCACCGGGGTACTTCTGAACGAGACGACCGGTTCATTGTTTCTACCACCCTGCTAAATCGGCACCTTACGGGTGTGGACGTGAAGGTGAGCTGAGACATGTTCAAGATGTAGCTGTCAGCGAGTAGACGGTAAGAAGACGACTAAAGGAAGCCAACCTGACTCCAAAAAGGCCAGCAACAGGCCACAAATCGACTGCAGGCCACCGACAAGCTCGGTTACAATTTGGTCGAGAGCATCTCAACTCGAGTTTTGGGCAATGGCGGTCGATCCTGTTTACAAAAGAGTGCAGGGTGTGTCTGCATGGCAGTGAAAGGAGAGGCCAGGACTACAGGCGTCCGGGAGAGTGAATTTCCCAATGCTGTTTCGCAGAAACCCTTTGGTGGCGGTTCTGGCATGATGTGGGTTAGTATCCCGTTGGAGGATAAAACCGAGCTCGTTTTCGTGCCTGGAGGAGGCCGAGGAGGACAAGAAGCTGAGGGGCACATCACAAATATTTTCCTAGAACATGTTGTGCCCTACGCAGGATTTGCTGGCGAAGACTTCATCCTTACATCATCATTATCATCAGCCTGTCGCAGTCAACTGCTGGCCATAGGCCTCTTCTAATGCAAGACAAAGCTCTATGCCACACAGCGTGCATTCCGCAGTAGTTCCTTCAAAAAAGTCGATTTGCACACCATGGACTGCCATGCGCTAGGTCCAGACTTAAATCTCATCGAGAATTTATGGGACGAGCTCAAACGCAGGGTACGAAAAAGAAATTCAGCCCAATCTAGTCTAGAAGAGTTGAAGGCAGTTTAATTAGAGGATTGGGGAGGTATCCGTCAAGACACCTTCAATAAATAAACAAGGTCGATGAAGAACCGATTACGGGCTGTACTTAGGGCTAGTCAGTATTAAATACTGGACCAATAATTTTTATATTCCCTAAGAAAAAAAACATGTTCTAGTTGTGTCAATTCTGAACTCAACACCTTTACCCAAAATCCCATTTTCCCTCATTCAAGTTCAGACACCGATATCAAAAAAGTATACATTGTTATTATTAATGATGATATCTCATAAAAACTGAAGTTTTAAGCTATTAAATGACATATCCTTTCTATTCAAATGTTACATACTTTTACTTAGAACTATGTTTGAATGCAGAGGTTGGGCTTGAGTCGATTAGGTTGCTTGCGAGTGTAGTTATGTTCAGAAGTATATAGATTGTTCTTGTCTCTTGTCTCTTGAGTTACCAAAAATGTCTCAGGAGTTACTATTTGTCCCTAAATTTGTAAGCCGTTTTTGGAAGGTAACAATGTGTGTTTGATTTCATTTGTTTGATTATTTTAGGTTTACCGTAAAATAAGGTTATTTACTTTAATTTCAGAGAAAACTGTGATGTTATTTTAAGTTTTTAAAGAATAACAGAGAAAATTTACAACATGTATGACTCGTTAGTAACTCAGCATACATATATATCATATTTTAGTGCCCATATACTAAAACTGTATACAAATGCTGTATACCAAACTATTTGATTTCGCATGACAGAATAAATCCACTTAAATAAATATTGAAATGTCTATTTATTCAAGAATTGCAGCGTTATAACTTTCGGTAACTCCGGTGACAAAACTATGGGTCAAGATTTAAACATTTGAGTTTTTCAATAAGAAGTAGTTCAAAAAGTTCGCTGCTCGATTAGGAAGCCGTATCTCAGATATATTTGGCACACTTCTGACTAAATAAAATGGATAAATAAGCAAAAAAATTTTTTTGAAACATGCCAAAATTTTACGCTCGTTTTGTCGGTTAAAAAGTTGATCCACCCATATACGTGTGGGGTATCTATGGATAGGTCTTCATAAATGATATTGAGGTTTCTGATATACTTATTTATTTTCTAAAGTCAATACCTACTTTGCGTGAGAGACCCTTCCAAAGTGGAAAAAGGTGTGTCCCCCCCTCTAACTTCTAAAAAAAGAGGACGATAAAACTAAAATGAATATATAATGTACATTACCATAAAAACTACCAATGAAAATTGGTTTGAACGAAATCTAGTGAGAAGTTTTTTTAATACGTCAAAAATAGAATTTGTATGGAACCCTCAGTGCGTGAGTCCGACTCGCGCTTGGCAGATTTTTATTATTATTGACGATTCATAAGTGCTTTTCTGAGGCCTATTTGAATAAAGTTTATTTTGATTTTGATTTTGATTTTATATCTGACTCCATCATCATCATCATCCTAGCGCTTCTACCGGTTGCTTTCTTGGCCATCGACTGCCCGGCGGAGTCCAGGCACAGTAGACTGTGGTCCGGGGTACGCTGCGACTATAAACCTAAATTAACAAGCCTGGTTATTACAATGGAGAGACTGTCGTCTGACCTCCGTAAGTAACCCATACAAGGGAAACCAGACCATTTGGATCATAGTCCGGACCAACGGCTTAACGTGCATTCCGAAGCACGTAATCATCATTTTCATTGGACAATCAGGAGATTCAAGCCTGCAATGTCCTAACCAAACTGAAAAAAAAGGTCAAAGTGAAAGTGTTCCCCGCGGGATTCGAACCCACGACCTCCGAGATTTTGAGCACAGCGCAGCGCTCTAACCACTACACCACGGAGACTTGCAATGTTAAACTGACAAACTTTGAATATTGCGTCCAAAAACATTGTTATCTAGCCCACCTAAAAATATGTCCACTGGTACATAACACACGTTGATCACCTACATAGATACGTTAGGTACGGGCGAAGCAATCCATCACGGATTCATTACAGCCAAATGCAATATCTGCTCCTATTCCGCGCTTGATTGCAGTTGCTGACTGCGCTCGACTGGCACGGAATATGTGACATGGTTTATCGCGATAACTGACGTGGGTGGGTAAAAATGTAGGTACCTAAAGAAAATAAATCTATGCTATCTACTATCTATAATCAATATAATAAAGCTGAAAAATTTGTTAGTTTGTTTGAACGCGCTAATCGCAAGAACTTCTGGATTGGATTGAAAAAACCTATTTTTATGTTGGATGAGTCCATTTGTCGATAGTAAGAGAGCCCACGACCAAAATTTTTGTCTCATAGCAATACGGCCAAAACCGCATCAAATCGATAGATACGATTATCCTGAACTCGAAAATACCAATATCAGACATTTTCCGCGTAGCGTTTGTACTGACCGAATTTTCAAAATTGTCATAAATTTTACCGAACTGCATCATAGCAATATGTCTGATTTGCAGACTGTAGTTGAATGATAGTTCTGAGATACCGGAAACATATTTTTCAGACGTTAGTGGTGTAGCGCAAACCCGTAAAATCACTTAAAAAAATTAAAAATGAGACAAAAAATATGTCTCATAGCAATACGTCTGAAAATTTTTTTATTAGTAAATTTTGGTTATTTGATGCGAACAAAACAATTTTCAGACGGAAATGTGAACGCATTAAATTTTGAGACCGTTTTGAAAATGTTAACAAATTTTACCGATCGGTATCATAGCAATATGTCTGAAAATTGTTGGACATGATAAAATAAGTTGTCCATATGTGCAAAAAATTTATATCAGACAAATTAAGTGTAGCACCTTCTCTATCAGACAACTTTTCGATACAGCGTCTCTTCGGTAAATTTTTTCACTTTCTCAATCGTTGTTTCTTTACAAAACACACAACTCAGGTCCGACATTTTACACCACCACAACCGCACAACGTATGACAACTAAGTGAGCGTCATTCCAACGTTTGGAGCAGCTGGCGAGTGAGCTGTATAATAGTAAGAAAGGGGCAGGAGCGTAACAAGCGCTGAGGCTGTTGAAATTAAATACTGATTGATTTGATAGTTTTGGTTTTATTTAAAGCACACTTGAGTAACTTTTACAAAAGAAATAAGTAATGACATCTGTCATCTGTCAAAGTACATATAATAGACAAGGGAGATTCTTGAATATCTATGAAGGCTGTAAATTTAAAAAAACATTTAACAGAGGCGTCGGCCAGGCGACTCCGAAACGTTATTTTCGTTTTTGGGAGTATATGCTACACTTAAAGTGTCTGAAAACAGGTTTTTGGTAATCATGGCAGCAATACGAAAAGTTGAAAAAAAAAATTATCCGTATTGCTATGATACAGGTCGGCTAAATTTGTTGACATTTTCAAAAATGCGCTCAGGTTATATGCTACGCGCAAAATTCTGAAAACAAACTTTTTCGTAATACAATTATAAAATCTATGTACATTTTCACTATCAGACGTATTGCTATAATACCGACTGTCTTTTTTTTTTGACACAGCAGAAATGGCCTCCCACGCAGTTGCTACACTTTCGACCGTTACTACACACCTAGTCGGGTTCAGAATACACCCTATACAATCTAACGATTTTATAGGGTTTTTGCCGTATTGCTATGAGACATGGTTTTGGTCGTGGGCTCTCGTACCACGAGAAAGGATTTAAGCTATGTGTGCGGAAAACGGAAACGCAGGCGGCCGCTAGTAAATAGATAAAAATACTCCGTCTAATGGGTTATGTTATGTATTAGGTAAGTAGGTATACTTATTACTTGCAGCCCGGTACGTGCTTCGCTACGTAGGTATTAAAAAAACCGCCTCATTGATTTTGTGAAAACTTCAGATAAATCGTCAACTTTTTTCTTAGTCCAACCAAACAGAGCGAGAACATTTAATTTGGTTTGGATATAGAGGCCGTTCTTGAGTTCGAATTACAACGGAGAATGATATTTATTTCTATATATAGGTACATATCACCCCTACATTGATATATTATACGAATATAATCAAATACCACCCAAATAGGTAATTATTTACAAAAAACTCTCTCTCCCGGAAACGATATAGGCCAAACCAATTAGCTTCATGCTGATAAGCGAATTGTGATAATATTCCCTAACACCTGAACAACAATGTGAGCACTAATGAGCTACTTTGATAAGATACCTTAACAGATTAATGAATCAAATATTGGTGAATCACTCACTCAAGTCACTCAGTAAGTTGAGTTGACTCATTGCTTGCTGCAATTTTGCGATGCCATTATGCTTTTAAAGCATGACATGAAAAAAAATACTATGACTTAGTAATCATTATGAAAGTGTTTTTTACCTACTTTTAATAGGAGTGATGAATTCGCTGGTTTTGTTTTGCTTGATTAATTTGTGCGTGATCATTTTTGACATAAACTACCTACCAGGAAGAGTTTTAAAACCAAGTGCATAGCGAACAACCATGTTCCTCAGTGGCGGATTTACCAGTAGGCTAAGAAGGCTAGTGCCTAGAGCGGCAGATTTAGAGGGGCGGCAAATTTAGATTTTTTTTCTACACAAAAAGAAATATATTACGTATACACAATCTTACTATAAATAAACGATTAATAAACGCACTGCAATGTATACTTAGGTACTAATGAGATCATGAATTTAGAAATATTCCAATAGCGTTTCAATTTAAATGAAATAAAAAAACTTAAAACATTCGGAGCCTAGCACGAGCACCATCTCTCCACAACTTCGGCGGCATTGTTATATGATTGCCCACGACAGTCCTGTATATTTATGCCCAGCGTTTCGAGTTCCGAAATAATGACTAAAAACATTTCGTCAGCGTTATGTCCCACTGACGGCAAAAACTTAAGAAATCTTTCACACGGTTCGCCTGATTCCAAAACGTATCTAATGACAAGGGTAAGTTGATCTACGTGTGCCATATCTGGTGTTGAATCAATGATTAGAGAAAAATATGTCACTCTTCTTATCTCGTCTGAAATCTGTTTTAAGACTTTTTGAACCATTAAGAAAATAAACTCATCGCAAACGGTCTTTGATAAGTAATTGGTATTCCCAAATCTTTCAATATGGCTGGCTAAAAAAGGATCGAACTCGATTATATACTCGATCGAACAAAATTATTTAATTTTTAAAAAAGGATCGAACTCCGCTAACAGTTCCAACATCATACAATAATTCCCGTTATGTGGATCACCGAACTTTTCATTTTTCCCTCTGAAACCAAGGCCTCTTGAACACAGTCGCTTAACTACAGCAACAATTCTCTTGAGAACATTTCTCCAATAAATAATTTCTTCATCAATTTGGATCTGTAGTACATTATCGAGTCAGCCATCAATTGCACTTCTAGATTTCATACTAGAATGCTAGATTTATGACGTCACCATTAACAGCTATTATAATTGTTAACACGTTCATTGCTATTGAAATTGTTTGTATTGAACTAAAACAATGTTTACAGACCATTTTGTGTGTTCATATAGTGTAGGTATTTTAAGTCATGCCTGTCCCCACTAGTGCAGGCAATGAAGCATTTTGGGTCCGAATTTTTTTACTGTGAACCGATTTGCATGAAATTTTGGAATTAGTTTCATTGCACCCTTCAATTCAAAAGTGAAAATGATTTGAACGCCGCAACTACCCCTGGAGTGGTTGCCACCCCATCTCGGGGGTGAGTATTCTTTTTTTAAGATAACCTTGGATATCGATAGGAAGACTAATTTTAAGCAATAAATCATTTATAAAGTTTTTCGATAAATCTAATACTTTTCAAGTTATTGGCAATTGAATATTCGCAATTTTGTCACGTTTTTCATCGGTTTTTTGCAAATATCTCCAAAAATATAACTTTTATCGATAATGTTATGAGGAACAAAATTGTGGCAGGTAAAAAACTAAACAATTTTGTTTATTATAACGTATTCTAAGTGCAATATTAAGTTAGATATTAAAGATCAAAGCCGTTTTTTATTTTGTCTGCATTTTAATCGATGTGGTCAATGTCATCTAGCGGCGAGCAGATGCATTTTATGCATTCTTATAATTAAGAGTTTTGTAGTGCTTGAAATAAGCTTTCAAATGAGTACAATTAAAAGTCTTTTGCACGTAAAATAAGTTAGCTGTATTACAAATAAGACGATATTTTTTCTTTTAAAACAATGGGTTTCATGAGTGCCATTTCCACCAGAATTGAAATTATTCGTATTCCGCCGAGAATTGACTTTATTATGAAGTGTTTGATAAATTGTATCAGTTTGGCTGCTTTAGGACACATATTTTTCGAAATAGACAGGATTAAAGAAAAAATATAAAATCTCATATTTTAAAAAATCCCACCTTCTTTTCATAATATCTCAAAAATTACGATAGATGCGTATAAAAGTGTAGGTATAAAAAATTTAGGTATTTTTCTGACAAAAATTTAAGTAATTTTGTTATTTCTGTTAAACAAAAACTGACGGAGATATGATTGTTTAAAGAGCGCGTGGCAGCGGTAATCACAGCCTCTCTTAAGCCCTTTAACCCTTCACCGTTTTCGAAAAACGTTTTTAATTATATATTGCAATAAAGGATGTTGTAGTTCTTTTAATTACCTTTTCAATGCTGTTTTAGAAATTGTGATAGCATGAATAGCTTGGAAATGGCACTTGTGAAACCCATTGATTTACAAGAAAAAGCATTCGATGATCCTCTTATTTGTAATACAGCTTACTTATTTTACGTGCAAAAGACTTTTAATTGTACTCATTTGAAAGCTTATTTCAAGCACTACAAAACTCTTAATTATAAGAATGCATAAAATGCATCTGCTCGCCGCTAGATGACATTGACCAAATCGATTAAATTGCAGACAAAATAAAAAACGGCTACGATCTTTAATATATATCTTAATATTGCACATAGAAAACTTTAGGATAAACAAAATTATTTAATTTTTTACCAGCTACAATTTTGTTCCTTATAAAATTTTCGATAAAACTTATATTTTTGGAGATATTTGCAAAAAAACCGATGAAAAACGTGACAAAATTGCGAATTTTCAATTGCCAATAACTTGAAAAGTATTAGATTTATCGAAAAACTTTACAGATGATTTTTTGCTTAAAATTAGTAATCCAATCGATATCCGAGGTTATCTTAAAAAAAACATACTCACCCCCGAGATGGGGTGGCAACCACTCCAGGGGTAGTTGCGGCGTTCAAATCATTTTCACTTTTAAATTTAAGGGTACAATGAAACTTGTTCCAAAATTTCATGCAAATGGGTTCACAGTAAAAAAAATCGGAGGTTGGACCATATTTTTCGCTTCAATGACTGCGCTACACCTTATGATAAGAACATGCTGCTGTTTATAGGTCAACATTAAACTCTTCAGTACAGACCGGTTGTTAAAATATTCTATGGAGTAACCATTAAGTTCACAATCACATTATTAAGGGGATTAAACTAACGTATTGAATTTCAAAAGTCAGTAAGGGCGGCAAAAATTAAATTGCCTACTGGCGGCAAATTTGTAAATCCGCCACTGATGTTCCTAATAGGCTAGTTGCCTCATATCACCATTTTTAAAATCACTTTTAATTCGAATATTATTCCGTACAAGGGTCCAAAATATGTAAAATTCATTAAATATACATATGGGATTGCTGCAAAAATTCAACTTAAACCCGATACATTTTTACTTTTTTTCCTCTTGATTGAAAACACCGTCCGCCATGATTCTACGTCACCAATATTGTAAACAACACAAATTCAAACTATAGTTTCGACAGGTTATTCGTGGTCTTTTATTTAAAGGCTTTGATTGTTGTTTATTTCACTATTAAAATATTATACACTTCACATTTATTGAAAACAAACCTGCCCAAAATAGATACTTTGACGGTTGCAAAATGTTTTGCTTCAAATTCTGATCCGCAAATTCTCATCACTGGGTACTTTAATCCACAACTTCTTATTGATGTATTCTTACATTCACGCACGATACAATAGTGGTAATTAATAAATGTATCATGTAATCTCTACGAAGACATGGTTTTAATTCCGATAAACACTTTTTGGTTATGTCACGCGTATTGTTGACAAGAACAGTGACGCCACGGCACAGACCATCATGGCGGACGGCGTTTACGGTAGTATAGTGAAATTAATAATTTAAAATTCAAAATACAGTTGGATAGGTGCTTCAAAAAATTTTCATGTTTTTTTCATGTTGTAATATAATCGTAATGAACCGTTTTATCAAATAATAAAAATAGTGGCAACTAGCCTATTACTTACTACCTATTATGACGAAGTGGTAACAACGAAGAGATGTGATTGATTGCCCTTGTTCTACAGTCAGTTAATAAATCATCATTAGTCACATATCGACATTGATAGCGTTTAATTTCCGCCATGGCACAATAGCTGGTGTGAAATATTTTGAAGTGACAGCAACCTGGGGGCTTTGGTTTAAGCACCTGGATGCACCTAAAGGCAGACTACCTAGTTTTTCTGTTCGGAATTCAGTGGATTCTAGAAGTTGGCAGTGTAGGTATTATTTCGATTGCCTATCAACACCAGCGGTTTTTGGGTACCAAGGGCGACGGCCCGGGCCAACACAGGATAAAAAGGGCGCCCCAACCTATTCTTAAAGATCGAAGTTTACTTAGTTGTAGAGGGCACCGCTGAAATCTCGCCCAGGGCGTTGGTAGAGTTAAAACCGTCACTATTAGGGCCCCTCGAGTTGAAAAGACGTAAAGCCGTTGATTGCGCTAGACTGCATTCGATTCTTTATATCCCATCGAGCAATGTTAACGAAGGAATGGAGAAAGGGAATGCTCTATAGTTTGCGTTGCACGTTTGAGGCTCATAAAGATTAGTTCCCACAGCCGGAATTCTTCTCAGAAGACTTATACTATGTTAGTTATACGTTTTAAACTTTAGTCAGGTACCAGAAACATTTATTTCATCCTAATTGAAGCAGCACTAAAAGCAGCTTGACATACCATATTAAAATTTTCAGCGAAATGCACAATAGTAAGCAGGAAAACGCATACATTTAGCTACTAGGTTAATGGATAAAACTTGCGTAATTAGGTCAGAGATAAACCTACAATGGTGCTGTAATGGGCCGACGTGTAATAATAACGACTGTTATTATTGAAAACAATTTATTTACTCAAAAGTACAAAATGTATTGGATTCACAATGTATCAGTCTCTATTTGATTTTATATAATTATGTAAACGGTTAAGATCATGATCATCAAAAGGAATTTTACAAAAGTTTAATTTATGTAATTTCATAATCAGCTTGATAGAGAAAACATGCAACTTTTAAGTATGTTTATTAGTATTATGATAGATGCCTTAGGTACGTCGCGGCAATGAATGGTTTAACAAATCACTTCGATTTTAATATTATGAGATTCACATTTTGTAAACTACTTAAATATTTGATTCCTCACTGACTTAAACTTAACAGCTATTTCTATAACTTTAATATTATAATACAGACAATATCTATTAGAAACATTTTAAACGAGAATGATGAATTTTCATAAAATACAGATTTCAATAAATCTGCAAAGAGAAAAAAACTTATGACAACTTCATTGAATTGTTTATAAAAATTGTGATGAGTAAGGGTGTTTTTTTTTAATCTGAGAGGAGTTACCATTACTTAGCCCACAAGGGACAAGATGGTTGACAAATCTTATCTACTAAGCCAGATATGCCAGATATGCCAAATATATGCCTATAACTAAAATATTTATTATTATATTATCAGATGCATTTAACAATTAAGATTTTTACTTATACTAATAAAGGCAGTTTTTTTTTGTGTAACATTCATAATTTTGTTATACAACTAATGGAAGTAATGGTAATCTAACATATTAACACGGGGTCATTATAAGTTTATGAACCAATTCTCAGGCCTATGTTTAAAAAGGAAACAAATGAGAATGATGTGAAAATATATATTAAGAGATTCTGATTAAAAGGACGGAAGGTTGCATATATACTCAAAAGGCAATAATATCTGATCACCCACTAGCAAAGCCTTATAAGATATTTACCAATGAAAATGTTAAAACTTACATAACATCATTTATATTTTTCTCAGATAAGCTTTCTGTATGTCCCTTGTGGACAAAGGGCTCAACCAACTATAGATAAAAATTATAAAGAATACCTAGAATACCTAGAAAATTATATAAAATTGGACGGATGATTTTTTCATCACAGTGAAGGCACTTCAATACTTACAATATGTGTACCTAAAATTAACATAAGAGCTTACTTAAGTACACTGTCACTAGAATAGTGCCTGATATGAGGATAAATGATGATTGTGTAATTGACGAGTTGTTACAATCATCACTGGAGCAGTAACATTCCTCCCAGTAGACTCCGTTAGCGTATACACCCCAGTTGCAGACTCCGGTGACACCAGTATCAGCAACGGACGCACAACGTCTGATGACTTGGCGCCATCTACCATCCCCTGTAACATAGTTAAGTCCAGTGTTATATTAACTACAGAAGTAGATAGTTATTTATTTACATTGTCTACATGAGATTAGCCAATCTATGCATTATTACGAAAAGTTCTATATCTATTGTCCCATTACAGTAACCTTTTATATGTCATCCATCAACATCAACACATGAAAGTCCCTACTGCTGGGGCAGAGGCCTTATCTAAGCTTATATTCACTGTCATAAAACAAATAAAATTGTTATTACTCCCTTAGAGACCAACATACTTGTTGTCTTGTCTCAATATTAGCTTAAGCATGTGATACGCTTGAGAACAAAATGTAGACAATGAGACAAACTTCTTAGCTATCCATGGATTCTCCGTGCGGGTGCCAGGTCCATCGCGAGGAACAGAGAGGAATGTCAGTTGGTGCCTGGGACTTTCGACCCAGCGTGTAGGTTTAAGGGGCCCCTTTATAGTATACTAACGATCACCTTCACCCATGACATTCCTCTCCCTTCCCAACCATATTTGGTATGAGCCGAGTAAAGCGGCTTTAGTTGCTCTTTCCAGTAACGAGCTAATATTAGATCTTGGTAATCCTAAGTCCTAAATGTCTTATGTGTTCCGTGTAACAAGACTTTGAAACATCCATGACTCGAGTATGGATGTACTTCACAAACATTTTTTACTCTGATTCTTACATGCAAGCCTTGGTTTTGTAACCAAGTTTCTGACCACTAGGCCAACGGGCCAGGAGCGGGTCAAATATTAAAGTATACTCACAAATGAAACCCTTTGGGCCTTGCTGAGTCAGTTTCATACAGAAAGAGCCAGG
The DNA here is from genome assembly GCA_958496325.1 of Nomophila noctuella. NCBI lineage: Eukaryota > Metazoa > Arthropoda > Insecta > Lepidoptera > Crambidae > Nomophila > Nomophila noctuella. The sequence goes on from OY292497.1 coordinate 9,316,569, forward strand.
TGTATGAGATTCATCACTGTTACACTCGACCGCGACGTGGCTTTCCCGGTCAAACTTTTTGTACGCCCCGCAGTTGTCCTCTCCCTTAGGATCTTGGAACGATGAACATTGGTAACACCGCACTGATAGAGCTGAAAATATTATAAACAAAATTTTGTAAGGAATAAACTAAGTGAGAACTACCACTATCTGAATATAGATAATACTTACCGGCGGGTAAAGAACAGAGTACGATCGCAACAAATATTTTGATATACATTTTGAAATTAAAATGTATAGTTTTAAGATGTTACGATTTTAACAAGAAGACAAAACACACCCACCCAATTCAACAGTATTTGACAAATACGTTTTTTGATACAAATACTATTTGTATCAAAAAACGTACGCATGGTTATTTTAACGTTTAATGGTTGACATTGACAATTTTGGGTGTGGCGAGTGGCGCCGATACTAAGTCTAAGACGCATGAAATTAAAAATCATCATTTATGTTTTGAAACGTTTGAAACCAAGAAAACAATGACTTTGTTCAAACCGAGTTCCTACGTACAGAAAAACATAATCAAAGTTAGTACATGCAACGTGTACTCACAGTCTTTTCTTTATCAAAGGTTATATTATCTGTGGAAAAGTCTAAGTGAAACAAATTCTATCAAACGTTTAAATAGTGCATAAACAAACTTAACGCTGCTTCAAAGTGCTTGTTGTTAGTTTAACTTTAGTCAAACTTATTTTTTCAACTGTAATATGTAAATCACGGTGTTGAAAAATGAATATCATCAATAAATATTTAATAGGATCCTTCATCGTATTGCAAGTTATTCCCTACGGTAAGGTTTTAGTTACAAATTTTACATGATCGTTAGTTAGGTCTGGTCACGCCCAATAATATCTAAGTTTCTGTGTTTTTCAGTGTTCAGTATCAAGTGTTGGGACTGCCGTTCTAGTAATGACCCTAAATGCGCGGATCCTTTCGACAACAGTACAGTACCGATCACCGATTGTAAGCAGGAGAAAGGATTGTCACATCTTCCTGGCATCAGGCCTACGATGTGCCGGAAGATCAGACAAAAAGGTAAATAAATCATATTGTATTTAAATTCTCTAGTAAATATCTTAAATTTGAGCTCTTCAGTTCATATTGATTGCTATAAATTATCATTGCCTCTTTATTCTAATGTTCATTGTCATTAGTGAGTCTATTGTCTTCTAATTACTTAAGGTTAATGACTCTTAGTTCTGGAAAATTTTGAATTAAAATTTTACTTAAAAAACAATTTCCAAACATTATTCTATCTTTTTCTAGTAAACGGTGTATGGCGTTACTTCAGAGGATGTGCATATTTAGGCGAGATTGGAATCCAGGGTGACGAACGATTTTGCCTAATGAGGACTGGAACGTACAACATATTCATTGAATACTGCACTTGTAACAGCAAGGACGGTTGTAACACATCCTCATTATTTAGCCCAATGCCGCTCTTACTGGTGACATTATCGGCTATTACCTATTTCTTTAAGCAAATCTTATAAAATTACTTAAAACCTGCCACTATGCCTTTTGTCTAATTTTTATTAAAAGGTATGACAGACAATAAATGTTAGGTATGTATGGAGTTATACTAGATTTCTTGTCACTTAAAAATGTAACTATTGTTTTATTGTAAAGAGTCAACATCACATTGATCTGATTGAACCCTAAGTAAGTGAAACTCCTATAGTCAATTTATTAATGGCATACCTTTTTATCTGGATAAAATTTTGTAACTGCACAAATAACATAAAATGCCTGATTTTTTTTGTTTAATATTTAATGGTATACGGTGGATCTGCAAAATATTTTCATCATGGGTCTTGAACAAAACTTGTGAATTTGAAAAAATAATATTGTATGCAAACGAGATGCGTGTACAAACTGAATCTCATTTTATTTTAAGTCTGTTTTTATGAAACTAAAAAAGTGCCTTGTAAAAATGAATTTGAATAATATGACTGTCAATAGTGTTAACAAACTTGCATGAGTAAATAAGAAAGAGTTAGCAATTTTTCAAACAAAACTTAATGTATTCTTTTATAATATTTTGTGTAAGTCTTTTGTATGTTTACTTGTTAATAATAAAGATGTTTCGTAGATCAATTTATACATTATTAGCTAACTAATATTTAGTTCAGTTATCTTTAATCAGTGATAAGACTGAGTCTGTCCATAATTATTAAACTTATTAACATATCCGTCCATTCTTATTGCATTTGTACAAAACGTTATCTTTGTAAGTTGTGAAATAAATGAGTTTTTTAAAATTGCATTTTAATATTCTCGTGAATTCGCAAACTTTTAAATATAAAAGTACCTACTTAATCTGTTGTTTCAGCACCAGTTAAATAAACACGTAAGTTTGTTCAAAGGTTATTGAGCTCAGTTGATTATAATCCAGAAATAATATGATTTACTTTTTAATCTTTTATAGGTTGTATATCAGTTTTATGTAACTGTCTTTGGATAATTATGTTATATTTTTGTTTTTAGTAATAATTTGCTTTGGTAGATAATAAAATTAAGTAGCTGCTGAGAATCTTCTCAGCCCATTAAGCCGTAAACACAACAATATAGGTAGGAGGTAAGAATTAAAGGAAAAAGCAATATTATATGTGAACGATTTTATTATTATACATTAACATTAGTGTCTTAATTAGCTTATTTTAATGTTGATCTGGAAGAAATAAAAATAATCGCGTTTCGTAAAAAAGAGATTCTAGGTAACATGGAAAATAGTACAAAAATATCTATCATTGTTTTTTGTTTGTTACAAGGTTTACATAGGTACTCTGTTAAACGAAATATTTAACATGTAAGCTAAAGTAGGTAGAATAGTACAAGATTCTATGTTCGTCTACTTAATTATTTCATCTGGTGCTAGATTAGGTTAATCAATTAATTTTGCTGATTATTTTAAGCCTGCAAAATTAACTTATGTAGGTACTTATGAAATAAAAATAATATTTAACAAAAATATAATATTTACAGTCAGTTTATTACTTATCTAAGAAACAATATGATGCAATATGTAACTGTTTAAAATTGCGGTAACAAAATAGGTAGGTATATCATTTATTTGTATGTATCTGACATTATAACATCTAAATATATTAATTAATTTAACAACCAAATGAGCTAAACAAAATGTTTGTCGGAACAACGTGCATTCATTTGGCTCCGTGTGGAAAACAGTTTCGTGAAAAGTTAGTTTATCATTAAGTAATATTTTTAAACAACAACATACAAGTAAGTAGTACAAGAAGTACTCTTGCTATTTTCGGGTTCTCCTCAAAATCTCACAAGTCTGAATCTTAAGTTTTTATACATCGTACAATATTTATAGTTTAAGCAATAACTAGCAACATCGATGCAGTAATTTAATTTAAAGATTAAGTACATCATGTTGTTTTTACACTTCAAACACGAGATAATAAAATAGGTAGGTATCATATGAAGTGGAAGATAATATGCTAACCAATTAAATATTTCAAAGTCACTTCCTTGATTTTGTATTTAAAATAAATCTTAAGTTATAGGTTTTTTTTGGTAACCTTCATTTGTGAGATTTTGACTAAAACCACAATGTAATTTAGACAATACAATAAAATTACAATATCAATAAAGATTTTATGGTGCATACTGCATAATGATCATTTAACGGTGGGCGCCTACTCATAATTTAACAGCAAAAAATATTCACATGGTCCCAATCCTCGGACTGTCTGTAACTAAGCATATTTTGTACTATTATTGTTATTAAAACACGCCAGAGAAGTCATAGGGAAAGCTACTTCCACTAATTATATTCAGTTCGTATAATTTAATTCGAATGTGATCCGTTAACGGCCTGTGATTGTGACGTTACCAGTTTTGCTAACATTCATACGTAACAGCGCCATCTATCGAGGTATGTGTCACATTAATTACGAGACCTAAGTACACTACGACTATGTAATAATGTAGCACCATGCAAATGGAAGGTAACGTACATTATGAAACGCTAATTGTGTCGTGGAATGATACTGTGTGGCTTTACAAAGATTCATGACATAGTAAAGTTGTGGTTGATCGTACGTTACAGCTATTAGCTAGGTTCTATGCTCCGCTGGCATGTTGAGGGAGTGAGGTGGTTACTTGAAGAGCAGTAAGCCGAGAGGGGCGAGGAGAAGAGCGATGGTCTTCGTGATGGCGGCTGCGCCGTTGCAGCCGTCGTAGTCGCACGTTTCACAGAACTGGGTGACCTCGTTGGGGCCGTTGGAGGAGCTCGGGCACGAGCTGCTGTAGTCGTCCTGGCGCTTCCATGTGCAGCCTCGGGACACCACCATTAAGCCGTTGACTGGAAAGAAAGATGTGAAGATCAGTCATAAAGATTTATAGTAATGCTCTCGTTAGTGCCGGTTTTATCTCGACCAGCGCCCTGGGCTTGATTTCTACGGCGTCCTCTACGTCTAAGTAAACTTCGAACTATAAGGGTAGGTCGGGGGCGTCAGTGGCACTTTTATCCGGCTTCCCAACCTAAAACCGCTACTGCTCTCGTTTTCATTCATAACATGGCAAGGATAACTTTACATTATTTCGCTTATCGAGTCAGAGACAAGCGTCTAACTATGTATATAGGCTCCAGGTTTTGTTTTTATTTTTATTACGTTTGTAAAATAACAATTTTACGAGTGGCTTCCTTTACATTTTTGGGCAAAAACATCTTATAGTCTAGTCTAGTTGTTCAAAGAGAAGAAGTTTTAGTATATAAAGGACGAGCAAAAAAGGTAAACAATTTGTCTTGGTTCGTGCGATCAATCACTAAGCTAAATTCATGGTCTTAAGCAATAAAAAAGTTGGAAGGTTATATGAAAATAGAGGTTTTTTTTAGAATAAAATATTGTACAGTCAATTAAAGTGTCGAGTTGCACGATTTAGGGTCAAAAAGACGATCTTTAAATGTGTGCTTGAAAGTTAGCTGTAATAAAAAGATCGCGACATTAAAATGTACCCTCGTGCTAGGTACCTACATAATATAACAGAATATTAATAAACACGCAACACAGTTTCGCTTCTATATTTGTCAAAGAGGTTTTTAGTCTCATATTCATTACTACCTAAGCTTGACAATGGATGAGTCGAAGACTAAACGCTTTTAATTAACTGTGTTTACGCGGAACAAAAGAATTGGTTGGGCAGTGGCAGTGTTTCCGTATGGGCATCAGCAATTACTGTTCAATAACATTGAAAATGTGCTTGTCATTGTATCCTTGAGAAGACGGAGATAATTTAGATGTTACATACCTAACCGATTGACCAAAAGGAATTGCTATGTTTGCTCATTTGGTAGTTTCTTACAAAAGTCTGTTAATTCAACGGGTGAAGATTAAATCGTTATTTTGTGCTCACTAAGTTGAGGTTCTATAAACTGTTTTGTATAGATAATTTTATATTCCTCATATTTTTGTTTTAAATTTTCGGAATACGGAAAACATGTACGTCGTTTCGTAATTTGCCTGATGGGCTAGTACTAGGTAGTATAGTATGTTTTCCTCAAGGAAAATGAAATGGTAAACTACCTTGTAAGGTAACTAGTTAGGTGCATATAATAGAACATACCTACTTGAAGAAACCTACGTTGTATGTACCTACCTACATTGTTAGTATTCTGTGGTTGTGCGGTTGTGATATGATAACGGACAACCAAGATTATAATATTGGACAAAAACAAGTGGGTTCAAACTTCACAAACAGATACCAAAATTTGACTACAAATTGAGAATTATAACAAAAATGCAAGTCAAATGAAAGCGCAGGTACCGAGCGGCACTCGATCAGTACTTTATCGAAACGACAAAATTGACGTGGGACGTCGTTTTGCCAAGCTTGGGAATCAGTTTATGCATTTATTTATCAATGGCGTGACGAGTTTTAACCTTCGATCACGCTATGCATCAGTTCCAATGAAATACCTACGGGCATCTGGCGCCAACGAACCCGCTATTTCTTTAAGTCTCTTGTCTTCAGCACAGGCATACCACACAGTGATATAAAGCTTTCATATCATACTTGTTCATTTATTGAACTACTAAAAAGGGTGTACCTACAAACTTAATGAAATTCTAATTTATGATCTCTCTATCACATTTAAGAGCGATCTTACCGGTGTCATTGTAAGTATGAAAAGAAACACACACCTACATACCTACCTACTTAACAATCATCTTAATTTTATACTCACGATGTTTCAAGTGAAGGAATGTTACTCCAGTCAAAATAGACATTCCAGTTTGCATTAATTCCCAACAAGCTGGATTTTTGTGCAGGCCTTGAATACGTCATTACAAATGATATGTCAAAAGTCCCCATCGATCCCGCTTGTGCGTTGTTTTTTATTCGTGGTCAAAGGGCCCAAATTTGCGTTTTTTGCTTATATCTCTGAAACTAAGAGAGCTATCGAAAAATGGTTCAGGTAAAGTTTGAAGATCGTAAAATTGTCTACTTAAAAGATCTCTACACTTTTCTTCTACAAAGCAGCGCTGTCGAGATATCGTGACTTTAAGCCGCAGGAAAGTCGTATTTTCGAGTAGCCCTCATTATGCAATTACAATAAATTGTGTTGAGTAGTTTATCTGGAGCAGGTGGCAGTTAAGTATGAATTGGCTCTAAACTATTATTTACCAAATTCCAGCCCCAATTTTCAGGATTTAGATCATTGAAGTCAAAAAAGACAAAATGATGTATCAAGCTTGCATTCATTCCCAACAAGCGGGACTTTGGTGCAGGCCTTGAATACGTCATAACAAATGATATGTCAAAAGTCCCCATCGATCCCGCTTGTGCGTTGTTTTTTATGTGTACTGAAAATCTTCGGATCCTATTTCTAACCTTTCTGGTAGTCAAACCTGAATGGGCTCCATAGAGACTTTTACTCCATACATGAAATAGATTCGATTGGTGCGAAAAAAAATTTTTGGAATTTTCAGTACAAAATGTATGGAAAAAGTTTTTTGCGATTTTTGACATTTCTCGTACTCAAACCTCAAATGGTCCCATAAAGTCTTTTAATTCTTACATGTAATAGGATCGATTGGCATGAAAAAAAATTGTCAGAAATCGCAAAAAAGTTTTCCCATACATTTTGTACTGAAAATTCCAAAAATTTTTTTTTACGCCAATCGATCCTATTTCATGTAAGGAGTAAAAGTCTCTATGGAGCCCATTCAGGTTTGACTACCAGAAAGGTTAGAAATAGGATCCGAAGATTTTCAGTACAGATAAAAAACAACGCACAAGCGGGATCGATGGGGACTTTTGACATATCATTTGTTATGACGTATTCAAGGCCTACACAAAAGTCCCGCTTGTTGGGAATGAATGCAAGCTTGATACATCATTTTGTCTTTTTTGACTTCAATGATCTAAATTCTGAAAATTGGGGCTGGAATTTGGTAAATAATAGTTTAGAGCCAATTCATACTTAACTGCCACCTGCTCCAGATAAACTACTCAACACAATTTAATGTAATTGCATAATGAGGGCTACTCGAAAACACGACTTTCCTGCGGCTTAAAGTCACGATATCTCGACAGCGCTGCTTTGTAGAAGAAAAGTGTAGAGATCTTTTAAATAGATAATTTTACGATCTACAAACTTTACCCGAATCATTTTTCGATAGCTCTCTTTGTTTCAAAGATATAAGCAAAAAACGCAAATTTGGGCCCTTTGACCACGAATAAAAAACAACGCACAAGCGGGATCGATGGGGACTTTTGACATATCATTTGTAATGACGTATTCAAGGCCTGCACAAAAATCCAGCTTGTTGGGAATTAATGCAAACTTGGGTCTAAATTTTGTCTATTTTGACTGGAGTATGTATGTATTAAGCATTTCCCAATACTTATGAGGGTTTTTAGCTATAGGGTAATTTATTCATGTCGCTGTAATCGCAAAGGTACTCAATAGTATGCTATTAGTGTTTATTGTTTAATAAACTTAGTCGTAAAAAAAAAAAATAATGGCTCATGCTCATGTCTTTTACCTTTCCAATTTTACATAAGTTGCACGAATATGTGCATCAAGATTCAAGATAGACCAATAAATAAAGGAAGGTTAATAAGTATTGAAGAATGTGATTGCTCGCATCAGACTTTCTTGTTTACGTCTAGAAACGCCCCATTGAATTCATTTTACAGCTGTGTGACTGTCCTATTTATGTCATCCATTGCTTGCACACTTTTGTTTGAACTCAAGGTAATGAGAAAATTAATCGTAGTACGTACTGACTCATTACCTCTTTAAGAACTACTCAGATGATTACCTACTTAATTAAACAAGCTCTATGGCAAAGGTCAATCATTCTAAATAAGTAACACGTCTTGCACTATACCTACCTAGTTAAAGTCTATTTCAGATAAAATGATCCGTGTGACAGGTTTATACAAAATTAAACTTTTCTTAAAGGCAATAAGGTGTTTTGATGATTTTCCGTAGGGTTTTATAATTTGAAAAAAGTGTCGATTTTCATTGAAGGCAAACTGTCACCGGGATCATCTTAGCTGAAATGGACTATACTTATATTAGCAACTGACTAATAAGGAATTGACTCTATAAGTACTCCATGTATAATTATAAATAACTTGTATCTATGTATTTCTGAAGCGAACTCGTTATTATTAATATCACTATGGCGATTTGTTTTTTTTTTTGCATATCTGTAATAATTTAAGGATGATTCAAAATCATCGAATTTAATAACCTACGCCGTTTCGAAACCTTGTGGACATTGGTATATTGTTGTCGCTGTTTATATAGAGCACTCGACGGGGTTCCTATCTCAAATAGAGAATTTTCCAGTTCACTCTTTTATTGAGGTCTCACCATCAGTTTAGGAATGTGTAAATTGTTTGTGCTTTTTAGGGTTTTTAACTGACTCTTTCTTCTGCTTTTTTCTTTTTCGTTTTATTATTCCGTTAAACGTTTGCTACTATATCTGGCGTGGAAAAAACTCCGTTTTTAGTGAAAGGGTCAGTAATCATAGCACCTTATAAACGTGGAGGCGCGCCACTGTCGGCTCCATAACGGTACAAGCAAGTACAAAATGAAAACTAGGCCGAAGGGCCGGACCAGCTCAGTTGCAACTTATTTTAATTCGTCTACGAGTAGATTCCGCTCTTAGGAATTCAATAGAATTGGAAATCAAGCAAACGTATATTAAAGTAGAGTTTTGCCTTTAGATCGATAAGTTTTGATAGTTTATCAGGTTAATCAATAGCATCACAAAGACCAGTGATTTCTCCGACTTTAGTTATTTTCCCTCCCGCTTGAATAAATAAGTACCTAAGTAGTAATTTACAATCCACCCGAAATACTGAATTTTGAGGTTTTAGAGGCAGGCAATATAGGGCTGCTCGATTGCCTCGTTTTTACATAAAAAACAAATGTAGTTTTATAAAACTGCCATTTTGGCTTGCTCTTGGCCTCAGACTAGCCCGAGGGTACAGATGATATATACAGTTGAGTCTTACCCAGACAATGCCTGTGTATTATTTTTTCAAATGCTTCTGTGTTATATGCGCTCGGAAACACAGACGCTAGCAAGGAATTCCTCTCTTCTGCGATGTGCATAGTAAAATATTGTGTAATAATGTCATCGGTGAAGGTGATCGTTAGTACCTATACTATAAAGGGGCCCCTTAAACCTACACGCTGGGTCGAAAGTCCCAGGCGCCGACTGACATTCCTCTCTGTTCCACGCGATGGACCCGGCACCCGCACGAAGAATCCATGGATAGCTAAGGAGTTCGTCTCTATATACTTACTGTATTTCTTCTGCTTCTTGCAAGCCGACTTAGACGAAGTGAGGTAAGGGTAGGTGGCGCCTGTGTTCGCATCGCAATTCTCCAGACGGAACTGATAGCTGTTGTCAGCTCTTCCAGCCGGGAACGGGTCCCCGCAGAACGGGTTCAGGTCGGAAGAACACGTCCAGCAACGGACTGATTCGCCTGGAAAGAAGGAAATGTGATATTAGATTTCATCATCATCAGCAGGTTGTTCATACGCTTAAACGTTATCACATATCTATACTAATCTATACTAATATAAAGCTGAAGAGTTTGTTTGTTTGTTTAAACTACTTGTCCGATTTGCAAAATTATATTTGAGTTGGATAGTCCATTTGACGAGGAAGGGCTTCAGACTAGGTATAGTATATATACCTACAGGGTGGAATTTTGAAATTGGTTTTGAAGGGCAGGTAGGTATGTATATTCACCGTTGAAGTCACAAGAAAGCGTTGTTAGGACACCATCCTAAACTTTTTGAAGTTTGGGCTCGCAAGTCATATAAGAACACATGCTCGTAACTAGCAAGGGTCGCCATAGCCGAATACGGCTCGGAGGACTATAAACTTTTTGAAATATTTTGAACTGCATTCACAGGCTTTGGAAAAAAGTTACAGTCAACAAAAAAAAAAAACGCTATAAAAGCTTGTGGGTGGCTAATGTGGCATTTTGTTATTTTAGCTGTAGATATAACGTTATCTTAATACTTAGATAATATTCTATATTTTGGGCAGTTGCACACGTATTCGGAAAGATAAATCTTAGATAACAGTTATAATGGTGATCAGTATTATAACTGTTATCTTAGAACTATCTTTCCGAATTATCTTTAGCGTGACAAATATAAAAGTGAGTGAATAAATTTGATTGTTCGATACAGATTAGGTGTACATTAAAGTAATATTAAAGGTATTTCTATCATCGTCAGTTTTTTTCCGGGGAATGCGTTTCGCACCCTAACCCTATCCTATGGGTTGTACATTGTACAAGCCATTTTTAGAGGATTGCGTAAGCGTCCTTGGGTACTAAGGCATTTCTGCCCTTCAGTGGTCCGGTGGGGCCGTGTAATGCAGGTTAGGGTGCCCCCACACCCGGGACAGACAGCTGGAGAGAGGGGATGTTGTTCCCGCTTGCGCTCCGCGTTTGTCTTTCGCGTCATAACGCCTTTGCAGAAGGAAGCTACATTCTCCGTCGCAAGCCATCAGACGTATACACATACATTGCCCAAAGTTTCTGCCATCACATCATTGTCCATAGTCACCACGCTGGGCAGGCGGGTTATGTTGGTGGCCGTAGTATAAATGATGAACGATCGTTACGCAAGGGAACGTTCCTCATCTCCTTGGAAAGTCTAGTATAAACACACAAGACGGAAAAAACGCGACCAAAGTTCGGCGTGACTAAGCCTGCAATGTATTTAAAATGGAAGATGACTTTGCCGAAATGATGTTGCGCAATTTTGTAAAGAAAATGCATTTCCACCAAACTTCAGTCGGGTTATTTCAGCCTAGTGTTTTCCCACACTTAATCGCGTCTTACAAAACCCACGGTAAGGATACCTACCTATTATTTTCTATTCTATAATTCTATGCCGGTATAACACGGTGGATAGTTAATTAATTACTATCAACGCTACGACTAGACGCTATCTTGAAGTGACTATAAGAATATAATAATTAGCATTATCATAATGGTAATAGATAGTTAATGACTTTAATTTAACAATAGTATATTCACTACATAGTATAAAACAAAATCGAAGTCCGCCTTCTGTCTGCCTCTATATGTATGCTTAGATCTTTAAAACTACGCACCAGTTCTTGAAGCGTTTTTTTTAATAAATAAAATGATTTTTAATAATGGTTGATACGTATACATACATTAATGTTAAAGATTAAATTAGTTTTTTTATAGAATTAAAATCGAAAGTTGCTGAGGAGTTAAATAATGTAATTACCTCAAAAGACATTTCGGTACATAATGTAAATAAAATCACATACTTGGTTTTATTTTATTTATTTAAAGCAATCATAAAATATTCTAATAATATAATAAAGTACAATGTTTACTTCGCTTATCTAAGCAGATGCTAGTGGGATCAACGTCTGAGTTACAAAAGTAGGTATGAAGGTTAATTTTAGAAAAAAATGTATTGTGAAGGTGTAAAAAAAGTGTGACTCTGAGTTAAACGGTACGTAAGTTGTAGGTTGAATATATTCATATCAATTACTATACTTGTGTAACATTTGTAATAAATAAACTATTATGTGACATCACGTTTAAAATTCAATGTTAAGGTTGGATAATGTGCGAATGAGTTAAATTTACTACATGACACTTCTCACTAAGGCACCATTGTCGGTGACGAACGAAGAACCAGTAATAGCTACTGCCTTATCGCTTGCCAAGAACAATGCCAGATCACCGATTTCTTCAGGCTCACTGACTCTATTTAACGCAGTTAAGCTCTTCATGGCTTCCCAAGTAGCCGCTTCCTGCTCCGCGTTTACTCCCATGTTCCCGATTATGTCAGACCTGACCGGCCCTGGGTTGATGGTATTCACGCGGACACCTTTCAGCGCCAGCTCATTTGCAATCGCCCTCGTAAAATGGTCTAACGCTGCCTTCGAAGTACTGTACGAGAAACTTTGTTTTCCGATGACTCGTAAGGCCGCTACGCTGGATATGTTTATGATGTTTCCTTTAGTTTCTATCAGATGCTTGCTGGCCAGATGCGTGAGGTGTACACACGAGCGGAGGTTAGTGTTCATCACTCTGTCGAACACTTCCATTGCCGATTCTGCCGTGATACTGGAACTCCCGCCTATCCCAGCGTTGTTGATGAGAACATCCAGTCGCTTGAAGTGGTTGACAGTATCGTTCACGATTCTCTTAGCATCGTCGTCCTTGGAAACATCGGCAATAATAACAAGTGGCTTGCTTCCTGATTTTGCACATTTTTCTGCTACGCCTTGGAGTTTGCTCTCGTTTCTTCCCACGATGGCTAGTTTAGCTCCTTCTCCGGCGAATTTGATCGCAATGGCGGCTCCGATCCCGGAGCTCGCTCCAGTCACAATGACAACTTTATTATTGAAGCTCATTTTACAATCAATATGTATCGTCTGTTTACTAGAAGCACCAACGCACGACTGTCGCGGACTCAACATTATCTCTACTTATATAATGAGTTCAACAACAATTGTGTAGATAACTTCAAATACGATAAAAAATTACTGGTTTTTTGTGATACTTGTGTATCAACATAACAGGTAATGTGTGCGTCGGTAGTATGCATGCATTAGAATCTAGCGGCCCCCCGCGACTTCGTCCGCGTGACTTTCAGTTTCCTTGCCAAATTGACTATCCAACGCAATGATTTTTCAATTCGAACCAGTAGTTCTTGAGCTTAGCGCGTTCAAACGAACAAACAAACTCATCAGCTTTAAAATATTAGTATAGATATTCTCACTATCAATTTTTGCAAAGTCATGACTGGTAGGCATAATGACATCATTCTCTAGGAGGGCGAAAATAAGGCAAAATACATTTTTGATAGATGTTCAAACATTATGACACGATGGTCTAGTCGATTTAGTATTGGGCCTGGAAAAATGAGGACTGATGTAGCTATTCGCTGTGTTACATCTACTGAGAGACCAATAATTGTTTGTTATGTATCAACTAATATAAAAGCTGAAGAGTTTGTTTTAACGCGCTGATCTCAGACACTACTGGTTCGAATTGAATAATAAATTTTTGCGTTGGAAGCATTTTTCGAAGAAGACTTAAGGTTGAATGTTTTTCTCGTAATTGTTTCCCTTAGTTAAATTTTAATTCCATCCAAAAAAGTAATAACGCTAAAGACCAATGTAGCATAAAAATATATGACCGTTCTTAGGAGTAATCATCTAGTTCAGATGACCTTCACAAAAAATTAACAATAACAAAGTTGTGGGTTGAATATTATTGTAATAAATTAACTATTCTGTGAAATCACATTTAAAATTTAATACAAGTTTGGATTAAGGGCAAGTGAGTTTATTTTACTACATAATAGTTTTCACTAAGGAGCCATTGTCGGTGACAAACGAAGAACCAGTAATAGCTACTGCCTTATCGCTTGCCAGGAACAATGTAAGATCGCCGATTTCTTCGGGCTCGCTGATTCTATTCAACGCTGTTAAGCTCTTCATTGATTCCCATATAACCGCCTCCTGCTCTGCGTTCGCTCCCATATTCCCGATGATGTCAGACCTGACCGGCCCTGGGTTGATGGTATTCACGCGGACACCTTTCAACGCCAGCTCATTTGCAATCGCCCTCGTAAAATGGTCTAACGCTGCTTTCGATGTACAGTACGCGAAATTTTCTTTACCGATGACTTGTAAGGCCGCTACACTGGATATGTTTATGATATTTCCTTTAGTTTCAATCAGATGCTTGCTGGCTAGATGCGAGAGGTATACACACGAGCGGAGGTTGGTGTTCATCACTCTGTCGAACACTTCCATTGCCGATTCAGCCGTGATACTGGAACTCCCGCCTATCCCAGCGTTGTTGATAAGAACATCCAGTTGCTTGAAGTGGTTGACAGTATCGTTCACGATTTTCTTAGCATCGTCGTCCTTGGAAACATCGGCAATAATAACAAGTGGCTTGCTTCCTGCTTTTGCACATTTTTCTGCTACGCCTTGGAGTTTGCTCTCGTTTCTTCCCACGATGGCTAGTTTAGATCCTTCTCCGGCGAATTTGATCGCAATGGCGGCTCCTATCCCGGAGCTCGCTCCAGTCACAATGACAACCTTATTATTGAAGCTCATTTTAGGATGATTATGAATCGTCTATTAACTAGAAGCACCATCACACGACTGTCGCAGACTTAACATTATCTCTTCTTATATATTGAGAAACAAACGTGTTGATAATTCCTAATACTAACGATAATTCTTTTTTATCATATTTGGAATTATCTACACTTAGTTTACTATGTTTTTTTATGATACGTGTGTATCAACGTTACAGGTAATGCGTGGGTCTGTGTCTGTAGCATGACTGCATTAGAAACTAACGGCCGGCCGCGAATTCGTCCGCGTGGATTTTGGTTTCCGCGTTAGTTTTTTTTAGTGCTTGAGGCCTTGACAATGCTTTTTCAATTCGAACCAGTTGTTCAAACAAACAAACAAACCTCATAATATTAGTACAGATAGTCTCACGATAAATGTTTGCTAAGTCATGACTGGAAGTCAAAATGACAATATGACAAATCAAAATTCATACAACACAGCCCTGGTTTGCGATTACCAAACCAAATTTGTCATGCGTGGTGATTAAGCCAAATCCCATATTTGTAACGAAAACATGAATCCAAAAGATGGAGGCCTGATAATAATAAGCTGATACTTTACTTTCATACAATACATATCGTTTAATAAGTAAATATTTTTTTAAATAAAATACGTAAACTTAAGGTTATCAAAGTCAATAAAGTTTTCAACGTAAACCACTTATTAAATCTGTTTGGTATATATCCTAAAGAACAATTATCTGATCGGTGGAATCTCCATTGCGCTCACTGGAGTAATATGCGGTGTCAATGTTTCCCTCATTGAGGTAATAACTTAATGGTCCCCTACACGATCCCCAACCACCGAGGCCGAATACGCGCGCACGCCTAAGCTATACTGGCAGTTCAGAAAAAAAAGTAAAAAAAAACAAACGTCACATTTGTCTCACACACAAAACAATTGGACATAGACGTGGGTGCCTAGTTTAAACAAATTAAATAATAATAAGCTGACTTATTAAATATCAGTGATATTTTAAGTTTTAACAAATTGTGGTCGTCGACCTGGTGAATTCGATGCAGGAGCCCAGCCGTTCCAGAAGTATGGGGAGTCGTACTTGCTTTCTGTTGTGAAGGCGATTTGTTTTCTAGCGTGTTGATACTGAAACCGTGTTTCCTTTATGTTTCTCGTATTAATTCTTGTTATTATTTTACAGTCCACACTCTGCTCTAGCAGAATCAATTACTGGAATTGATTGACAAGAAAAGATTAACGCTTAAGAAATGACATAGGTAATTTGTTTAATTACGAGTACCTATATGTACCTATGTGTGTTCTCGTAATATGCAGTAAATAGTACTTTTCCGACTGGAGCTCTATTAATAGACTATTTCAAGTGATGAAAACTCTCATTTACAAAGCCCATTGCAGTCAATGCAGTATAAAACATTTTTCTAATTTAAATTACTTACCATAAATCAATAACGACAGTTTCTTAAGTTGAAATCTTGGTAAATAAGAAATTAATTAGCTTAGATCTTGTCTACAGTTATAACTAACGAGATAAGAACTAATAAGATGCTAAATCTTAACTCTTCGAAATAAGAGCCTGCATATTTTATACATTACTAGCGACCCTCCCCGACTTCGCTCGCGTCCAACTAAGTTTATTAGTGTTTCTTTACTGTATTATGCATGTATGATACATAAAAAACCTTTATCAGGAATCACTTTATCTATAAAAAAAACCACATCAAAATCCGTTGCGTAGTTTCAAAGATTAAAGCATACAAAGGGACATAGGGACAGAGAAAGCGACTTTATTTTATACTATGTAGTGATACCGTTTTAACTGCATTACAGTCTCATCTGCATACAATGATGGGATCATCTCCGTAAGTCAAAAGTATGGACAAAAGTGGATGTATTTTCTGTGTTACTGTCATAGGGGCATCATTATCCCAACTAATATTATAAATGCGAAAGTAACTCTGTCTGTCTGTCTGTCTGTCTGTCTGTCTGTCTGTCTGTCTGTCTGTCTGTTACGCTTTCCCGCTTAAACCTCGCAACCGTTTTTGATGAAATTTGGTACAGACAATCTTTAGACCCTGAGATAGAACATGGGCTACTTTTTGACCCATTCTAACCCCCCACTTCCCCGAAATGAGAGGGTGGAAGTTTGTATAGAAAATCTAAACTACTTGAGTTAGACGCTTGAAATTTGGCATGCAGGTCCCTTAGTAAACTTGATGCTTAGTTACAAAAGGATATTGCAAAATTCCCACGGGAACGGGAGTTAGCGGGAAAAAACATTCGTATAATGAAAACCGACATCCACGCGGACGAAGTCGCGGGCGGCCGCTAGTTGTTATATAATATGTACATACATGTAACAACAATAATTTCAAATTCATCCTACTACTATTATAAAGGCGAAAGTTTATATGTATGGATGTATGGGTATGGATGTTTGTTACTCTTTCACGTAAAAACTACTGAATGGATTTGAATGAAACTTTACCACAATATAGCGTATACATCAATAAAACACATAGGATATTGGAAATCAAAATCCACGCGGACGGAGTCGCGGGCGGCCGCTAGTACTAAAACAATAAAGCTGAAGAGTTTGTTTAGTTGTTTGAACGTGCTGATCTTAGGAGCTACTGTTTCTAGTTGATTGGTTTTTTATACAAATGAGTACAGATCAATTTAGGGTGTTATTATTATTTTATTTTATAATTGCTAGGAAGACTAAAAGCAAATAGAACAATATTTAAGGTAAACAACTATGCTAAGAACAAGTCTTTACCTTTAGGTACGACAATAAATCCTGGGCTCGTGGCTCATACACATGTTTGGTAAATATATCTTTTTTCAAACCAAAGGACACAGTTTTTTTTGGGCCCACCAACAATCGGTAACGTTTAAGACAAAGAGAACTATGTAAAAATGTATATATTTTTTTATGAATTTTGCTATTGAAATGAATTTCAAACGAAACCGGAGTCATAAAACCAAAATAAAAAGCCTTATTTTGATTATATCCGTGAAATATCTGTCCAAAGATTAGTAAACAATGGCTGACATCCAGATAACTGAAGGAAAAAAGGTTTTTATCAATAGAATTAAAATGAAACACTTGAAATCGAACATAAAGGAGACGCAATTTACTTTTGGAACGGTTTTCATGCCTATTTTTATCTAAGGCGGTGATTGATAGTGACTTTTAATCATTTAATTAATGAAATAAAATAATACGAATAAACAATACAAAAAAATCCGTATAACGGAACGCAAGTGCTAGTCTATTGCCGGATTTTGATTTTATTTAAAAACTGAATACAAATGTCAGAAACCTTCAGTCTGTCAACTGTCATTAATGGTTTTACTATATAATTTAAAAAAGCTGTAGTTTGTTTGTTTGAACACGCTACTATCAGAAACAGCTGGTTCGAATTGAAAAAATATTTTCGCGTTGGATTATCTATTAGTCGAGCCAGGCTTAAACTAAAAAATGTTAAGCTATAGTTTATGACTACATATTTTTGCAAAAACCTTATTCTACGCGGACAGAGTCACAGGCGGACACTAGTCATAATAAATTGCTTTTACTTCAGATACGTAGGAAAAACATAATGGAAAATCGCCCTTATGTGTAAGTATTTACGGTTCAGGCGTTGAAAGTCAGGAAAGCAAATAGACAGATTAGTTTATGAGGTTAATATATATTTTCCCATCTTATTTCTAACGATTCCGGTTAAAATATGAAAAAGTAATATTACCACTATAATCTGGAGATTATAAGGAATAAATTGATACCCATTTCGTTAATAAACGCTAAAATTTTATGTGGGCCTAACTCTCCATACAAAAACGATTGTCACCTTTCAGTAATTTAACTTTTGAGGCACATTTCATGTTTTATTTGTTTTTTTTTATGTTTTTCCCTTAGTTAATGTTTTTCCATCCAAAAAAGTAATGACAATAAATACCAATGTAGCATATAAACAAGGGCGGATCCAGGGGGGAGGTCACAGGGGTCATGACCCCCCCCTGGGCTGATTCTAGGACTTAGGAGGACCACTAACTGTACACAATGATTTTTTATCAATTTTGTCTCCATACAGATATACAGATTATATGAAACTGCATACATACATACCTTCCATATTTTATATTTTTAATTTGACCTTTAACAGCGAAATTCTGTATAGATCAGTAATTTTAGGCATTTTAAAACCCAATCTGGGGAACACGTGAAAAATCGTTTTTGATATAGTGCGAACAAAAAAAGCGTCAAAGGGTCACAAAAATCAGTTTTTAGAGGTAATAAGCTTCAAAAAATTATTTAAATTGATATAAGATTGAAAACCATATGCATATTACGCATTTTTTCGCGAAACTCTAAAGTTCCAAACTTTATACCATGGTGTAAATTTGAAGTGGGTTTTGAAGGGCAGGTTCTTTAACCGATTGGCACGAAAAAACATTTTAGGAATTTTCTGTTCAAAATGTATGTTAGTCATATGTAGTATCATCGTTCCTAAGTGTATGAATGCCGATCAAAATATCTTAAAAAGTTATGGATGGTTGTGTAACAATATTTTCTTGTAAATGTACCGGTTAGTGTACCTGCCCTTCAAAACCCATTTCAAATTTCCACCTTACGCCATTACAGTAAAAAAAACTGATATTTACAAGATATTATTTTCTCAAAATTTTGCGACTGCAGTCCAATGCTAGACATAGCTACGCTTAGGGCTCTCTATTCAGCCAGATCCTTGGAGACTCACATCCAGTTCCTGCCTGCCATCTTGCGCAAATCGTCACCCCATCTAGCCTCTGTGCGTCCTACACAATGTATTTTTGGACACCTGCTGAAACGCGGTATCGATTCTAGAACTAGTTTACCCCAACGGTTGTCGGTTATATGACCAACCCACTGCCATTTCAGCTTGCTAATCCGGTGAGCTATATCAATGACCTTATCGCCAATCTACCTGACATGGCTGCAGAAACTCTAGAACCATGAGTCAAAGGCCTTCTCAAATTCTACAAATGCTAGACACAGGGGCTGATTATACTCCTCGGCCTTTCGCAAAATTTGCCCGTTTTTGTGGATCTGGTTAATGGTGCAGCATCCGCTAACATGCTCATTCCGGTGATGGAAATTCGTTGAGTCTTCACGCAAGACGGTTCGTGTTCACTCTTGAGAACACCTTGTAGACGTGGCTTAAAAGCGAAATGCGACGTCGATAGGTCTCCAACAGACACCCCTTTTTGAAGAAAGAAAACGACTACACTTCTACTTCACGCCTCCGGAGTTCTCCCTTCAAAGAGGACAGCTTTAAAAAGCTTTTGGAGCTTCCTCAGTACGGGTTTCCCTCCAGCCTTTAACAGCTCTGTTGTAACGCCATCCTCTCCAGGGGCTTTTCTTTGAGTTGTCTAAGAGTGATCTCGATTTCAATTTATTTATAGTTATCCAGTGTGCCTTTGACCGGTCTGTGATTGCTGCTGAAGAGACATCTCTGAATATAGCGTCAGGGCTTTGCCATTTCCTATGGGACTGGTTCTTGCCGAACGAGTTCGTAAAATAGAGCCCTTCCTTTTCTAGATTTACGAGTATCTGGCCTCTATGATTTCTAACTAAAAATCTATTAGATCCTTACTGTTAAAATCCCCCATAACAACGTCTTTGTTGTGACGTGGAGGGTCCTCGATATTTCATCGAAGACTTCTTCTACCTCAGCGTCCGAATGTGTCGAAGTCGGAGCGTACACTTGCACCACCTTGAGAGTGAGACTATATCTCTCTCTGAGTGTTTGACACACTTGAGATTTCCACAACGTTGTCAGAAATCGATTAATTAATTTTTGGTGACCCGACGCCACCTTGGAACTTTTGGTCTCCCTCGCGGCAGTACATCAGGTGGCCCGACTAAAGCTTGTCTC
Organism: Nomophila noctuella; assembly: GCA_958496325.1. Lineage (NCBI taxonomy): Eukaryota > Metazoa > Arthropoda > Insecta > Lepidoptera > Crambidae > Nomophila > Nomophila noctuella. The sequence continues at coordinate 9,337,171 of OY292497.1, forward strand.
CCCTGGCCACGAATTTCACTGCTACAGGTTAGGTGGAAATCTGTAGGTACGTGTATGTGTTGAGTTTTTCAAGTGTACAAAAAAAACAATATTTTAAGTACAGTACAGTACTTACGTGCCTTCATTAATAAATACCTACTTTTTCTTGTACCTATCTATTTTAATCAAAATTAAATTATTACGTCTTGACCTGGCCACGACTATGTGACCCCCCCCAGGCGCCAAAGCTGGATCCGCCCTTGCATATAAATGATGACCTTACTTAGAATAAGGTATTCATCTACCAGGAGTTGATCTTCAGCTTCACTGAGAATTAACAAAAACAAAGTCGTAGGTTGAATATAATTGTAATAAGTTAACTTTTCTGTGAAATCACATTTAAAATTTAATACAATCTTGGATAAAGTGCGAATGAGTTTATTTTACTACATAACCGTTTTCACTAAGGCACCATTGTCGGTGACGAAAGAAGAACCAGTAATAGCTACTGCCTTATCGCTTGCCAAGAACAATGCCAGATCACCGATTTCTTCGGGTTCGCTGATTCTATTCAACGCAGTTAAGCTCTTCATTGATTCCCAAGAAGCCGCCTCTTGCTCCGCGTTTACTCCCGTGTTCCCGATGATGTCAGACCTGACCGGCCCTGGGTTGATGGTATTCACGCGGACACCTTTCTCCGCCAGCTCACTTGCAATCGCCCTCGTAAAATGGTCTAACGCTGCCTTCGATGTACTGTACGCGAAATATTCTTTACCGAAGACTTGTAAGGCCGCTATGCTTGATATGTTTATGATATTCCCTTTAGTTTCAATCAGATGCTTGCTGGCCAGATGCGAGAGGTATACACACGAGCGGAGGTTGGTGTTCATCACTCTGTCGAACACTTCCATTGCCGATTCAGCCGTGATACTGGAAGTCCCGCCTATCCCAGCGTTGTTGATGAGAACATCCAGTCGCTTGAAGTGTTTGACAGTATCGTTCACGATTCTCTTAGCATCGTTGTCCTTTGAAACATCGGCAATAATAACAAGTGGCTTGCTTCCTGCTTTTGCACATTTTTCTGCTACGCCTTGGAGTTTGCTTTCGTTTCTTCCCACGATGGCTAGTTTAGTTCCTTCTCCGGCGAATTTGATCGCTATAGCGGCTCCGATCCCGGAGCTCGCTCCAGTCACAATGACAACTTTATTATTGAAGCTCATTTTACGATTAATATTATTCGTCTGTAAACTAGAAGCACCATCACACGACTGACGCAGACTTTACATTATCCCTCCTTTTATATTGAGTTTAACAACAAATCTGTAGATAATTGCGAATATGATACAAAATGACTTGCTTTTTATGATACGCGTATCAACATAACAGGTAATTTGTGTAGTATGCACGCATTAGAAACTAGCGGCCGCCCGCGACTTCGTCCGCGTGACTTTCGGTTTCCTTGCCAAATTGACTATCCGACGCAATGATTTTTCAATTCGAACCAGTAGTTCTTGAGCTTAGCGCGTTCAAACGAACAAACAAACTCATCAGCTTTATATTAGCATAGATATTCTCACGATAAATAATTGCAAAGTCATGACTGGTAGGCATAGTGACACCATTCTCTAGAAGGGCAAAAATGAGTCAAAATACATCTTTGATAGATGTTCAAACATTAAGCCTCGATGGTCTAGTGGTTTAAGTACTGGGCCGTAAGTCGAGATCCTGGGTTCGATTCCCGGCTTGGGCAAATTTGTGTCGGTTTTTACGAACACAGCTCGGGTTTGCGATCATCAATGCAAATTTGGCATGCGTGGTGATTAAGACAAAACCCATTTTCGTAACGAAAACATAAATCCAAATGATGGAGCTCTGAGATAAATAGGCTGATACTTTACTCTCAAACAATACATACCGTTTAATAAGTAATACTTATAAAATACGCATAATAATAATACCCTTCGGCCGTATTCGGCCATGGCGGCCGACCTTACGATCAGCCAGGTACGCAGGATATATTATAGTGCACAAGTGAGTGCAGTGAGTGAGCACAGGTGCACTCCCTATTCCCTCACTCTCATAATTCGGTGGGACAGAAATCGGAGCAGGAACAACGGCTTAACGTGCCTTCCGAAGCACGGAGGAGGTCGAGATGAAATTTTTCGGTAACCCATCCGATGACTGGCATCTGCGAACGTTGCTTAACTTTAGCAACCGCAGGCCGAGTGCACAAACCACTGCGCCATCGACAATAAAATACGTACACTTAAGGTTATCAAAGTCAATAAAGTTTTCAACGCTAAACCACTTATTAAATCTGTTTGGTATCTACCCTAATGAACAATTGCCTGATCGGTGGAAGGTCCAGTGCGGCTTACTGGACTAATGTGCGGTCAATGTTTCTCTCATTGAGGTAATAACTCAATGGTTTCCCTACACGGTCCTCAACCACCGAGTCCGAATACGCGCGCCCGCATAAGCTATACTGGCCGTTCAGAAAAAAAAGTAAAAAAAAGAAAAAAAATAACAAACGTCACATTTTTCTCATACACAAAACAATTGGACAACGACGTGGGTGCCTAGTTAAAAAAAAATAATATTAATCCGCTTAGTTATTGAATATCCGTGATAGTTTTAACAATATGTGGTCTACCTGGTGAATCTTATTCGCTGCAGGAGCCCAGTCGTTGCAGAGAAAAGGTGAGTCGTACTTGCTTTCCGTTGTAACGGCGATTTCGAAACCGTGTTTCCCTTATTTTCCTCAAATTAATTCTTGTTTATATTATACAGTCCACACTCTGCTCTAACAGAATCAATTACTGAAATTGATTGACAAGAAAAAAAATACCTGGCCCATGGTTAGGATATGACGTAGGTAATTTGTTTAATTACGAGTATAATATGATGTATTGTGTGTTCTCGTAGTATGCAACAAATAGTACTATTCCGGCTGGAGCTCTATTTATAGACTATTTCAAATGATAAAAACTTCTCATTTACTAAGACAATTGTTGACAAATGCAATATGAAACATTTTTCTATTTCAAATTACTAATCATAAAATAATAAGGAAAGTTCCTAAGTTGTGTGTTACTGTAATAGACAATAGTTTGATATCTATGTTACCGGAAAATTATAGCATAAAAGGGCTGCCGCCAGGTTATGTATAGAATACCTAGACAAAGTAAAAAATAAATAATATTTCGACATCTATACTTAAAAATTAAACTGAAGAATTTGTTTGTTTGTTTGGATGCGCTGATCTCAGGAACTACTGGGTCAATAATAATTATTATTGTTTAGCAAACACTGTGTGCGGAAACCGAATCCAAAATTCGCAGGCGGCCGCTAGTTGATAATTTAATTTATTATCTATTTGACTTAAAAATGTGAAATTCTTATCTATTACTAGCCGCTTCCGTCTACGTCCTCGTGGATTTTGGTTACCGCTAACATAGTGTAAATACAATTTTTTTAATCGAACCAGGAGTTCCTGAGTTAGGCGCGTTCAACAAATCAAACAAATTCGTCAGCTTTTTAACATATAAGTACAGATCAATTTACGGTGTTTATTGGGCACATTTATAAAATTGTTGTTATTGTACGTTTTTCTCCTACTTTTTTCCCTCAGTTAAATTTTTATTCCATCGAAAAGAGTAAAAACACGGTTAACCAATTAAGCGTTAAAAAAGATGACGGACGGTCATCTTTTTAGGGTTCCGTAGCCAAATGGCAAAAAACGGAACCCTTATAGTTTCGTCATGTCTGTCTGTCTGTCTGTCTGTCTGTCTGTCTGTCTGTCCTGGCTCGTTCTCCGCCGTTTCTGAACCGATTGCCACGAAAATTGGTGGAGAGATGTATAGTGATAATTCAAGAATTGGTTTTTAAAATAATCGAAAAATAATTATTTTTACCCCCCCTCCCATACAACGAAAAGTAAATTCGAAAAAAAAACTTCGACTTACCCCATCGTGTGGGGTATCGTTAAAAAGGTAAATTGAGTGAGTGAAATTTTTAAAAGTAAAAGGTTATGTCAATAAAGTTATTATTATTATTATTATTATTAATACAAAGTTAAAATTAGAGCGTCCCCCCCCCCCTTAACTTTTGAAATACTATTAAAATAATTTTGAAAAAAATGTCCTGTATACCTCCAAGTAAGTACTTTCAACGAAAACTATAGCGAACTCTGTATCATACATAGTTATTTTTATACAACTTGACCAACTTATGACGTGCAGTTGCCCTTACTAAATGGTGTCTTAAGCGGTCGGGCCATCTTTTAGCTACGGAACCCTTTCATGGGCGTGTCCGACACGCTCTTGGCCGGTTTTTTTAGAAGTATTCATCTAGTACAGTTTGACCTTCACTGAGAATTAAAAAACAAAGTTGTAGGTGGAATATTATTGTAATAAGTGAACTCTTCTATGAAATCACATTAAAATTTTAATACAAGTTTAGATAAAGTGCGAGTGAGTTAATTTTACTACATACTAGGCACCATTGTCGGTGAGGAAAGAAGAACCAGTAATAGCTACTGCCTTATCGCTTGCCAAGAACAATGCAAGATCGCCGATTTCTTCGGGCTCACTGACTCTATTCAATGCAGTTAAAGTCTTTACGGATTCCCACATAGCCGCCTCCTGCTCTGCGTTCGCTCCCATGTTCCCGATGAAGTCAGACCTAACAGGCCCTGGGTTGATAGTATTCACGCGGACACCTTTCCCCGCCAGCTCACTTGCAATTGCCCTCGTAAAATGGTCTAACGCTGCCTTCGATGTACTGTACGCGAAATTTTCTTTACCGATGACTTTTAAGGCGCATACGCTAGATATGTTTATGATGTTTCCTTTAGTTTCAATCAGATGCTTGCTGGCCAGATGCGAGAGGTATACACACGATCGGACGTTGGTGTTCATCACTCTGTCGAACACTTCCATTGCCGATTCAGCCGCGATACTGGAATTCCCGCCTATCCCAGCGTTGTTGATAAGAACATCCAGTCGCTTGAAGTGGTTGACAGTATCGTTCACGATTCTCTTAGCATCGTCGTCCTTGGAAACATCGGCAATAATAACGAGTGGTTTGCTTCCTGCTTTTGCACATTTTTCTGCTACGCCTTGGAGTTTGCTCTCGTTTCTTCCCACGATGGCTAGTTTAGCTCCTTCTCCGGCGAATTTGATCGCAATGGCGGCTCCGATCCCGGAGCTCGCTCCAGTCACAATGACAACTTTATTATTGAAGCTCATTTTACGATGAATATAATTCGTCTGTTTACTAGAAGCACCAACGCTCGACTGTGCTGGCTTAACATTATCTCTCCTTATATATTGAGAAACAATGTGTAGATAATTCAAAATATGATAAAAAAATAAGTGATTTCGTAAGATACGTGTGTATCAACATTACAGGTAATGAGTGTCTGTGTCTGTGGTATGAATGCATTAGAAAAAACTAGTCGGCCGCTTTATTTTAGTGCTAAAGGTCTTCCTTGACAAATTAACTATCCAACACAATGAATCTTCAATTCTAAGTAGTATTTCAAACAAACAAGCAGATGAACAAACTCTTTAGCTTAATAATAGTAGGTACTAAGTATAGATATTCTCACGATACATTTTTGCAAAGTCATGACTGGTGGTCGTAATGACATCGTTCTTTAGAAGGTAAAAATAATGCAAAACACATTTTTGATAGACTTCGTATTGTGCAATAAATTGTATTATTCCGAATGGGTATCTAATAATAGACTATTTCAAGTATAAGTGATAAAAACTTCTGGTTTACAAAGACAATCGCAGTCCGAACCATTTTCTTGTTATGAATTACAAATAAAAAAAACAGGATAGTTACGTAAGTTGAAATCTTGGGAAATTGAAAGTGAATTTTAGCTTGGGTCTTGTTTACAGCTACAATTAACAAGATTATTATTAGCAGTTATAAGACTTTCAACCTTAACTCTTTGAAATAAGAGACTGCATATTTTATTACACACAACTGCCTTAACTGCATTAAAGACTCATCTGCATACAATGATAATGGAAGCATCTCCGTTAGAGATAAATAAGGGCAGAAGTGGGTGTAGGTTTTTGCTGTGTTATTCTCAAAGGGACTTCAATATTGTTATATAATATCTACTGGGACACAAATAATTGTTTGATATTGATAAAATGCTTAATTTTCTATTAGTCTTTATTAATATTATTTGTCAAAAGTTTTATCTAATATGTCGGTGATTTCGGTTTCCGCAAACATAATAGTGTTTCTTATTATTTAGCTTAAGCCTTCCTCGATGTATGTGTACTAGGTATCCAACCAAGAATATTTTTCAATGCGAACCAGTAGTTCCAGAGATAAGCGCGTTCAAACAAACAAACAAATTATTCAGCTTTGTAATAATAGTACAGAATACTTTACGGAGTTAATTAAGAACATTTCATAAAATTACATTGTTGTACTTTTTTCCTTCATCTTTTTTTCTTTTCTCCAAAAAAGCAATAACACTATGGACCAACGTAGCATATAAAAGGATGACCGTACTTAGAAGTATTTCATCTAGTACAAGTTGACCTTCACAGAGAATTAACAAAAACTGGCTGAAGGCCCTTTGTATGGCACGACTGAGTTTCACGCTGTGCTTAAATGTGGAAGTTGAGTATTATTACTTTTTTAGAAAACGTATTGCAACAAACTAGTTGATTCTCAAAAAAAAAATGGCCAAGTGTGAGTCGGATTCGCGCACTGAGGGTAACGTACAGATTCTATTTATGACGTTTTAAAAAAACTACTTTCTAGATTTCGTCCAAACTAATTTTCTTTGGTAGTTTGTATGGTAATGTACATTATGTATATTGTTTAATTTTATCATCCTCTTATTTTAGATAGATATAGGGGGGGGTGCACATTTTACCACTTTGGAGGGGTCTCTCAAGCTAAGTATTCACTTTAGAAAAAAACTAAATTAGAAACCTCAATATCACTTTTCAAGACCAATATGTTCATAGAAAAAAAAAAATTCAGATTTTTTTTTTTTGTTTGAAAAGCTTAATGCGTTTCACAGAATACATCTAGCTTCTCAAAAAGTTTCAGAGTGTGGCTGAAAAAGACTGGTAGACAGACAGGTGAAGGCAGACTGACAGACTGTCATGACGAATCTATAAGGGTTTTGTTTTTTGCCATTTGGCTACGGAACCCTTATAACAAAGTACACTGTCATGATTGTCATCATCGTTTTTTTCGATAATAAATCTTTTTTTAACTTAATCGTTATCAAGTATTTCATAACATTTTGTAATAGTGTGATTAACTTAAATTCGTTTTTCAGAGACAAACAATTGGCACTGGGCCCACATAGAACATTACTGTGACTCATTTCCTAACCACACTATTGTATTGTGCTGTACATGCTAGGCTGCTGTGGCAATATCTACCTTTGTTATGGCATTTCTAAGCATAACAATGGAGTAGATAGTCTAGTCAACTGAGTAACTTTAAAATAAATGTATGAAAAAGAGAATATTAAAAACTTCTAGTGAACTAGATGTTGTAAGATATTATTAATAAATATATTCATCAGCACAAAAGCAGAATTGTTTTCATTTATTTTAAGCAAATGAAAACTATTCTGCTTTTGAGAAAAATTATGATATTTTTTTTTTCAACCAAGTACACAACACTCATGTGCCTTTTGACCTCATTTGATCATTAAAAAGGGCGCCGCCTATAGAATATACTCACTAGATCATTAAAATAGTATATTTACCATACAAGCTACGGTTTGCATTATGGGTCATTGTCATTATTCAGGCCACTGGGTCACCCTGCTGCGTGCCAATATTCAGTTTGTTAAAAAAACAGGTGTATCTTCATTTACTGCCTTTTTATAGGGATTATTAATGAATGGCTTTGTTGGTATAAAGTACCGAAAGATTCGCTTGAAACGATATGCATTTGATCGTAAATAGTAAGTGTCATGAAGAGAAACTTTATATACTCCAATTTAAGAAATTACTTAGGTACCTTCTTCTCTTTAAATTGGGTTTGGACACAAAAGAAAAAAATGTGGACAATTAAGTTAAAAAAAGAATCAGCCTTTTAATGTTCCACTGCAAAGCAAAGGCCTCCATAATTTGAAAGCATGTTTAAAAGATGGGTTTTGGCTTAATCACCACGCTTGCCAATGGCGGGTTCGTGATCACATAATTTTGCCCGACCCGCGAATCAAACCCAGGACCACCCACTAAACCATTGAGCCGTTTATTGTGACTATGTATATTATTTTGAAGAATTTAATAATTAAACATCTAAGCAAATAATATTACACCATATTTAGTTCATAAATATGGTGAAATATTATTAAAAGTACAAATCATGCTGAAATGCCGTGTGTTTGTAGGTAAACGATTTATCGACATACTGCTTACCTTTCAAATCAACAGTGAACATATTTAAAAAGTGATGATATAATGATGTTTGGTATTCAGAAAACGTATGAGACGTTCAAATACCTGTTTAACATGATAGAACACGTTTTGCTTATTAGCATGTGGCATATTACATAATGAGAATTTACTTTCTTATACTAGTTAGGACATTTTTATTCATGACCATATAGTGCCACGGTGTAACTAGAGTTCAAAAACTGAGGTTCGTATGATATGGCTTTGAGTTTATGTTTTGTGGATACCTTGTTGATTACTAATAAGAGTCTAATAGGCTATTTGAACAGGTAACACTGGCTGCTCCAAAAATGGATGGATGGTTAGTCTTTTTGGCAATATTTGAATGAGAGTGCAGATCACACCCTTACAGACATGGGTAGACTTAGTAAATTTTGTGTATAAGCAGATAAAGTACGATAAATGATTATACGAGAAGGCAAAATAATAAATAATAAAATATCTATAAAGCTCTAAACGTTTGCCATCATTGACTATCTTGACGAAAAGCCCTGCCAAAGATGTTGCAATTTAGAAAGTCATGAATCATCTAATGACGTTATAATATTATAATTGAACATTTCGCCTAAGTCATTGTCTTTCGATTGGTTGTGAGTTGCATAACATTAGGTGCAGCCGGTACATACACACGTGAGCCCGATTGTAAGATGCCAGCAGTCTAGCAGATAATTGAATTAGCTTATTAATGTCCCATTATAAGTTTAAAGTCCCACCCATCAGAGATATTATCGTAATAATTTTGGGCTTAATCACTACGTTATTTCCTAATTCGAAACAAGGCTATTGAACCCTGAGGAATTGTGGCTAAGAACTCTAATGCACCGCAGAAGTCGAGTACCTACCTATATGAGTACATAGTCCTCATGGTAATGACGACTTTTAATAGCAGATGCACTGTCTTTTGAAGTAGGTACATGGGTTATTGATTGCTGTCATTTTTCTAATTGTTATTCAAGTAGTATAACACACGCGGCGATGGTTACTCACACTCGTAACATAAATGACACGTTGTCTTTCGAATCAAGCTGTAGTGGAATGTTGATTAATCGGGTGCCAAAAGTGTCTCTTAATTATGCCTATTAAACCATACTGCGAATGCTAGAGAACATAAAAAACGTGTATTAAAGCATTTAATAATGTATTCTTAGAATACTCCATTTAGGATATCAGTCATCTTACTACTGTATGTTTAATCGCTACTACAACTTCATTGTTGTGCGAACGCTAACATAATGCTTAGCTTAGGTTATCACCTGCTAAGTATACTTTGGGTTGTTGAGTTTTAACTTTGCCAAGTTAAAGCTACTATGTTTTTCTATCCTACTACTATTATAAAGGCGAAAGTTTGTATGTGTGGATGTATGGGTGTATGGATGTATGGATGTTTGTTACTCTTTCACGTAAAAACTACTGAATGGATTTGAATGAAACTTTACCACAATATAGCTTATACATCAGAATAACACATAGGATATTGGAAATCGAAATCCACGCGGACGGAGTCGCGGGCGGCCGCTAGCAATGAATATTATCGGAAAACAGGCAGCCATTAATCTATTCCCTTTTTTGAGAAGACTATTTAAGGTCTTCTATTCGATTCGAACGATGTATGTATCTACAATTTTCTACTTTTACTCGATGGCTCTACACTACATCCATCCAATCTCTATATTTTAGTATGTTCAGAAGAATGAGTCGCTATCGTAGAACCAACCACGTGTTTGTTATTTTTATCGGTTGTGTAACTCTGTGCGTGGTGTTGGTACTCCTGCCAAGGTGGGGTACAACCGGTCTCTGTCCGAATAGTGATGTCATAGGTACTGTTTACGTTGGAAGTACCTTCGTTTTTTTGTATGTACTATCAAGCAATTACTTTGTATGATCGGACCTTATTTGCGTCTTGGGTACCTAAAAAAGGTTTGGAAGCAGTGCCTTAAATCTTATTCTGAGCAAAGTGTATGATAGTTATTAAGTTTCAAAAAGTCCGCATAAAGTTCTCCAGCAAAAACAAACAGTACTGAAATTGAAACATTATCTTATTTGTCACATAGGTATGATCCCTTTTCGGCTTCATAACATCAGCTTGACAAGATTTCTGTTTAAAGTGATATGTTGATGTTTATTTTGTTTGTATGTTGTGATTTGAAGTCTGATCAGATAATTATGTCTAACAAATACGAGACCTTCTTGAAGAAAATAAATCCATAGTTGCAACTTTTGATAAGTAAGTCAAAGACTAATTTTATTCTTCATTCATCATCATCATCATCATCAGCCTATAGCCTTGACTCGTATTAGTAATCAGCAAGGTTATCCACAAAACATAAACTCAAAGCATGCGAACTTCAGTTTTTGAACTTTTGTTACACCGTGGCACTATATGGTCATGAATAAAAATGTCCTAACTAGTATAAGAAAGTAAATTCTTCATTGGAACACACATTATTTGCGGGTCACCCTGATAACCTTCGAATAAAGATCATTAATCACGAAATAGCTATACAAATGCATTGAACAAACGTCTTTTCACGGCTACGTGGCGTACCGGCCTACTTTGGGAACAATATTTGTATGTAGGTACTCCGTTGAAAGTATTTACTAAGACAACAATCAGGTTTGACATTTGGCTAACTACATCAGTGATGTAAGACAGAAAGGACACAGTTTTTTTTGGGCCCACCAACAATCGGTAACGTTTAAGACAAAGAGAACTATGTAAAAATGTATATATTTTTTTATGAATTTTGCTATTGAAATGAATTTCAAACGAAACCGGAGTCATAAAACCAAAATAAAAAGCCTTATTTTGATTATATCCGTGAAATATCTGTCCAAAGATTAGTAAACAATGGCTGACATCCAGATAACTGAAGGAAAAAAGGTTTTTATCAATAGAATTAAAATGAAACACTTGAAATCGAACATAAAGGAGACGCAATTTACTTTTGGAACGGTTTTCATGCCTATTTTTATCTAAGGCGGTGATTGATAGTGACTTTTAATCATTTAATTAATGAAATAAAATAATACGAATAAACAATACAAAAAAATCCGTATAACGGAACGCAAGTGCTAGTCTATTGCCGGATTTTGATTTTATTTAAAAACTGAATACAAATGTCAGAAACCTTCAGTCTGTCAACTGTCATTAATGGTTTTACTATATAATTTAAAAAAGCTGTAGTTTGTTTGTTTGAACACGCTACTATCAGAAACAGCTGGTTCGAATTGAAAAAATATTTTCGCGTTGGATTATCTATTAGTCGAGCCAGGCTTAAACTAAAAAATGTTAAGCTATAGTTTATGACTACATATTTTTGCAAAAACCTTATTCTACGCGGACAGAGTCACAGGCGGACACTAGTCATAATAAATTGCTTTTACTTCAGATACGTAGGAAAAACATAATGGAAAATCGCCCTTATGTGTAAGTATTTACGGTTCAGGCGTTGAAAGTCAGGAAAGCAAATAGACAGATTAGTTTATGAGGTTAATATATATTTTCCCATCTTATTTCTAACGATTCCGGTTAAAATATGAAAAAGTAATATTACCACTATAATCTGGAGATTATAAGGAATAAATTGATACCCATTTCGTTAATAAACGCTAAAATTTTATGTGGGCCTAACTCTCCATACAAAAACGATTGTCACCTTTGGGAATGAAATACTGATTGACTCCCATAAGCCAAGAGCCATACTCGTGTCGAACCTTTAGCTGGTAGAAACCACCTTGAATGAGTGAAGTTCTCTAGGTTAAGGCTTTAAGTACATGAGATGTGTTTCTAGTTGTGAAAATAGTACCTGACTCTCTTAGACTAGTTATTTAACAATAACATGAATAAGAAGCAATAAGAAACTCATCTAAACATGCATGTGGACAAAGGAAGGTGTAAGGAAAATATGTAACCCGCTAAAATTAGGTAACTTTTTGAATGTGGAAACATATTACACGTCATTCTTTGTAATAAAAATAGATAAGAGGTTTTCTATCGGGACTATTTTTGCATTATCGTAGATGAAGTTCAAGGTAAACAGCATTTGATAGACTATGTCACGAAGTTTCTCAACTCAATAATCGAATCTCTACGGGAATGCACTTTTAATGTGTCGGTAAAGAAGTTATAAAGTGAATTATGTCATCAAACGACTGAATCTCGTGATTAATTAAATTATGGCCGCGTTGAAAAGAGCAATTTGCTCCCTTCCGGTGTTTAAGATCCCCTTCGGTAATCATTTTCAATCGCCGACGTCGCTCATGGTTTGTTTTATTTGCAAAGGAACAAGTATGGAGCCACTTTTTAGCTTTAGTTTTGTAGTGAATTAATCTACCGTTGCACATGTTAAAGCTTTTTGTTTGTGAATTAAATCAGCAACAGCAAGATGAGTAGTTTTTGTCAAATTCATCATGATTTTGTTAGTAAGTATATGCGGTATACCAACTGGAACAGATAAAATGGCAGCTTAATGATTTTTGAATTAACAAGTTTTCCATTTGTTTTTTAAAATTTTATTGATATGTTCTTGGTTGATACCAAGAACATATTACATATTACATCACTATTACAATCATTAAAAAAAACCCTTTTCAAAATATGGTATTAGTAGGAAGACATATGACTGGACTAATTCCATCAGGACAGTCTAGGATGAGTAATCTGGCCTACGACCCGTGTAATGTTGGGTCACGGGGTCACGGCCTGGCGACGAACTTACTCGTAATATCATGAGGATTAATCAGGCCGCCCTGGTATGAATTACGCCTGTGACGTGTTCGGGATCAATTTTAAGTAGAATGTTTTCGAAACTTGATGACGTCATATAATGGATCATCGGTTTCGTAATTAACAAATTTCAGGCTAGGTTTGAGCCGGAAATTTTTGGAGGTCAAGGTTAGGTGAGCAGATTCGGTTCCCGCCTGGCAACTGGATTAATATTTTAGATATATCATGGATTTGCAATTTTAAGTGTGTATTGTTTTTTATTAAGAATGTCAAAATTGCACAAGACGCCCATAAAAGTGATTGAATGTTATTCAATTCACGATGGAAGAATATTCGATTCGAAATCGCAAATCGAAAACGTGTCTTCTCGCAATGCAGTCCGCACTTTGCACATTGAGTTCACATGACACTTCCATTGTTATTTTAAGTACAATGTTCATTTGCTCTAATAGTGTCATCATCATGTAGGTACGTTGTTTACCTGTATGAGATTGTACCTTCTGATATGAACGCTATTACCACTCATTAAATAAAACACACTTAAACGACCAATTCTGCTTAATGGTCGGTCCATGCACATTACAAAACACTTGTGTACATGAACATGTCTGTTTAAGGTGTATTTTTTGTGCCTATTCATTATATTCTTTCTTTCTTCTTCTTTCTTTCTTTCTATTAATCGTCAAAAAAATAATGACTCTACCACCGATTCGGTAGCAACAGCAAAAGGTATTTAAGTAAGCTTAAAATGTTAAGAGGCAAGAATACCATGCTTTGCCTAGTTTAGAGGAAATACTGATATATCAGAATCGTGAAAGCCCAATACGCTTATAATTTACTTCCTATTTTACTCTTTGCTTTAATAACTTTAGAGAAATAACGGTCACAAATGTAGCTTTTTAATTTGTAAGGTGAAGCCCGGTGCTATTTTTGTAACCTTTTCTTCTAGTTACTGTGACATGTGACAACCAAAATACTACCGTGTTCCGTCTTACGTTAGGACTGACTGGTCCTCTAATTAATGCATTGCATGCAACCAGTTGACGAGAAAATCATCATAAGTAGACGCTTTACCTCGTTTGTACATCAGCTGATCTGTATCTTTGAAGCTAGATATGTACCCGCTGACTTAATGGTTTTCCGACTACGCAGCTAAACAGTTTACACAAGATAAGAACTGTTCTTTATTTATATACCTAATGCTCTTAATGAGACTATCCGCTAATCGTACTAAATTAGGCTCATCTTAGCACCTGTCCAGGTTGCATCCACTGTCGCTAACTCAGACCAGGGTACGCTACGACTATGTTCCTGATCTGACGAGGCTGGTTATTTCTAACATCACTAGCTTTTACCAGCTGCTTTGCCTGTGTGGAATGATTAAGATTCCTGGTTTATCCCATGGAAGCATTCAATAGGGTTTAAGTATTCTATCACCTAATTCAGCCCATACCCTTTTTTCTAGTGGAAGAAAATGCGTTACGCATGTCCTGCCGCAAGGGTGAAAATCAGGCGGGGGTCTGTGGGACTATCTACTGCCTGTATACCAAATTTCGTCAAAATCCGTTCAGTAGTTTCATCATGATTGAAGGCATGCATCCAAACAAAGGAACTTTTAGAGTTTAGAGTTATAATATGACTGTAGTACTTTATTCGATTATGCCAGCTTTTTTAATTTATTTTACACTGGGGCGGCTCTACTCTACGATTTTGTGCAAACTTTACATAAGCCATCAACTAAATAGTCCAAACAAACCCTAAAAATTTGATTTGGATGGGTGAGCCCGTTCCTGAGTTATAAAGTGACAACGAAACGTGTCACTTTTTTTTTATATATTAAGATGAAATTATTACAACAAGTTTTTTATTTGTTATACTGTTTGCATAGCAAACTAAACGATACATTTTAGAAAGTGTCCGTTTTCCGTGATTTTACGATTCGTGATCAATAATGTGGTGATTTATGGAAGTTTCCAAAAAGCCCGATCAATTACTGTCTTCGCCATGAATAGCGTCTATTAAATCGAATCAATGGTGTGATTTGCCATCGTTCGGGGCACAATGGCGCGGTCAACGGATCCTATGGGGGTCACGGCTTTTTTATTGAATCCCATTAGAATTATGCGGGCCCTTCGATATCTGAATGATTGTTTTGGAATCGAATTTAATGAACGTTTAGTTTACTTTTTTGCTGTACGAATATTGATTATTATCTGTTTGCATACATGGGAATGAATTCAATATTTTTTGGGGTCTTGTCAAGTATAGGGGAGTTATTGACAAAAATTATCATCATATTTTGAGCTTCTGGACCAATTCTTTCTATGTGGGACTGCTTATAATACCATTAGGTTCCATTTCCTTGGTTTGACAACTAAGGTAATATTATTATTTACTCTTAGGTACTCTTAGTGGTGATTTAAATATAGGTATATGTAAGTACTTTTTTATTCCCAGATAAAGTTCAGAATGGTAATTTAGACCTCATTAATCTCTTTTTATATGAATACGTGTAATATTGGCTAAGCGTGTCTTGTAACGTCGTTTATTGTATATTTAGGGCTCAACTTTATTTTGGGAAGATCAGTGACGCAAAGGTTCCATGGAACGAAGCCAAATTTGCTATCTTTTATGACTAATGTAAAATTTTATGTGGTATCCATGGGGTTTACGTGTGTACACATAAGCATCCGCAAGCTATGTCATCGATAAAAACTTTTACATGATAAATTAAATTTTAAATTGTCATTTCCTATTCATTCCCCGACTTGTTTTCATGATTTCGAGTTGGCACCAGTAGCATGTGTGACAAATGAGTTAAGAAACAAAGAATTGAATCGTGAGACTGGAATTTTATTCTTTTTCAAATAGATATAAAAATACTCATAAGTTTTTTAGAAACTATTGTTATAACCAAGCATGCCAATTCAGGAGCATAGTTTTAGCGCTTCCTGAGCTCCGAGGCAGGAGCTAGGATAGCTTTTAATCACCTGAGATATAGATTAGGGTCATTACCAAATTAATCGCTAGTCTACTGATTAAGTTCTAATTTGTTATTAACTATGTTTGAAATCAATGGCCTTGGGTTTTGTATGAATCATTGCGGCATAGAAAGCAAAGTAGAGCAATAGGTAAAATGATCGCAAATATTCTGTTTTGGATTCACTAGACTAGTGCTATTTTTGAAAGTTATTCTTGTCGCAGTATTATCCTCTGCTCATCTTTGAAGTCATAGTTTTAGTAAGGTTTAAATTTAGACGTAAAATGTAGTCATAGGTTTGTGTGAAACTGTTATTGCTAGACATTTTGGGTTCAACTATAAGTCTCCCGTAATAAAGTTCATTAAAAAACAAACATAGCGCAAGCAGAAATGAAAACTATAAAGCTTTCTTTGTACAGCGAGTTCATCCGTTTTAAGTGTTATTTATTTAATCGCCTCACTTATTCGTTTCACTTTGAAATTGTTTCAAGTAACAAAAATTGTTTCACATCTAATAAATATTCCTACAACGCAATTTGTTTAAACAATGCTCCCGGAATGTTCGCGTCACGGCGGTAGAAAGCGGTCCCTACGAGAGACCTTTCAATTTGTACAATCCGATCGTTCCAAAATGCATTTTATTATAATACGCATAAGGTGCCAAAGTAGTTTGGGTAGGTGCAATAGGAAAGGGCTAAAAAGTGTGTCAAACACGACTGCGACAACATGAAAGCGAAAGCTATTCTAGAATGAGCGTTTACGCAACATGTTTGTATGCAAGACGGACTTGGAAGAAACGTTGGCGATAATACTTATTTAAAACTATAAGAATATCGTACTGCGTTTCATTGGTTCCAGTAATAAATAAAGCAAGGATATGGATAACTTTATTATGTGCTTCTACACTATGGTGTATCTTTTTTATTTATTAAAAATTAAAACATATTTTAACATAGGCAAATAAATAAAAAAGATTTGATATTTACAAAATGTAACACTTAGTGTGGAAATACACTAGGATGAAATCACGCGACCGCAGTTCGGCGGTAATGAATTTTCCATACAAAATTACGCGACGCGTCCTGAGAAAAGTTTATATTCTACTAGCGGCCGCCCGCGACTCCGTCCGCGTGGATTTCTTTTTTTCGAAATAAAAAGTAGCCTATGTTCTGTCTCAGGGTCTAAAGATTGTCTGTACCAAATTTCATCAAAATCGGTTGCGAGGTTTAAGCGGGAAAGCGTAACAGACAGACAGACAGACAGACAGACAGACAGACAGACAGACAGACAGACAGACAGACAGACAGACAGAGTTACTTTCACATTTATAATATTAGTTGGGATTGATACTTTCACTCATACAGAATACAGATTTCCAAATTTGACTCCTAATCTTAGTATACAATGTAAAATACTAAGCTATATCAGCTATTGGTAGTTGATGTTTGAAATCATTAGTATCGAATTGGAATTTGATCACTTGAGGAATTTCATAAGCGGAAACGAGGTCAGGCATTGGTAAACTGAGATAGAATTCACGGTGCATTAAACTAGTTGCTGAGTTACATCATTTTTCATACTTAACAGAAGGTTTTTCGCAGAGCGAATGTATATTAGGAACGATAAACTAACAATTTGATTGCAATTGAATTAATTAAAACATTGTTTTGTTTCTTTTTTGGGGCTCAAAGCATGTTATTCCTTCTTTTGTTGAAACTGACACTCTCTTATTTTAGTTTTGGCTCACCCCCCACGGATGTTAAGGAATCCGTAGATATTTCAATATACTTGCAGTTATCTTGCTTCCCGCTGGAAGAAGAAGACTATCACACGTTTGAAGGACTTTCTAATGTATTATTGTGCTTGAAAAAAATAGGTTGACTATTTCCTTTGGCCTCGACCGGACCGTGGTTTCTAGGTCCTTCTTGTGTTATTAGTTTGAAAACCCATCCTTGTAACGAAAATATAAGATTTTAAATAAATGATGGAGCATTTTGCCCAGTAGGACAGGGCCATTAATTGGCTGATTCTTTACCTAAGGATCAATCAATCAATGTAGATTTGAAATGTAATCCAATGTTTATTCAACCAACGTTCAAACCAGTTCAAGGATTTTTACAATACATGGTGTAATCGCAATTTCCAGTTTTACGAGACAGAGGAGTATCAAGTAGCAAGGGGCAATACGATACCATTATCACCGGTTACTCTTGATGAGATGAAATTGATCAATTGTCTGTAATCTCGTTGGTAATAAAGCTGATACTACGTAGATATCAGATAGTTACTCACATTGAAAATTACTTCACAGGATATAATCCTTTAAAAAATAATTAAATCCTTGTACCTATCCCAGACTTAACTATTATCAGATATCAGATTTTTAAGCAGGTTATCTTCATATGCCTTAACCAGCACATTTTAATTTGAAAAAAATTATTAAAAAGTTGTCGTTTATAGCTTCATTTACATAGGAAATATACATGGAAGTGAAGGTATTTGTAGTTATTGTAGGCGTTTTCATGGGCATCGTAATGATTAGTTATCCTTTCTTAACTAAAACAAACAGACGTCATAAAGAGGTAGGTACATATATAAAAATAAAATATCTAATTAATTACTGTAGATATAAATAATTACTATAATGAATGCAACGATTACAAATATGTTATTAATAAAGCGATTGTTACAAAGACGTACTTATAATACTTTGTATCTACCTATGTCCTTCTAGAATATAAAATATGTAGATTATTAATAGGTAGTTAACCTGCCTACGTCTTAAAATGAGGAACACTCATTACTTAGTGCAGCAATTTTAATATGATAATGTGTATTCATTAACAGAGATTAACTGGAAAAATTCAGTGTGTATGTTTTTGTTCACATTGTAATATACTTGCAATTAGGAACAGTATAAATATTATGTTTTGAATTTATGAATGTCATAAAAAGTTAACTTAGTAAATTATTTTTTGTATGAATACCAACCACAGAAAGAACTTGTGATAAATACCCCCTTTTAAAATTATAACACGTTAAATGGTCTTTATATTGATATTTTTTGCTCCAAACATATACCAAAGTATAGTTTTGCAAATTGCAATGCCATTTATTTATATGAATCGATTAATAAAATAAAGAACCCTTGTGGAATTCAACTACCGAAACAAGGTCGAGTCAATGCGTTAGGTAGTTATTGTAAGATAATGGAATCATTCGCCTTTGACCATTCGAGTCATTGTCAAGTTGTTTTGCTTGATTTTTACTATTTTCTCACGTTCATTGACAATGGGCCGTATGTGTCACGTAACTATTTTATAGCTTCCCAGACTTTTGGCAACAATATTTAATAGGCGTTTCCGCGCGTAAATGTCACGTCAGATGGTTACTCGAGTGTGACATATAATATGTATTTTCGCTATAGGCACGTAGCTACAAAGGACAACCTTACGCACAATAGCTCACAGGCAATGTCACAAGTCACCCTAAAACCATTACTATAAGACAAAGGAAAAATACTTCGTATAAAAAGTCATTCAAGATGTAAAATTTTCAATATGTAGCTGTCAGATAAAGGGTTAACAAAAACATCGTCCTATGTTCTGCCATTTTTCATAGTTCTAAAACGTATCTTTGTATGCCATATTTGACAGGTTTCTTTAAATAGCTCATTTAGAAGTTAGTAAGACAAAAACAAAAAAAAGTTTCGGACAATACTGCAAACCCAATCCTGCTTACTTCTTAACACCTATTCGTTAATAGATTTTGTTTAAAAATTTGTTGAAACGCAAACAAAAGGTTATTTTTGAGTACAGTCAATTCTACAACTGGACAATAAAATCAAGAAATTGTGATTGTTGCAAAATAACGTAGCCTTCAACATTATACAATAGAGCCTGCAAGGTTTCCTCTTTGAGTCTTGTTGTTAATACTTTGACCTTGAGGTTCTCGTTGAAGTATGAATTTAATATTCTAATTGCATAATGACAGTAATATCACATAATGATAGTTTTTTTTTAATATAAGGAAATGATTGATAAAGATCAACCCAACTTTTGTGTTATTTCCATAACTTGTTTGTAGTGAATAAGGTTTTTTTACCCTGATTCAGTTAATAGATAAGCTTCTCCAAAGCTCTGTTAGGGAGTCATAGGGTTGTTGATACCTATTCATAAGCGGCGGTGATCACTTTCAATAACTTGACCTACTAGTTTCCTGACACAAAACTTTTTATTTACAGACGCCAGAATACGTCAACGCTCTGGATTCTACAGGTAAGTGACATTCTTATAATTTTTACGCCTTTGTGGTTAAATAAGCGATGTGGTTACACGAGTTTTTCTAAGATTGCAATAAGGAGTTTTTATTAAAGTTAAGTTGATACTTTCTTAAGGGAAACATATTCGTATTTTAAACTGAGACCCTCATAAGATTTTGGCAACCGTTTGTAGTTTCATTCATAAATAGTACCTAGGATTATTTTTTTCTCGACAACGCACGTGTTTCTGCAAATTGAATTTTAAAAAATATTCCCAAGCTTTTACCACTTTAGCTCGATATATCCAGTACACAATTGCTCTTCATTACCGCGACCGCGCTGTGCCAAAACATTTACAATTCTTTGCCGTATCTCTTTTACTACTGACTAACACGAAGATAACAATTTCTCAGACAATATAAAGGAAAGTTTCACTGCAATAACGATATCATTCAAACAGCTTTGCAAACACGAGATTTAAAAAAGGTTTCCGTACCTTACGCAATACGCAACAGTGACTAACATATGTATTTGAAACAACCTGTATTTCCACGGCGTTAGAGTTGAGTTTTCATAGTTTCCGAGGCAGGATGTTCGGACAGCCACTTTCTCGGGGAAAACACGACCTTATATTGATATCACCTAAACGGGTTAAGCCGGTTTCTGTCGAACCTATGGGCTTAACCGGCTGTTAAGCATTTTTTATTTTTTGCATAACTGGCCTTATGGCTCATTACTAAATTGTAAATAAAAACTCTGCGATTGAATTTACTTTTCGCGCCTAAGTTTTATGTGATAATAATAATGTAGGATCTGACCAAGGTTTAGTTAAGACAATAGTGTTTTGTGTCAGAGCTATATTCATAATACAACTAATCACGCAGTTAGTTCTAGAACAATCGAATGTGTAATTAACCTGAGCTTGACATTCATCACAACGCTAGTCCCTATCTCCTATTCTTAAGATCTTATACACACTTCTTGCGTATTGGTAGAGTCTTGAAACCATTTACACTCCACAGCAGAATCATATTCGTATTTTAACGCGAGATGGAATCTAAAAAGCTTGTGTCTCTTTTAGGGCTAAATGGTATTATCTCGACTACAGCATGGATAAATAATTACCATATTTACCATATTGATATGTTCTGTAATGTGAAAAAATCCCCTAGACACACAGAATGAAGTAATTAAAGACTATGTTCCTTGATAGTTCTATATTTATATTAAGGTTGCCTTAGCATGGAATGTAATTGCAAACACCCACGTGACATAACAAGTTTATACATAGGTAGTTGAATAAACATTTCATTCAGAAGACGGCGTCAGTTAAAGTTTTTCATCAATAAGAGCTTTGAACTGAATCGATGATAAAGTTAGTACAATTTTTTTTTTATAAGATTTAGACAAACATACCTTTTTTGTTATATAACAGTGGGTATCATAATCCTACAATAAATAAAGGTATGAATGAATGTTTCAGTCTAAACTGATTAAATACGATAGTTAATACAGATAGGTACAAGCTTCCGTTAAACCCCAATTTCATGAATAACTCAGATGTTCGCATCGCATTATGGTTATAATACCTAAAACATTTCATTATATTAAAATTTGAGAATTTCTCTTACATTTAAAAGGCCACCTAATCAGGCATCAAAATATTTTTATTTTACTATTAAAGTGAAAGTATCTGAGTACCTAGTATTAGTTTTGAACTCTTTCACTTTTCTTAGGATTAATATGTACTCGAATACCTACATAGCTACCCACGTAAGAAAATTGCTATAGAACACGTTTGGTAACGGTCCTTTAGAAAAAATAAGTTGTTATGAAACTTACACGTTAATCGCAAATACCGTCTTATTTATTTACACCAGTCGGTTCGTCCAAGCAATTTTATGTCGACATTCTAACTTGTTTTCGGGTCAAGTATAACAGCTTAAAGCTTTGAATGCAACCGTTGTTGCGTCTTAGATCTACCCATCATCACTTTTATTTGGAAAACTGTAATCATTAATTCATTTATCTAAAGAAATCATAACACTACGAGTAAAAGTTTGTGGAATAAACAATAAAGATAATAAAAACAAAACAATCCGCTACAGATACCAAATGCATAAAGTAATATTGAACACATTATTACATTTGTAGCGATGTAGATAGGTGTCGCCACAGTTAACAAACAATAACAATTCACATTTAATATCAAGTATTTATACCTTGTTAAAACATTAACGACACTCTGGTAAAAAACAATACAGGTTATTGTTTACTAATTTGTATTGCTGACGAATATGTTTATGCGTATTTTTTTACCGTTCCATCTGTACAAGTTAACAAAACTTTTTAAACACAATAGAATTACTCACCGTCTTGCACGAAAACGGCTAGAAGGAGTACGGGCACAAACAGACATAGATTTGCCATCGTTGATGAACTTCCACTCAACACTACAGGATTCGCGGGAACGATGTAAAGTCGACTTGACACTGGCTCAGCTAAATGGCGAGTGAGCGGCCGCTTGGCGCGTAGCTGCACCGTTCGTCGCGCTGTTATGCGTTCACTCTACATAGATGCGGTCGGATCGCGGTTAGAACGCGGTTAGAACGCGGTTATAACGCGGTTTGAACATGGTCGGTACATGGTCGGAACATGGTCGGAACACGGTCGGAAAACGGTTACAACGCGGTTAGAACGCGGTTAGACATAGTAACATAGTCGAAACACGGTCGTAATATGGTCGGAACACGGTCGCTCATGTGTTGCTTGCCTCTAAAACCTCGCCAACTGAGCTCTGGTATCTTTACTCACCAGCAAAAACATAGCACAATCAAGTTCTATTCCACTTTATTAAGCGACTAGCGGCCCGTCACGCGGTTTCACCCGCGTCCCGGGGGAACTACTTCCCGTACCGGGATAAAATATAGCCTATGTTACTCTGGGTGAATGTAGCTTTCCAACAGTGAAAGAATTTTTCAAATCTGCCAAGTAGTTTCGGAGCCTATTCAATTCATACGAACAAACAAAAAATCAAACCTTTCCTCTTTATAATATTAGTGTCGACGATAGGGAGAAAGTGGACTGTATAATTAAAAGAAATAGGGTGAAATAAGATAAAATATAATAATAAAATAATACAACCAAACCAGAACGATCTTACCGCTAGGAAGGCGAGAGAAGAAGAGCCAGATGTCATAGAGTGACATAATGTAATAACTTCTTTAATGGCTTCCTAGCCAGCCTGTAGTCGACATACTCCCGCCCGTAAGGCGCAGCCTTACATAAGAAACAGACTACAGGCTGACTAGGCTCTATACAAAACAACAGCCTTGAAAGGAAGTAAGAAAATGGAAATAGAGAAAGTAAACACCTTCATATAAAAACAACATAACTAGCCCTAGGCCAAAAGGGCAAAATAAAATAAAAAATAAAAACATTCAATTAACAAATACAATTCCAGACCAGAGTTTTGGTCGCCTAAGTGTAGTAGCAGCAGGGGCGACCTCCGCCACCCGCGCCGTGCCATCTCTTCCAGGAAACACAGCGGCTCTTCTTCCTCAGTCTTCGCTTCCATACAAGAATCACTTGTCCAGCGATGACCATGTCAGCAACCAAGTCCTCCCGAGGGCAGTGGGGACGCTTCGTGGAGGGGCCTGGTGAATCGCCGGTGGCAGACGGCACTGGCTCTGCTCTCACTATTTAGCATTTCATGCAGGACGACGTTATGCCTCGGGTAATCGCTGACAGCCGCAGTAAATGAATACTTCGCCTCCGCTCATTGACCACGGTGCCGGAGTCCTTTCGGCCGCCATGGCAACTAAACTTCGCAACCAGTTGAGAAAAAGACATTTTTATTCTTTGTTGGCAACTGGTTACAAACAAAGATTTTTTTTTCTTTATAAGCAACTGGTTGCCAACAAGGAATTTTTTAAAAAAACTAGTTGCAGTAGAAGAATTTATTTTTTTCTTACGCAACCATGTAGTTATGAACAAACACTGATCTATAAGTTAATTACGCATTAATACACCGTTATGAGGTCTAGTTTAGGTATCGAGTATCCCTATTATATTGAAACGAATAATTGTATTTTTTATAGTGTTTATTTTCATTTATTTATATGGTAACTAGCGGCCGCCCGCGACTCCGTCCGCGTGGATTTCGATTTCCAATATCCTATGTGTTATTCTGATGTATAAGCTATATTGTGGTGAAGTTTCATTCAAATCCATTCAGTAGTTTTTACGTGAAAGAGTAACAAACATCCATACATCAATACATCCATACATCAATACATCCACACATCCATACATACAAACTTTTGCCATTATAATAGGTGAAGATGATCGTTAGTATACTATAAAGGGGCCCCCAGTCTAAAATCTCATCTATACTAATATATAAAGCTGAAGAGTTTGTTTGTATGTTTGTTTGTTTGTTTGTTTGTTTGAACGCGCTTATCTCAGGAACTACTGGTCCGATTTGAATAATTCTTTTTGTGTTGGATAGTCCATCTGACGAGGAAGGCTTTAGGCTATTGAAAATCGAAATCCACGCGGACGGAGTCGCGGGCGGCCGCTAGTAATGAATAAAACTTCCTACTACTTCAGCTGCAACTAGTTGCCTAGAAAGAATAAAAATGTATTTTTCTCAACTGGTTGCGAAGTTTAGTTGCCATGGCGGATAAAAGTATTCTTTTTTGGCAACCAGTTGCTTATAAAGAAAAAAATTCTTTATTCGTAACCAGTTGCCAACAAAGAATAAAAATGTCTTTTTCTCAACTGGTTGCGAAGTTTAGTTGCCACGGCGGCCGAAAGGGCCGGAGTGACCGTCGTGGCTATATGCGGCCAACTCATGGTAACAGGATGTATCCAATAATCTGAATGAGAGGCAGCTTCGTCCATCAAGAATCTTCCGAGCCTTCGTACCCTCGGGGACCTCCTGACAGGGCTTGATAAAGCTGTCAGGTATAAGAGTATCTCGGTCGCTAGGTGTCGCCATACAACGTCTCAGACGAGGACTCGCACGAGCAACTTGGTCATCCGCAGCAACAACCTCCAACTGCGAAGCGAAGTTGGACTCGCAAGCGAAGCGAAACTGGCTCGCCTGCAGCAGATCTTCCGCGTTCGTGATGACACGGGCGAGTAACGGACGTCGCCGCTGCTGGAGCGTCTGAAATTGACGACATAACTTAAGGGTACTATTTACAAAAGAAGGCCGTTGAAGCAACCTACCTAAAAATAAAATGTAATTATCTAAAAAGCGAGGGGCGTCGTCCGCTACAGTAAGTGCTGTCGGAACCCAACGCCACTCACATCGTGAGTTAATTTCGGATATCTCACAGGGTCGATTCCCGAGAAAAGTTATAAAATTCCGCGGGTCGCGCCTGAACCGAGATAAAAGTATTCGAGAATCAATCCAAAAAACCCTCCGTTTTAATGGAGATACGCGAGTTTTACTAACAATAAGCGATTGTAAACCAACACCGAACCTACCATTAGGCAGACGTTTTGACTCATCAAGAACACTTAGCGTTCGCCTTTCGGACGCGCCAAGTGGTTCCTGATGTTTCACACCTAGATTTTTTTTGAAGTGGTAACGATCTTTTATGATAATGTCGAGATTCTGATCCTCAGGTTTAATCGCGAAATGATTTATCGTTACAACTGGAACAGAGCATCGACTAACTGTACCAAAAAGCACCCATCCGAGTACTGTTTTCACCGCTGCCGGTTCCGCCGACTTGCCCAATCGGTTCTCCAATGCTGTCAACATTTGCCAGTCACCCACGCCAATGAGAACCTTTGGGGAACCATTGACATAAGTGAGCTGATCAGTAATATCATTTAAATGCTGAAAACCTCGAAGATCCTCCGCAGAAACAGACTGTGGTGTCAGTGACAAATCAGAAATGGCTCGAGCGTTCGCAACTTCAAAAACGTCAGAACAATTTTTGCCTCGAATGCCAAAACTAACTAATTTTGATCTCACACCTCCCCGGGAACCCGTCACGCTTTCAATATAAATTCGATCCTCATGACCAGACAACCCTAATTCGTCAGCTAACTCAAAGTCGATCATTGAAACTGTAGACCCGTCATCCAAGAGAGCAAAGGTTTCGCGATCCCCGTTCGGCCCTGAAACTATCACAGGTAAGATTTTCAACAAAACTCGGCCTCTTTGCTCTTTGGAATTCGTAGCTATCGAATTATTATTCACAAGTTCAAGCTCATTTGAGGTCGATTTATTGACACTAAGTTCAAACTCATTTGAGGTCGATTTATTGACACTAGAATTTGGAATACTAGAATTTGGAATATCAGAATTTGGAATGGATATTTTGGCCGAAAATAAATTATGCAAAAATGCATTATGAGGTTCTCCGCAAATTGAACACTTAGACGGGCATAACCGCCAATTGTGGCGACTCCGTCTTAGGCACCTCTCGCACACCCTGGCACTCCGAACCCAAGACAAGCGATCGTCGTCTTTCTGGGCTGCAAAGCTGGGACATGCCCGCACGGTGTGGCCTGACCCTTCACAGAACAAACAAGAACCAACCTTATGCGTGGCAGCGCTCCTCACCACGTTGCAAGCTGTTTTGTTAGGCGGTTGTGGAAACCGCGTGGCTGCTGGCGGAAAAGGATTACGAGTCACCGGACGCGTTCCTGAGTGCTCAGGCCTCTCTGGCGGCGGCGCGACGGCGGGGAGAGGGTCGTCGCACGGGGCGAAGCGGATCCTCTTGCTCGCCTCACACTCGAGGAAGTCAGCCATCAACTCGAGCTTAGGACGGCCGGAATCATGGGAGTGTGCAAAATCCAACCACTTGTCCTGTAATAACGGCGTGAATTTAGAATAAATTACATTAAATAATTCAGGTGAAAACAAATACTCTTTGTTATTTAAAAGGTGCATTACTCGAATGCAACTTCGTAATTTGGTTGCTAATAAAACAGTGTCTTTGCTGCACCTGCCCAGGCGTGGCATACTGCGTACTGCACGAACCTCGTTGAGTACAATACGTTCAGGTTGATTATAATACAATTCTAGGGCCCGCATGATCTCCTCGGGATCATCACAAACAAGAAGCAAAGACCCTACAATTTCTCGCGCCTCCCCCTGAAGCGCAACCCTCAACCTTGAAAGGTTTTCAAATGCCGAGTATGACGTTTTAGTTTCGTCATAGGTTTTTCTAAATAGCAGCCACTCATTAACATTGCCACTAAATAGAGGTAGTGGGACCGAAACCCCATGTCTCTGCCCCGCTAATGACAGTAACTGTGACAAGTCTAACGTCACAGTCTGCGGACGAGACTCCTCTTTAGCGGCCGATTTACTAAAGAGTGGCGCACTCGTAGGCCCCACCTCCATCAAATTATTTATAATAGGACTTGTTACCTTATTCTGCCGATGCACCCAATCGGCAGTCATGCTACAGCTCGAATTGCGTGACCGCGACCTGCGCGATCGACGCTCCTCGGCCTCCGCTATGACACGCTCGTACTCCACCCGAGCTGCTTCTTCTTCCTCCTGCTGCTGACGCTCGCTTGCCTTTTGCCGAACAAGCCCCTGCATCGCCACCTCGGCGAGCTTCTGCTTGTACTGCGCCTCGGCACGTACCTTGCTAATCACACTGACTCTGGAAGTAGTAGATAGCTGGTCTCCCTCCCCCCGGGATAAATAATCGGAGAGCGAAATCTCCTCCAGGGGAAGGGGGTCGGTACTTACCCTTGCCTCTGCAATCGGGGGCTTAGTAAAAGCAACGGAGCCCTGGGGCTCCTCCAATGGCAGAGGATTTTTAGTTGACGACTTGGCGTGTGAGCGTGTGATCATGATTATGGAATGGCGTGAAAATAGAATGAAATAATATAAATTTAATACAGAAAAATATTTGACAGAGAAAAAGTTTGACAGATAAAATTTTACGAACGGAAAATGAAAAAAAGGATAGGTGAAAGGCCAAATTACGGCTAAAGGACCATATGTCGACGATAGGGAGATAGTGGACTGTATAATTAAAAGAATTAGGGTGAAATAAGATAATATATAATAATAAAATAATACAACCAAACCAGAACGTACTTACAGCTAGGAAGGCGAGAGAAGAAGAGCCAGATGTCATAGAGTGACATAATGTAATAACTTCTTTAATGGCTTCCTAGCCAGCCTGTAGTCGACAATTAGTATAGATATATCAGGATGCGAGAAGAACTTATTTACCAGATAATAATAGAGTTTTCATGTGTTTTTTTTACAAACACAACAATCACAATTTTCTGTAAATGAATTGGATTATTGAGTTGTAAGCATTTTTCCCCAATAGATCTGATCTGGTACGATGCGGTTTATATCACGCAAGTCTGTGGCGTTTTTGTTATCAAGTACATTGGTTTCGGCGTGCGTGTATACGGTTCTATTTGTATATTTTTTACTACAAACAGTGACAAAAACTATCAAAATAGATTAGGAAGTTATTTGGGAGTTTCAGTAATTTCACACATGCGTGATTCTATTCAGTTTTCTTGACCTGAAAATGTGCGGAGAAAAATATCTAGGTCAATTATGTATGCTGACTGGCACAGACAATTTATATGAGTACAGCTGACTAACATACGAATTGCCTATTTGCTGATTACGACCAATATGTTTGGTTACAAATTATTCATATTATTTTCTCGAGATAGGACTTTTTGTATGAAATGGTAGATATGGGTGATACGAATTACACGTTATTTGCTTGATTATAAAAAAAATCTAATCATTTTTTACGTTCATATTATAGGTACTCTTATATTTTGATTCGAATTTGTACATAATCTGTGGTATAGCAATCATACACCAAGAAGTCGCAGGTTCGAACCTCTTTCAATACAAGCTTTTTTGTGCATAAACATGTCTGCTATTTTATATTATTTGTACCTCCATTCTTCATAGCTCTGATTCTGGAATTGATGATAATAACACAAATACTGATGATAAGTACTTATTTCTCAGTCCGGTCAATGAATGGGTTGTTATTGTCAAAGAAATAAAATAATAAACATTTTTATCACACTTATTAATCTTATTATGGAAGAGCCAGAATAACTTTACTCCTTACTACTAATTTACTAATGTTATCAATTAAATGTTTGTCTAAATTGGGATTCGAACACGCGGTCTTTGGGAAGCGCGGGTTGACGATTAAAAGTTGGCACACGACACGACTTAGCATATACGTTGGTTACGTAATGATTATTACGAAAGAGCATCGTTGAACTCGTACTATTTAAAACTTTCGCGTTATTTAGCCAGCTGTTCATTAAGACATCGATTAATTTCAAAACGATCATTAATATCGGACTTTTAGAATGAAAGTAAAGTTTTAAATGAATAAAGATACATTTGCTTTTGAATGTTTTGATTCCGTGTTTCTAGATAGACTATTTAACTAGATTTTCAACCACATTGATTTACTAATAGGTACTCGGTGGTCCTTGGCAAGACAAATTTTGTAAACTTCTCCCTCACGTCTAAAAGGATAAGAGGAGTTTTAAAGGTATCATAATGTTAGATTGTGTGATTTCTTTTGAATACTTTACAGAAGGAAAATAAAAATCTAAGTAATATTCTTGCAGTAAAATGCCCTTTTTCAAAAGACCAAAATAAACTATTCTACTTTAGTATAATAATAAAGTATTAGTATGCAATAAATTAAAACTAAATCAATTTATAAATGTTAGCTCAGTAATAGGACACGACATAATAAAGAAACGTCACGACCTTTTGTGTAACCACGGAAATGTTATGTTCGCCCTAAATTCAATGGGATCATCGTCACTGCTTTTATATCTGGTTAGAATTAGTGATGTGAGTCAACGATGATTTCGGTATCGACTAATGTCGTTAATGATTTTACGATAATACTTTTTGGTTTTTAGGGCGACATTTTTTTCTTTTTTCTTGTCACAGGACTTTTTACTTTACTTTTCCTATTTTTTGTGCAAAAAGGTGACAAGCTGTATTATTTTGTTGACTAGTTTTGTTTAAGTTAGGATACATTATTACGTAGAAAGTGTTGTAGTTTATGAAGGAATATATTATATTGAAGAATGTCATTTAAATTGTAATTGATCCTATTTTGATTAATTTTAATTAAGGTGGTCTTTGACTGAGGATACATTCGGTTCACTTCTTAATCGATATCAATTCACATCGTTGTAGCCTACCCTACGACATCACTCTTAGGAATTCATTAGTGTTTTAGTTAGCCGTGCCCGAAACTTTATTTTAATAACACGTCGTGTTACAAACTTATTTTTGGGTTCTCTAGGAATAACTTGACGTTATTTGAATAGACAATGGGGGACAGTAAGGTTTAATCATCTGATAATACATAGAAGCCAGTTGCTTTAGTGATGCTAGTTAGATTCAATAATACGACGTAATTTTAAACTAACGCACTTAAACATTAACGTGCGTTTGTTTAAAATTACCCCTTTTTAACCTGTTCCATCATCTACCTCCTAGGTAAGTTTAGAAAAAGTTGTGCCAAAAAGGGAATACTTTGATAATAAGCTTGTTCATATTGTTGACCAAGGGCTTGAGAATTTTGCCAAAAGTTGGCGGGTTTAAAAAAAATACTTAAAGTGGACTACCTACCTTATTTCTCCATAGCGTGCAACATATACTCGTAACTACATCCCAAAAAAAGGCCAAAAAGAAATATATCAGGGAAGTTTCGGTGTTCGTTTGCCCCCTTATGAGTAGGGGGCAAAAAGGACCTCGAACTCCGTTATAATTTTCCACGATCGTGTAACCACAAAGATAAATGGTAGAGTACACATGGTACAATATAAAATATGACTCATCGCCATTTCAATGCGAGTCATGTGTAAATAAAATATACTACCAGCCACATGATAATAATCATAAAAAATACATATTTATAATAAGTATGAACTAGGTAGGTATATAATTTTGTCTCGCGAAGTGTTCCACACAGCTGGATTAAAATTTATTGTAATTGCTTGAATTGTCCTTCCGCCTGTAGTTTTATTCACGTGTACCGATCCGTGCGTTCTACGCACTGTGAAGACACTTGGCGTCCTAAACTTTTAAAAGTCTACTTTCGAGCAGGTAGGGTCATTTCGCCTGTTTGCGTCCATTTAGTGCAGTTCCCAAGTTTGACGGCGAAAATAAAAATATCCTAGCAGTAGTATCTATCTCAAAATTATTTAATAAGTTCATTATATAGTCTATTTTGAGATTAAATTTCAAATTTGCTTAAAACACTTTGTATTCATTTCAAAAAAAATAAAATATCGGAATTTGGCGTTTTACCCAGTTTGCGTCCACAAAATATAGATTGCGTCCACCCATGGACCAGTTTGCGTCCACCAGCTTAGTAAAGGATAATAGGGGTTATATGAAGAAAAATGAAAAGAAAGATTGTATTCTATCAGTGTCTTTATTTAAGAATAAATACAAATATTAAAAATCAACATTGTAATCACTTTAAAAAATTCAATTCATCAGCTACAATTATTGAACTTAAAATAAGATAACTATGTAGTAGAAACCTAACCAGTGCTGGCACCATTAAAGATAAACATTATGAGTTCTGTTAAGGGGCCGTCCATTTATCATGTGATGTTTTTTTGACCACACCCCTCCCCCTTGATGAGGTTTAAGACGGGGGGACGGGGGGTTAAACCTCACCAAGGGGGAGGGTTGTGGTTACAACACTAGATGAACATAATCTTATTAAGAATGTCTTCACACCACAGATTTAACGCCGATTTTTGGATAAGTATAGCATATTTGCCGGAAACAAAAAAAACATGATATACATATTACTACACCCCCTCCCCCCTTGTGACATTTCGTGATTTTTTAAGGACACCCTTCCCGGGCAATGGATGACTCCTAATTTTAATCTAAGATCTGTATTGATTAATAATAACGCGCTTCCTGCTTTACCTTCCTAATACTTTCTTCATGCAGCAGAAGATATGGTTGCTGGAGTACTGGGATTATCTTTTCCAGCATTGTAAAGAAATCCTGGTCAGCTGATCAGCACCAGGTGGTGTTCAAATTAATCAGTAGTTCCCTTTTGTGTAGTGGCTGAAAATGGTTGTAATTAAGACCCTGAGGGTATAAAGATGGTAGCTATACAGTTGGTGCTGATGATGAAGTCAAAGGAATTTCTGGAGTAAGTTCCTTCACGAGAGTTTCTTTTTCATCACTTAATATTGGAGTTTGATGCAATATCTTCTAATGGTAGAATTCTTTTGTCGTCTAAGGACACCATAAAACCAACGTCGCTGTAACTTCCAGAAAATCAAAAAGTTGTTAGTGAAGCCAAAATAAGATTAAAATAAATTTTGTCCACTTGTTTTTTAAGAATTGAAGCATTTAAATTATTTTTACAAGAAAGTCAATTGCTTTTGACAAAAATACATAGTGGACGCAATTTGGTCTATTATGTTTATAGTATGCGTCCACCCGGACGCAAAGTGGAAATTTTGAAAATTTGATGTAGTGATTCGCGTCCACCTTATTTTATTAGTTAAATATAAAAAAAATAAAACAAATTCATAATAAATCTTATTCCTTTTTTCATTATAAAAGTTTAGAATCATTTAAGTTTACCAAAATACATATAAAACAATAAAATACTTACCATCGAACTCGCCGCTGCACACTATTTTTTTTCTTAAAATCCCGCGTTCGCGCACTTTTTGTTGAACAGCAAGGACAAATATTTTTTTCATTTTATTTTGGTTTGACGTACGGACCTATTGTTTATATGTGCTAGCTTCTTAAACATACAGGTTTAAGTAGTAAAATTGTTCGTTTGATTGGTGTAGCAGTTTACTTATTTTCGAGGATTTAAAATTAAAGTGGACGCGAACTGGGCGATGGACGCGAACAGGCGAACTTACCCTACCGGCGGGAAAAAGTAAATGAGTACTTTTTGTTCCGGGTATTATAATAAAGTATTTTTCCATAAAATAGACACATCAGTTCTTTTGGAGTTTAGCCGTAATACGCGTATTTTGTTAGATTATCTTGGAATTCCGTGGAACGGAACTAAACGAAATATATACAGTCCCTCAGAAAAAAAACCCAACAATTTGTGCCTATCCATCCAATAATTCCCATTCTCAGAAAAAATCCAAATACCTACCTCTATCGGCTTTTCTTCGTTTTCTTACCTTTACGATAAAACGTTTTGTTTGCAAATAACCGTGTAACCCACACATGCTTATCTAAATATCAATACAATATTATATAGTCTTGTGTGTTCTACCACAGATGAATCATAGCTACTTAAGTAGGCAAGTAGAAGGTATAAACACGTAGGTACGTGAGTAGGTATTCAAGGTTGCGTAGTGATTCTGTCATCTCATGACATTGAAAATACGTGGCTGGTTAATTAACACATTATATAGTACTAGAAATTCATCTGAGTAGAGAAATGGATTGATTTGAAACAAACTCAAAAAATTCTGTCTCTACGGCGCCTTTGATCATGACATCTTTTTATGAGACGAAATCCTGTCTTTATGATAATTATGTATAAAGGACACAAACGCGCGACAGGGTCACCTGATAGTAAATGATCACTGGTGCTATGGACACCAACATCTCTATGAGTGCCGCTTATACATTGCATGCAAGGGCGGATCCAGCTTTGGCGCCTGGGGGGGGTCACATAGTCGTGGCCAGGTCAAGACGTAATAATTTAATTTTGATTAAAATAGATAGGTACAAGAAAAAGTAGGTATTTATTAATGAAGGCACGTAAGTACTGTACTGTACTTAAAATATTGTTTTTTTTGTACACTTGAAAAACTCAACACATACACGTACCTACAGATTTCCACCTAACCTGTAGCAGTGAAATTCGTGGCCAGGGGAGACAAGCTTTAGTCGGGCCACCTGATGTACTGCCGCGAGGGAGACCAAAAGTTCCAAGGTGGCGTCGGGTCACCAAAAATTAATTAATCGATTTCTGACAACGTTGTGGAAATCTCAAGTGTGTCAAACACTCAGAGAGAGATATAGTCTCACTCTCAAGGTGGTGCAAGTGTACGCTCCGACTTCGACACATTCGGACGCTGAGGTAGAAGAAGTCTTCGATGAAATATCGAGGACCCTCCACGTCACAACAAAGACGTTGTTATGGGGGATTTTAACAGTAAGGATCTAATAGATTTTTAGTTAGAAATCATAGAGGCCAGATACTCGTAAATCTAGAAAAGGAAGGGCTCTATTTTACGAACTCGTTCGGCAAGAACCAGTCCCATAGGAAATGGCAAAGCCCTGACGCTATATTCAGAGATGTCTCTTCAGCAGCAATCACAGACCGGTCAAAGGCACACTGGATAACTATAAATAAATTGAAATCGAGATCACTCTTAGACAACTCAAAGAAAAGCCCCTGGAGAGGATGGCGTTACAACAGAGCTGTTAAAGGCTGGAGGGAAACCCGTACTGAGGAAGCTCCAAAAGCTTTTTAAAGCTGTCCTCTTTGAAGGGAGAACTCCGGAGGCGTGAAGTAGAAGTGTAGTCGTTTTCTTTCTTCAAAAAGGGGTGTCTGTTGGAGACCTATCGACGTCGCATTTCGCTTTTAAGCCACGTCTACAAGGTGTTCTCAAGAGTGAACACGAACCGTCTTGCGTGAAGACTCAACGAATTTCCATCACCGGAATGAGCATGTTAGCGGATGCTGCACCATTAACCAGATCCACAAAAACGGGCAAATTTTGCGAAAGGCCGAGGAGTATAATCAGCCCCTGTGTCTAGCATTTGTAGAATTTGAGAAGGCCTTTGACTCATGGTTCTAGAGTTTCTGCAGCCATGTCAGGTAGATTGGCGATAAGGTCATTGATATAGCTCACCGGATTAGCAAGCTGAAATGGCAGTGGGTTGGTCATATAACCGACAACCGTTGGGGTAAACTAGTTCTAGAATCGATACCGCGTTTCAGCAGGTGTCCAAAAATACATTGTGTAGGACGCACAGAGGCTAGATGGGGTGACGATTTGCGCAAGATGGCAGGCAGGAACTGGATGTGAGTCTCCAAGGATCTGGCTGAATAGAGAGCCCTAAGCGTAGCTATGTCTAGCATTGGACTGCAGTCGCAAAATTTTGAGAAAATAATATCTTGTAAATATCAGTTTTTTTTACTGTAATGGCGTAAGGTGGAAATTTGAAATGGGTTTTGAAGGGCAGGTACACTAACCGGTACATTTACAAGAAAATATTGTTACACAACCATCCATAACTTTTTAAGATATTTTGATCGGCATTCATACACTTAGGAACGATGATACTACATATGACTAACATACATTTTGAACAGAAAATTCCTAAAATGTTTTTTCGTGCCAATCGGTTAAAGAACCTGCCCTTCAAAACCCACTTCAAATTTACACCATGGTATAAAGTTTGGAACTTTAGAGTTTCGCGAAAAAATGCGTAATATGCATATGGTTTTCAATCTTATATCAATTTAAATAATTTTTTGAAGCTTATTACCTCTAAAAACTGATTTTTGTGACCCTTTGACGCTTTTTTTGTTCGCACTATATCAAAAACGATTTTTCACGTGTTCCCCAGATTGGGTTTTAAAATGCCTAAAATTACTGATCTATACAGAATTTCGCTGTTAAAGGTCAAATTAAAAATATAAAATATGGAAGGTATGTATGTATGCAGTTTCATATAATCTGTATATCTGTATGGAGACAAAATTGATAAAAAATCATTGTGTACAGTTAGTGGTCCTCCTAAGTCCTAGAATCAGCCCAGGGGGGGGTCATGACCCCTGTGACCTCCCCCCTGGATCCGCCCTTGATTGCATGCCTTTGAATAGTTACTATCCTATATCACCCACACCAGCTGAGCCCTGGAGAACTTTGTTTTTTTTTAGATAGACGTTCAGGATGACCCTACTCCACCTGGTGGTAAGCGAGAGTAAGGTCCAGATATAAGGTTGACTGGCTCAAAAGCACATAGTACTCAATGAGCCAGTCACCCTTACCCTGAAGGCCTGCAAAGATGCCGTTTCACGCCCCCGCCTAAAAAGCCCAGGATCATACGAGGAAGGAAACACGTGAGTCGGAAGGGCATTCCAAGCCCTGATGGCGCGAGGAAAAAAAGTGGAAGTATGTTTCTACCGGTAGAGCCCAATTATGAAGTGCTACTTTATTGTGGTCTTCTGAGTTGGAGGTGCTTCACCAGGCGAGCGGCTTTTGCGAAGGGAATTACCTTAACAAAATCTGAGACGACATAATTACTTTTTCTCCCAAACTCATTAGACATCGTAATTCATCTCTGGTTTAAAGTTACATCTTTATTAGTACACGATTGTTTAATTAGCAGATGTTCTGCCATCTGCTATTTTGTCCCACTTTTGTAAGGATCACATTTGAAAGTCAAGGCTTACTTATGCAAGAATGTTTGTACGGTGCATTCTAGGTACGTCGTTAGTTATTCATTGGTCTAGTAAATTAGTGATGACATAAACAAAGTAAACACTGTGATTCAATGGTATTTCTACGAGTAATGTGCTCGAAACTTTAACATTGTTTACAACTTATATTTTTATAGTAGTTCTTACCCACGGCTTTGCCCGCGGAATCAAGATTCTGGTTTTATCCCATGGGAGCATTTAATTGGGATACAAATTGTTCTGTTACCTAAGGCAGACCACACCTTGCCTGTATACCAAATTTCATCAAAATCAATTCTGTAGTTTCGGCGTGATTGACGGACAAACATCCAAACAAACTTTCCCATTATTAATACCTATAATTATGCTGCCATTGTTTTCATTTTAAATTTTTATCTTTTTGGACATAATGATAAATGTAGTTAAGAATAGGTTTAACAAACCGGTAAAGTAATATTCAGAATGAAGTTCTCAATGACTCGTTTCCATCAAACTTCGTCAAACGTATTTTGATTAAAATATTATTGTGGACGTGTAGAGCCTATTCAAAGACTAATTTTAGGGAAGAACATTTTATTTATCCAATGTTTACGTTTTATTTATTAAATAGACTTCCACCTATGTTATTACCATATAGCCAATATCTATGGCCTTATAGCGCCTACGCATTTTTTCAACAGCAAATATTGAGTAAAGGTATTCGTTGTTGCTAACTTTCAGGACCACCACCCACGTAGATTCTTCAATTTGCATGCTTTTGTAAACAGGTGTTAATTATTGTAGTCCTTAAACGTATTCACAGTGTGACAAAATCTTGAAAAAGTATTGTTTAAACAGTTAAGTTACTTACAGAAGTACTTGCACCTCAAAGCAACGACTGTGAGGGTTAGCGGTTCTTATACGTCAATTCCGACGTTGAACGGAAGAGATATTATTAATAAGGTTTTCCTGGTCAGAAATTACGCATAGTAATTTGTACATACTAAAGGATATATATTCTAGTTTTCCAACTTAATCACAGGAGGAAAGAAATTATTTTCCCGACTTAATAGTTAATATTGAAAAATATGATAACGCCTAAAGTTTTTGCATAGCAATAAGTTTATAATTTGTAAGTTTATTTGTTCAAGAGCTATAATGAACTAGGGAGTTGGTGTTAAACCTATTTTAGTCTAAGGGACTTATTTACTATTGATACTAACGATGCCGTTTTATCAAACCTTTCTTTTCTTTTCATTTTTATATTCCCATGCTTTAATTTTATGGCTAAGTAGGCTAGAGAACTAACATGAACATTGTAACACCTTTTGTAACCCTGAATAAACGTGTCCTCCTTGCCTACGATTTCTCTCTCTCTCTCCCTCTTTATACAAATTACAAACACAACCTCGTAGTAGAACATCGCTTTATTCCATAAACTAAAATAGATCAATGAGACTAGAAATATTCTTTGCAAGTATTGAGCGTAATTTTTATTCCATTTATCGCTGTCCTTGTTATGAAAACGTGTACTTTGTTACTATCGGCGTGATGATGAGGAAGATCACCGCTCCCACCAGACTGAGGTGTGACCTGGTTGAGCTGTTGCATTTGTCCCCTTCACACTCGTAACATGATACCAGTTGGATTCCCTCGTGTTCCAAATGCACGTTTTTGATGTCTTCACACGATCCTCGGTCTAGTACGCAGCCTCGGATGTATACAGGTTTTTCTTGGTCTGAAAAAATAATGAAAGACCAATTTAGTTTTTCTAGGTGTAAGGGAGGCAAACGGGTCATCTGATGGTAAGTGATC
Source organism: Nomophila noctuella (assembly GCA_958496325.1). Classification (NCBI taxonomy): domain Eukaryota; kingdom Metazoa; phylum Arthropoda; class Insecta; order Lepidoptera; family Crambidae; genus Nomophila; species Nomophila noctuella. The sequence goes on from OY292497.1 coordinate 9,375,815, forward strand.
ACCGCTGCCCATGGCCATCAACAACCCATACCCCATACCCTTCCCAACTGAGCTCTGGCGACCTTACTCACCAGCAGAAACATAGCACATAGTTACGAAGTGCTACTTCAATGTGGTCGTCTGTGAGGTGGAGGTACTTCCCCATACGAGCGACTCATTCGAGTGGAAGTTCTACAAAGCTCTACCTCTCTAAAGAGTTTTTTTATTTCTGCGAGAGCCAATAGTGTGGAGCGCCAAGGGGAAGTGCAAATGTTTATGTTAGGCGTAAGTTTATTTTATGTAAAAGGGATGCAAACCAGCAGGAGGGACGAGGATCATCTGATGCTAAAGTGATTGAAGCCGCTCATCTTAATAACTTTTCCAAGAAAATTAGTGTCTGCTGCCAAGCGTCTATCATACGAGATGCCCATTATTAACATCCCAAGACACACTCATCGTCATCATATACAGCAGAGAAACAAAAGCACTTACACATTTAAATATCATGTGGAAATGTTGTAGTGCTATCTGTTTGTACACAACTTGGGAAACTCACAAGAATAAGATTCCGCGTAAACGACGCATCTGCACCAGAAGGACATTGACCACCCGGGCCCTGCTTGCCGTCATCTTACCTTACGAGTGTTATAGGATTGTATATACACAATTTGGGAAACTCACAGGAATAAGATTCCGCGTAAACGACGCATCTCGAGTTCTTGAACGGGCAGGTCTTGACCGGCGTGTTGTTCCGGACTTTGGGGACGACCATGCAGGAGTAGTACTGGAGCACTGCTGCAGCAGGACCAAAAAGACGTCGACCACCCGCGTTTTAGTGTTATGTGATCGTACAGAACTTGTTCAACTCACAAGAATAAGACTCCGCGTAAACGTCGCATCTCGAGTTCTTGAACGGACAGGTCTTGACCGGCGTGTTGTTCCGGACCTTGGGGCAGTCTATACAGGAGTATCACTGCTGCGGCAGGACCACGCCAAGGTGGGAAGGCCTGCCCGGCTTAGCGACAAGTTGACCGTATGTACAATATGTTGACAGTATGTCCGGCTACCATCTTACCCACTGAGAGTACTAACAGAACCTAAGCAACTCACAGGAGTAAGACTCCGCGTAAACGACGCATCTCGAGTTCTTGAACGGGCAGGTCTTGACCGGCGTGTTGTTGCGGACCTCGGGACAGTCTATGCAGGAGTAGCACTGCTGCGGCAGGACCACGCCAAGGCGGGGAGGCCTGCCCGGCTCCGCGACACGTTGACTGTCCGCTACTGGGTCTACTTTGCCGCCATCTTGGATTTGGCTGTCTTGACTCTCTTTGACAGCAGCTGTCACTTCGAAGCCTAGAATAGAATTCCTTTCGTTTACGGAAGACGAAGCGCCTGTTCTTTTAATGGGACTAGATTAATTAGCTATTGCAGAGTGCATTTTAGCAGAGTTTACTTGAAGAGATACAAAAATGCGACTTTTAATTGCAAGTATTTTTTAAGCAAAGAGTCTCATAAGATTTATTAAAGCTTTTTCTTTTTTGTATTTTAAATAATATACGAAATGGTATACCAATTGACCTATTTCGTCCAAAATTGTATAAAAGGACACAACTCTGTACATAATGGATAAAACTACGTGCGGATTTATGAAATCGGTTAAAAATATTAAAAAATCTTACCTTGGGTCCCATGGCGACTTAATATTGCCAATACAATACTTGCAAATATTGTAAAAGACTTCATTTTTCTATAAAGAAATCTTTACTTTGGACCGAATTCTTGTGAGTGTATTCATATTTATAGCAGTATTGTTGCAGTTGATAGCTAGATTAAGGTATGCATGGTCGGCAGAAAAGAAAGACGAACATAAACCAACCTGCAACGCTGTTTTTGGTGCATAGAAAACGTATTTTGTATGATTACGGAATAAATAAACGTTACATTATTTTATAATTGATCCATTATGTAAATGTTTCGAGCAAACTCCGCGACTTCCTAGTTGTAAAATATTAGGTCAAATGATGTAATAGTAAAGACGAAAAGATAATATTTTTTTCATAGATTACTATGCTATTTCAGGAAGTACGATAAATAATAATTATAAACGGATAAAGTATTAGAATCTGCAATATTTCCATAGGTTTATAAGAAGTTTATCAATATTTTTATCGCGATGTTATAAATAACTTAAGCACTTTTCACGTATTTAATACAATGATAAAAATTGGTATTTATAATCCTAATAGATACAAACCGCCTTATAATATTACACGTGTAGAATTTTCGAGCATTTGTTGTTAAGGACATATTAGTAACTATGGAATGGGTCTGAAAATTACATTATACTAGTTTTTACATGCGGCTTTTTCCGCGGAATCAAGATTCCGTTTTGTTTTATTCCATGGGAGCATTTAATAGGGATAAAATGGATCCTTACACATAATCAAAATTCTTTTAAAAGATTCAGGTCGATTGACGGACAAGTAAACAAACAAGAAAACTTACCCATTTTTAATATTAGTATAACATTCCTTGGAACAAGCACATCATTTGCCTAGCCCCGATCAAAATCGAAGCTTGAACTTACTATGGATGCCTTCGTATCGAAAATCAGACTTGAATATTTTTTTAAACAGTTATGACTCGAGTACCAACCAATATCGATTGAACATGAACATCGGGGACATGCTGATTTTTTTTGCATGTCATGATGCTGTCTACAAAGGTACTTAATTCCAATCGTTAATTACGATCAAAATAAAAACGTGATTAAATGTTTGAATTAACAGATTTCAAGCTATCACCTTGATTAACAGGCTTATGACAAAATTCTTGAGCTGACTGCAAATCAAAGATATTGGAATTTGCAGCAAAGATATTGGTATTCCATTATATTTCCTGCAAATAAAAACTGATTGTCAAATGTTGGCATGGTAATTGCTTAGTAAAGAATGAATGAAATAAATGATTAAAATGTTTCTTCGTTAATAAATATCTTTAATATTATTTAAAAAGCTAAAAAAATTAACTAGATACAAAGTATAAAACTTAAGACTTAACTTAAAATGTATAACAGTTTAGGATTCGAACTTCATCTTACCCTGTTTAATATAAGTGTGACAAAGATCATCATTGTTTATATTATTCTTAATATAAGAAAATATTTAAAAAATCTTAGTCGTATTAATACATGGCGTTTTCTAATTACAAATTACAATTTCCTAAATTGTCATCAGTCATCTTAAGATGAAGAAAGTCATTTAGTGTACCATATATATAAGATAGATTACATACTGCAGATGATAATTAAAGATCTGAATACTAATATTTACTTTCCATAAACAAATTTTAGTACCATGACTGGTTAAACAGGAATTACCATTCCAATCATAAATCCTATCTATTTTTAAATTAGATACCTAGTATAATATATTGTCCATATAAAACAGAATCGTTAGAGTGCCCCGACTCCTTCAGTAATTCGTCCCACAACGCGTTCGTCCCAAAGGGACGAAAGACTGAATTCAAAAAATATACGCAAATTTTTGATAATTTCTTGTTTAACGAAGCAGTCCAAATTCGTCCAAAATCGTATAATAAAGTGATTCTTGACTAAAAATAAAGATCAATGATTAAGCGCTTGCTGACCCTGGACTCGGAGGCAAAATCCGAGGAAGCGACCGGGACGACCGATGACTTAAGCACATGCTGTTATTGTCCTAGAAATAAACGTAGATGGCAACTTTCGTTGACGAATCAGCCGCTACGGTATATATTAAATACAACAGCCAATGCGATGAGGATGGAACCGACCGCGTTCCTGGTCGATGAGTTGCACAAGTCACCGTCGCAGACGACGCAACTCGACAGTTGTCCGTCAAAGTTGTCGCCGATGGCATCTCTGCACTGTGTTTCCACGTCGATCGCTTCGTAAGCGCAGCCGCGCACCGTTATCCTCTCCCCGTCCTCTGCAAAATAACATACAGAAAATTCAGCGACTCTTCCATCTACCAATCCGTGTATGTACATGCATGCATTTGTCCTGGAATGTCGATTCCTTAGTACAGAATCACACTAGGCCGAAAGAACGCGACCGAAGTTCAGCGGGATCACGCCGGCAATGTATTTTAAATGGACGATGACACAGCAAGTAATTACGTCATGTAATATTGTAGGCAAAATGCATTGCCTGTCACTTGTCACGTATTTTCCGCCCGGTGTTTTCTACACTTGCCACTGGTGGAAAAAAAATAGTGGCACGACGGGAATAAACGGGAAAAAATATTATTATTCTTATTCTTGAAGTAAAAGTAAAATTTCATACTGCACGACATAGGCCTCTATCATTTCAAGTCATGTTTACGTTACGAAGATAGATTTGGGTTCATCACCACGCCCAAATTCGGATTGGTGATGATTATGAACCCAGCCCGGGCTATGTATAGAAAAACCGAGAGAAATTTTGCTTCTCTCCGGGCCCGGTGCCTAAACCGAGACAAAAAAACAATGTCTTTAATAACTTAAATATTTTAATTAAATAATTAAAGGTATCTCAGACAATCTGATCGTTAGATAAGGATCTTAGATTAGATTCTACGAAGTTGTGACGTACTTTATCTTTGTGATTAAAGTGTAAACCAATTATTAAATATACAAAACAATTAATTAATTGCATTTTCGCAAATATTGCATAAAGCATAAAGATTACTTTTTATATGACTATTTAGAGTGAATATTCCAGAGATAACTTCGCATTATATCTTTATAAATAGATTGCAATAGCGATTTGAAATAAGATTATCAAACATGTGTGGTAATTTGTCAGAAAGCCAATAAACATTTTTATACAAGTACATATTTTGTACTTTAGCAATGACAATTTTAGTATTCGTTTAATTAGAAAAATAATAATAGGAATAATAATAAAGTTAATTTTAAATAATGGAAGCAAACACTTCACAACAACAAGAAGTGAAGTTTCATCCAATGTCATTTGATAGTATTATGTCCGGAAAAAAGACTATGATTTGTTTTAATTTTTTTTTTGTTTAAATGGTAGTGGATCTATGAATTCTGTATAATGCGTCATTAATGACATCTATATATGTAGAGAGAGGAAGAGTATGTGGGAACTTTTCTAACAATTAGAAGAGAAAGAAAGAAATCGTTTATTGAGTGTAAACATTGTAGGCACATCAGATTCAACACAGTCATACACTAAAAATAATTAAACGTTCGTCTGGGGACTAGCCACCATTTTCAAGAAGACCAATAATGAGAGTACTCAATAATGAGGGTTTTGAGTTGAAAAATCCCCATAGATACGTAAACTTCAGTTCTTACAGATGCATGACTGGTTATTTTTCAAACGACATTGACACCAAAATTCACCAATCGCACAGTTGTAAGCCCGCCCCAGTTAAGGTAGCTCTTAAAACCAGTTAGTTTTAAGAGCTCCCTTGGTAGAATAAATAAATAAATTACCTTCAAAGGATGACACGACACATCTGGCAGCCAACTCTTCGTCGCCGTCATCAAAAGTCACTTGCTTCAACGCCCTCATGGGTACAAAGGCGTAATAGGGATTGTAACCTCCTCTAACGTTGACCACCTCCTTTAAAAAAGTTGACAAGATTATAATTTTTTTAGTCAATTCACACGGTGGAAGCTACTTTTGCAATAATTTCTTTGCTTACACACTTTCGTGTGGAGAAAACAAAGATTATAGGTATTATGACCAAGACTAAAAACAGTCATATCACAGCTGAACCCAAATTCTTCGCTTCTTTATTAAATTAGATTTGAAGAATGACTGTAAAAAGAAGGGTAGAGGTTAGTGGAACTTCCACAACCGCTTGTATGGAGAGGAGAAGTATGTACCACCCCTTACCGCCGACCACAGTGGAGAAGTAATTCATAACTGTTGTGCAATATTCTGCTGGTGAGTAAGGTCTCCACAGCTCAATTTTAGGTTTGGGGGATTATTTAGTATTCAAAGGCAGGCAATTCATCTTCAACCCTTGGTATATTAAAATTTGTCGATGTCCATAGGTCTTTTGCCTCTTACATAACGACAAATATACGGTTACTATTTTTCCCATTTAATTTTGTAAACTTGTTAAAACGAAATAATGGTAAAGTAATATCCATGCAAACTATTTACCTCTGATACGTCTTCAGATTCTCCAGATTCAGCAGATGTCTCAGTAGTTGTCGTTGCCTCTGTAGTTGTAGTTGTTGAATTTGTAGTTGTTGTAGTGGGCTCTGTGGTAGTTGTCGTTTCCTCTGTAGTAGTTGTAGTGGGCTCTGTAGTTGTTGTCGTTGCCTCTGTAGTAGTCGTTGTCGTTGCCTCTGTAGAAGTTGTTGTAGTGGGCTCTGTAGTAGTTGTCGTTGCCTCAGTAGTAGTTGTTGTAGTGGGCTCTGTAGTTGTTGTCGTTGCCTCTGTAGTAGTTGTTGTAGTGGGCTCTGTAGTAGTTGTCGTTGCCTCAGTAGTAGTTGTTGTAGTGGGCTCTGTAGTAGTTGTCGTTGCCTCAGTAGTAGTTGTTGTAGTGGGCTCTGTAGTAGTTGTCGTTGCCTCTGTAGTAGTAGTTGTAGTGGGCTCTGTAGTAGTAGTTGTAGTGGGCTCTGTAGTAGTAGTTGTAGTGGGCTCTGTAGTAGTTATTGTAGTGGGCTCTGTAGTTGTTGTCGTTGCCTCTGTAGTAGTAGTTGTCGTTGCCTCAGTAGTAGTTGTTGTAGTGGGCTCTGTAGTAGTTGTTGTAGTGGGCTCTGTAGTTGTTGTCGTTGCCTCTGTAGAAGTTGTTGTAGTGGGCTCTGTAGTAGTTGTCGTTGCCTCAGTAGTAGTTGTTGTAGTGGGCTCTGTAGTAGTTGTCGTTGCCTCTGTAGTAGTAGTTGTAGTGGGCTCTGTAGTAGTAGTTGTAGTGGGCTCTGTAGTAGTTATTGTAGTGGGCTCTGTAGTAGTTGTCGTTGCCTCTGTAGAAGTCGTTGTCGTTGCCTCTGTAGTAGTTGTAGTGGGCTCTGTAGTTGTTGTCGTTGCCTCTGTAGTAGTAGTTGTCGTTGCCTCAGTAGTAGTTGTTATAGTGGGCTCTGTAGTAGTTGTTGTAGTGGGCTCTGTAGTTGTTGTCGTTGCCTCTGTAGTAGTTGTTGTAGTGGGCTCTGTAGTTGTTGTAGTTGCCTCTGTAGTAGTTGTTGTAGTGGGCTCTGTAGTTGTTGTCGTTGCCTCTGTAGTAGTTGTTGTAGTGGGCTCTGTAGTTGTTGTCGTTGCCTCTGTAGAAGTTGTTGTAGTGGGCTCTGTAGTAGTTGTCGTTGCCTCTGTAGTAGTTGTAGTGGGCTCTGTAGTTGTTGTCGTTGCCTCTGTAGTAGTTGTTGTCGTTGCCTCAGTAGTAGTTGTTGTAGTGGGCTCTGTAGTAGTTGTCGTTGCCTCTGTAGTAGTTGTTGTAGTGGGCTCTGTAGTAGTTGTCGTTGCCTCAGTAGTAGTTGTTGTAGTGGGCTCTGTAGTAGTTGTCGTTGCCTCAGTAGTAGTAGTTGTAGTGGGCTCTGTAGTAGTAGTTGTAGCGGGCTCTGTAGTAGTAGTTGTAGTGGGCTCTGTAGTTGTTGTCGTTGCCTCTGTAGAAGTTGTTGTAGTGGGCTCTGTAGTAGTTGTTGTAGTGGGCTCTGTAGTTGTTGTCGTTGCCTCTGTAGTAGTTGTTGTAGTGGGCTCTGTAGTAGTTGTCGTTGCCTCAGTAGTAGTTGTTGTAGTGGGCTCTGTAGTAGTTGTCGTTGCCTCAGTAGTAGTTGTTGTCGTTGCCTCTGTAGTAGTTGTAGTGGGCTCTGTAGTAGTTGTCGTTGCCTCTGTAGTAGTTGTAGTGGGCTCTGTAGTAGTTGTCGTTGCCTCAGTAGTAGTTGTTGTAGTGGGCTCTGTAGTAGTTGTTGTAGTGGGCTCTGTAGTAGTTGTTGTAGTGGGCTCTGTAGTTGTTGTCGTTGCCTCTGTAGTAGTTGGTGTAGTGGGCTCTGTAGTAGTTGTTGTAGTGGGCTCTGTAGTTGTTGTCGTTGCCTCTGTAGTAGTTGGTGTAGTGGGCTCTGTTGTAGTTGTCGTTGCCTCAGTAGTAGTTGTTGTAGTGGGCTCTGTAGTAGTTGTCGTTGCCTCTGTAGTAGTAGTTGTAGTGGGCTCTGTAGTAGTAGTTGTAGCGGGCTCTGTAGTAGTAGTTGTAGTGGGCTCTGTAGTAGTCGTTGTAGTGGGCTCTGTAGTTGTTGTCGTTGCCTCTGTAGAAGTTGTTGTCGTTGCCTCTGTAGTAGTTGTAGTGGGCTCTGTAGTAGTTGTAGTGGGCTCTGTAGTAGTTGTCGTTGCCTCAGTTGTAGTTGTTGTAGTGGGCTCTGTAGTAGTTGTTTTAGTGGGCTCTGTAGTAGTTGTTGTAGTGGGCTCTGTAGTTGTTGTCGTTGCCTCTGTAGTAGTAGTTGTAGTGGGCTCTGTAGTAGTCGTTGTAGTGGGCTCTGTAGTTTTTGTCGTTGCCTCTGTAGAAGTTGTTGTCGTTGCCTCTGTAGTAGTTGTAGTGGGCTCTGTAGTAGTTGTCGTTGCCTCAGTAGTAGTTGTTGTAGTGGGCTCTGTAGTAGTTGTTGTAGTGGGCTCTGTAGTAGTTGTTGTAGTGAGCTCTGTAGTAGTTGTTGTAGTGGGCTCTGTAGTAGTTGTTGTAGTGGGCTCTGTAGTTGTTGTCGTTGCCTCAGTAGTAGTTGTTGTAGTGGGCTCTGTAGTAGTTGTCGTTGCCTCTGTAGTAGTAGTTGTAGTGGGCTCTGTAGTAGTAGTTGTAGCGGGCTCTGTAGTAGTAGTTGTAGTGGGCTCTGTAGTAGTCGTTGTAGTGGGCTCTGTAGTTGTTGTCGTTGCCTCTGTAGAAGTTGTTGTCGTTGCCTCTGTAGTAGTTGTAGTGGGCTCTGTAGTAGTTGTAGTGGGCTCTGTAGTAGTTGTCGTTGCCTCAGTTGTAGTTGTTGTAGTGGGCTCTGTAGTAGTTGTTGTAGTGGGCTCTGTAGTAGTTGTTGTAGTGGGCTCTGTAGTTGTTGTCGTTGCCTCTGTAGTAGTAGTTGTAGTGGGCTCTGTAGTAGTCGTTGTAGTGGGCTCTGTAGTTGTTGTCGTTGCCTCTGTAGAAGTTGTTGTCGTTGCCTCTGTAGTAGTTGTAGTGGGCTCTGTAGTAGTTGTCGTTGCCTCAGTAGTAGTTGTTGTAGTGGGCTCTGTAGTAGTTGTTGTAGTGGGCTCTGTAGTAGTTGTTGTAGTGAGCTCTGTAGTAGTTGTTGTAGTGGGTTCTGTAGTAGTTGTTGTAGTGGGCTCTGTAGTTGTTGTCGTTGCCTCAGTAGTAGTTGTTGTAGTGGGCTCTGTAGTAGTTGTCGTTGCCTCTGTAGTAGTTGTTGTAGTGGGCTCTGTAGTAGTTGTCGTTGCCTCTGTAGTAGTTGTTGTAGTGGGCTCTGTGGTTGTTGTCGTTGCCTCTGTAGTAGTTGTAGTGGGCTCTGTAGTAGTTGTCGTTGCCTCTGTAGTAGTAGTTGTAGTGGGCTCTGTAGGAGTAGTTGTAGTGGGCTCTGTAGTAGTAGTTGTAGTGGGCTCTGTAGTAGTTATTGTAGTGGGCTCTGTAGTTGTTGTCGTTGCCTCTGTAGAAGTTGTTGTAGTGGGCTCTGTAGTAGTTGTTGTAGTGGGCTCTGTAGTTGTTGTCGTTGCCTCTGTAGTAGTTGTTGTAGTGGGCTCTGTAGTTGTTGTCGTTGCCTCTGTAGTAGTTGTTGTAGTGGGCTCTGTAGTAGTTGTCGTTGCCTCAGAAGTAGTTGTTGTAGTGGGCTCTGTAGTAGTTGTCGTTGCCTCAGTAGTAGTTGTTGTCGTTGCCTCTGTAGTAGTTGTAGTGGGCTCTGTAGTAGTTATTGTAGTGGGCTCTGTAGTAGTTGTCGTTGCCTCAGTAGTAGTTGTTGTAGTGGGCTCTGTAGTAGTTGTCGTTGGCTCTGTAGTAGTTGTTGTAGTGGGCTCTGTAGTAGTTGTTGTAGTGAGCTCTGTAGTAGTTGTTGTAGTGGGCTCTGTAGTAGTTGTTGTAGTGGGCTCTGTAGTTGTTGTCGTTGCCTCAGTAGTAGTTGTTGTAGTGGGCTCTGTAGTAGTTGTCGTTGCCTCTGTAGTAGTAGTTGTAGTGGGCTCTGTAGTAGTAGTTGTAGCGGGCTCTGTAGTAGTAGTTGTAGTGGGCTCTGTAGTAGTCGTTGTAGTGGGCTCTGTAGTTGTTGTCGTTGCCTCTGTAGAAGTTGTTGTCGTTGCCTCTGTAGTAGTTGTAGTGGGCTCTGTAGTAGTTGTAGTGGGCTCTGTAGTAGTTGTCGTTGCCTCAGTTGTAGTTGTTGTAGTGGGCTCTGTAGTAGTTGTTGTAGTGGGCTCTGTAGTAGTTGTTGTAGTGGGCTCTGTAGTTGTTGTCGTTGCCTCTGTAGTAGTAGTTGTAGTGGGCTCTGTAGTAGTCGTTGTAGTGGGCTCTGTAGTTGTTGTCGTTGCCTCTGTAGAAGTTGTTGTCGTTGCCTCTGTAGTAGTTGTAGTGGGCTCTGTAGTAGTTGTCGTTGCCTCAGTAGTAGTTGTTGTAGTGGGCTCTGTAGTAGTTGTTGTAGTGGGCTCTGTAGTAGTTGTTGTAGTGAGCTCTGTAGTAGTTGTTGTAGTGGGCTCTGTAGTAGTTGTTGTAGTGGGCTCTGTAGTTGTTGTCGTTGCCTCAGTAGTAGTTGTTGTAGTGGGCTCTGTAGTAGTTGTCGTTGCCTCTGTAGTAGTAGTTGTAGTGGGCTCTGTAGTAGTTGTCGTTGCCTCTGTAGTAGTTGTTGTAGTGGGCTCTGTGGTTGTTGTCGTTGCCTCTGTAGTAGTTGTAGTGGGCTCTGTAGTAGTTGTCGTTGCCTCTGTAGTAGTAGTTGTAGTGGGCTCTGTAGGAGTAGTTGTAGTGGGCTCTGTAGTAGTAGTTGTAGTGGGCTCTGTAGTAGTTATTGTAGTGGGCTCTGTAGTTGTTGTCGTTGCCTCTGTAGAAGTTGTTGTAGTGGGCTCTGTAGTAGTTGTTGTAGTGGGCTCTGTAGTTGTTGTCGTTGCCTCTGTAGTAGTTGTTGTAGTGGGCTCTGTAGTTGTTGTCGTCGCCTCTGTAGTAGTTGTTGTAGTGGGCTCTGTAGTAGTTGTCGTTGCCTCAGAAGTAGTTGTTGTAGTGGGCTCTGTAGTAGTTGTCGTTGCCTCAGTAGTAGTTGTTGTCGTTGCCTCTGTAGTAGTTGTAGTGGGCTCTGTAGTAGTTATTGTAGTTGGCTCTGTAGTAGTTGTCGTTGCCTCAGTAGTAGTTGTTGTAGTGGGCTCTGTAGTAGTTGTCGTTGGCTCTGTAGTAGTTGTCGTTACCTCTGTAGAAGTTGTTGTAGTGGGCTCTGTAGTAATTGTCGTTGCCTCTGTAGTAGTTGTTGTAGTGGGCTCTGTAGTTGTTGTCGTTGCCTCTGTAGTAGTTGTAGTGGGCTCTGTAGTAGTTGTCGTTGCCTCTGTAGTAGTAGTTGTAGTGGGCTCTGTAGGAGTAGTTGTAGTGGGCTCTGTAGTAGTAGTTGTAGTGGGCTCTGTAGTAGTTATTGTAGTGGGCTCTGTAATTGTTGTCGTTGCCTCTGTAGAAGTTGTTGTAGTGGGCTCTGTAGTAGTTGTTGTAGTGGGCTCTGTAGTAGTTGTCGTTGCCTCTGTAGTAGTTGTTGTAGTGGGCTCTGTAGTTGTTGTCGTTGCCTCTGTAGTAGTTGTTGTAGTGGGCTCTGTAGTAGTTGTCGTTGCCTCAGTAGTAGTTGTTGTAGTGGGCTCTGTAGTAGTTGTCGTTGGCTCTGTAGTAGTTGTCGTTACGTCTGTAGAAGTTGTTGTAGTGGGCTCTGTAGTAGTTGTCGTTGCCTCAGTAGTAGTTGTTGTAGTGGGCTCTGTAGTAGTTGTCGTTGCCTCATTAGTAGTTGTTGTAGTGGACTCTGTAGTAGTTGTAGTGGGTTCTGAGGTTGTTGTCGTTGGCTCTGTAGTAGTTGTTGTAGTGGGCTCTGAGGTTGTTGACGTTGCCTCTGTAGTGGTAGTTGTTGGCTCTGTAGTTGTTGTATTGGGCTCTGTATTTGTATCCGTATCTTCTGTGGTTGTTGCGTCTGTATCTTCTGTTGTTATTGTAGTTGTTGTGGCCTCGGTAGTTGAAGTTGGCTCAGTTGTAGTAGTAGTGGTAGCAGGAGTCCTGGGACTACATGTTTGGATCTGATCGTCACTCACAACATTGCAATTCCGGCAAACGTAACATCGCAAACCGTTCGCTGCAATTCAAAATTAATTTGTATGATTAACTAGCCTTCCGCCCGCAACTTTGGCCACGGCCAGTCCCGTCCCGTCGTCCCGTTCCTTAAATATGTCTTGCCTTAAAACCATCCTTGGACATAAAAGAACAATTTAAAAAAGAATTGACCATATTGGTCCAGGCTTTATTAAGTTATGCGCTTACCAACACATTTTGTGATCGATTTTAATTGTATATAAGATAAGCTTAGACTTTCTTTTTGAAATAACTTGATTCGTGTGAATTTTCATATGTAATAATATTTTTTTATCTGAATTAATAGTTATTTTTAAAAAAAGCAATCATTACGTAATATGTAAGTGCTGAGAACTTTCTTTCTATTTGAAAAAAAAATGCATTTATTAACCATAATAATATGATTTCTTAGCCTAAGTTCGTTCACGGCGCCTTATCAAAAGGTGAGTACGGAAATAATAATAATTGATAGTGCACAAGTGAGTATGCAAGTATAGGAGGTGTAGAGGTTTCAACCTTTTTTTCGTTTCTAAAAAAGGATGTCGAATTTCGGGATCCTTGGATCCCGGCCATATTTCAGTCCCAAAATTTTGGGTATTCAAATGAATGAATCCCTGGATTTCCGGGATTGACACTATTTTAGGTAACTCTCCTTTTCCATCCTCATCATTCTGGTAATTTGGACAGAGCACACTAACACTATTGTTCTGGTTTTGTCAATCCCAAACACAAAAGCGACTGCCGTCAGTCTGAGAAGAAAAATACCAAATTAACTTAACCCTCAATACACTAGGTGAAATTGATTAACGTTTATTACGTACAAATTTATAAAGAGTTTAAGATTTTAGACTTTTGACGTTGCATTGTATCACTTGTATTGTTAAACGGACTAAAAGCAAGATTAATTATGTAGTATATGTAAACTACTTGCTGCTTGACGGTTCGGCGGTGTTTATACAACTGTGGTCGTAAGCGGAACCCGGGAAAATCGGTTCAAAGAGTTCTTCCTATGCATCAAATTGAGAAGTATGATTTCGGATGAGACGTTGGATGCTTTGTTATCCCTTAGGCTTTCGTGGCTAAAATAAGTGTCTGGTATATAATTTAATATATCTGGTAGATTTTGCTTTAAATGACTTTCTTGGGAAATCTCGTATTTTAGCCTAGTCTGTTCCTACAATTAACATGGAAATAGGGAATGAATTTGTTGCTTGCGCACTCACTGAACCACTTTATTTGTCCTGTTTTATTTAAATGACCGCCTTGATCCATAGCTCTAATAGGATTAGGTTTTTTCCATTCACTTAATGTCCATTCAACTATCTTTAATACACATTACTTACTTTTTCCAATCACTGTGACAAAGAAAACTATCGCTTGAAAACACAAAAAGTGTCGAACTCCGATCATTTTAACATTAATATCAAATAATTTTGCGTCGATAAACTGAATACTTTTATCTGTGGCTGCGGCTTAAATGCAAATGTGTTTTTTGAAGTACTTTAATTTATATGAGGTATTATCTGCCTTAGACTCCCCCTATCTATAGGGATAATCGCAAATGATAAAGATTAATGAATGAGACGACTAGCAGGACTACTGTAAGGAGAGTGATTTTTATCGAATTGCGATAAAGGTGTCGATGGAGATGCCTCAACATTTATACAAACAAAACCCTTTTTCGACAGAATTTTCTTGTGTCAGTTTTGATAGGGGCTTATTTATAAATTCAATGTACATATGTATAATGTATATGTACATACAGATTTAACCTTACTATTGGGGAAATCTGCTAAACGCAAAAACATTCCCATACGTTTGGTAGGTACTAATATTTGATTTTCATGCTAATTGATTCTATTTCATGTTTGGATAAAAACACTCTATGGGACTATTTAAAGTTTCAGTACAAGAAATATCAGAAATCGCAAAAATCTTCTTCCCGTAAGAAACAGGATCCGAGGATTTTCGGTAAAAAAATTATGTGGAAAGTTTTTTGCGATTAGCAGATTCCCCCATTAGTTAGGAAAAATATTATAAGTACATTCATATTTGTTGTACACATAAGCCCCTATCAAAACGGACATAAGAAGATTCTGTCGACGCTGGTTTTTTTGAGCCATTTTATGCTTGAAAAGTATTTGTTAAAAAAGTTGCTCAATGCTTTCTGGTGTGTGACTAGTAATTACAATATATGTTTCTGTTAATAAATATCTTTATTACCATAAAATAACTAAAAATTAAAACTAGATACAAAGTATACTTAAGACTTAAATTAAAATTTATAACAGTTTCAGAATTCGAACTTCATCTTGACCTATTAATTCAAGCGTTACTAAGATCTTGGTCTTTTGGTTCTTAATATAAGAAAATATAAAAATTCAAATTCAAAAGAATATAATAATTATAAACAGAAAACAGAATTTGCACAATATCAACTGAATTGCTAATGTTGTTAAACAATGTTAAATCAGTACTGGAATAGAAAGTAGACAGTACTTAAGCACATGCTGTTATTGTCCTATAAATAAACGTAGATGGCAACTTTCGTCGACGAATCAGCCGCTACGGTATATATTAAATACAACAGCCAATGCGATGAGGATGGAACCGACCGCGTTCCTGGTCGATGAGTTGCACAAGTCACCGTCGCAGACGACGCAACTCGACAGTTGTCCGTCAAAGTTGTCGCCGATGGCATCTCTGCATTGTTGTTCCGCGTTGATTGCTTCGTACGCGCAGCCGCGGACCGTTACCGTCTCACCGTCTTCTGCAAAATGTCAATACAGTAAACTAAGCGACTCTTCCAGCTACCAAACCGTACATGTATCTGCATTCAGTGGTACGACGAGAAATGACAATTTGTTATTATAGAAACACCGGTATTGCTACGCCTGTAATGTATGGTATGGAGGATGATACAGCAAGCCAAAATTATGTCATGTAATATTGTAGACAAAATGCATTGCCCGTCATTTGTCATGTATATTAAACCCAGTGTGTTTCTTCACATCTTGCAACTGGTGGAAAAAAAATTGTCTCACGACGAGAATAAAGGGGAAAGAAAATTATCATTGTTATTCATAAATCAGGTCACATCATAAATACCTACGTATTTATCAATTTATAATGATTCTTTTTCAAAGTAAAAGTAAAATTTCCTACTGCACGACATAGGCCTCGGTCATTTCAAGTCATGTTTTCGTTACAAAGAGTGATTTGGCTTTATCACAACGCTTCCCTAATGCGGATTGGTAATCATAAACCCAGACTAGGCTATGTTTAAAAAAACCGAGAGAAATTTTGTTTCTCTCGGGTTCCGGTGCTTAAACCGAGACATAAAATAAGGGCAACTGCACGTCATAAGTTGGTCGAGTTGTATAAAAATAACTATGTATGATACAGGGTTCGCTATAGTTTTCGTTGAAAGTACTTACTTGGAGGTATACAGGACATTTTTTTCAGAATTATTGTAATAGTATTTCGAAAGTTAAGGGGGAGGGGGACGCTCTAATTTTAACTTTGTATTAATATATCTCGAGACTGGGGTGTTTGATCTACATGGTTTCAAGGCGAGTTTTATTGTATTTAAAAATACCTGTTTAACGATACCCTACACGATGGGTTAAGTCGAATTTTTTTTTTAGAATTAACTTTTCGCTGTATGGGGGGGGGGGGGGGGGGGGTAAAAAATGATTACTTTTCGATAATTTTAAAAACCAATTCTTGAATTATCGCTATACATCTCTCCACCAATTTTCGTGGCAATCGGTTCAGAAACGGCGGAGAACGAACCAGGACAGACAGACAGACATGACGAAACTATAAGGGTTCCGTTTTTGCCATTTGGCTACGGAACCCTAAAAATGTTTTTAAAAACATAAATATTTAAATCAAATAATCAAAATGGATCTCTTACAATCTGATCGTGTGATGAGAATCTTAGATTCGATTCTACGAAGTAGTAGCGTACCTTATCTTTGTGATTAAAGTGTAAAGCAATTATTGAATAATAGCGACCGTCCGCAACTTCGTCGCGTGGATTTTGGTTTATCCCATGGGAGCATTTAATCGGGATAAAAAATATCCTATCACCAAAGTCAGCCCATACCCTGCTCGTATACCAAATTTCATCAAAATCCTTTCAATAGTGTCAGTGTCATTGACGGACAAACATTTTATAAATGTGAAACAAACTTTCACATTTAAAAAAAATAAAAAAATATTATAAATAAAATAAGATGTTTGCAAAGTCAAATTTGATAATAAGTTTAATAAATTAATTGCGTTTTTGGCTAGTCTTGCGTAAAGCATAAAGTTTGCTTTTAAAATGACTATTAGGAGTGTATATTCCAGAGATAACTTTGCACTTTAATAAACAAATGGATAACAATAGCGATTTGAAATAAGATTATAAAACATGTGTGGTAATTTATCAGAATGACAATAAACTTTTATACGCGTATTTCGTACTTTGGTTATGACGGTGGTATACAGATATACTCGAACTATAAGAATTATTATACCTACAGTCAATTTCATATATTTCAATGAAATCAAACGTTTCAATCATCGATAATTGCTTAAGAAGTGAGTTTCGTCGAAAATTCGGCAAAAATGCTTTGATTTGGTAATTAGGGCTTATTTAGGCTAAATGATTTAGGAATTTGGTTAAATACGTCAATGATGACGTGTATTTATGTGGAGAGAGGAAGAGTATGTGGGAACTTTCGCAATAATTAAATGTTCGTCAGGGGACAAAACAACATGTTAAAGATGATCAAAGTACTAAATAATGAGGGTTTTGAGTTTGAAAAATCCAGTACATGGCTACACGTAAACGTCAACTGTTGCATGACTGGTTATTTTTGAAATGACATTGACACCTAAATTCATTAATCGCATAGCAGTTAGGTTTCTCGTGTACGTTTTGCCATCTAGGGGATTTTACAATTTTTTCGTAAAATAAAAATAAATAAATACCTTCAAATGATGTCACGACACATCTGGCAGCTAACTCTTCGTCGCCGTCATCATAAGTCACTTGCTTCAACGCCCTCATGGGGAGGAAGGCGTAATAGGGATTGTAACCTCTTCTTAGGTTGACCACCTCCTTAAAAAAGTTTTCAAGATTATACATTTTTCTATGTCAGTCTACCCGGTAAACGATACCACTACTAAAAATTATTTGTTTACACACTTTCGTATGCTAGAAAACAAAGAGTTAATATGAGCAAGAGTAGACACAACATAATTTATTATTCAAGAGAACTGACTGATCCCAATTTCTCCGATTCTTCATTAAATTAGATTTGAATAATTATTGTCATAAGAGGGGTAGAGCTCATTAGAACTTCCACTCGAATGAGCTTGCCTTACCGCCGCCGACCACAGTAAATAAGTACTTCATAACTGTTGTGCAATTTTCTGCTTTTGAGTAAGGTCTCCACAGCTCAGTTTTATATGGGGTTGTATTCAAATGCAAGCAACTCATCTGCAACCCTTGTAAATTTGTTGATGTCCATGGGCCGCGATGACCTCACATTCGTTTGCCGCCCTCTTACATAAAGGCACTGTATACCATTTATTCCCATTTGTAAATTGGAACGTGTGTTGTTCTCTGATATATTTAACGCTTTTTTTTTCAGGTCCAGAGTAGTAGAGCTAAATATTGAAAAGTAATATCCATTCAAGTTATTTACCTCTGATATGTCTTCAGGTTCTCCAGATTCTGCAGATGTCTCTGTAGTAGTTGTCGTTGGCTCTGTAGTTGTTGTTGTCGTTGCCTCTGTAGTTGTTGTAGTTGGCTCCGTAGTTGTTGTAGTTGGCTCCGTAGTTGTTGTAGTGGGCTCTGTGGTTGTTGTTGTAGTGGGCTCTGTAGTAGTTGTAGTGGGCTCTGTGGTTGTTGTTGTAGTGGGCTCTGTGGTTGTTGTTGTTGTAGTGGGCTCTGTGGTTGTTGTTGTAGTGGGCTCTGTAGTAGTTGTAGTGGGCTCTTCGGTTGTTGTTGTAGTGGGCTCTGTAGTAGTTGTAGTGGGCTCTGTGGTTGTTGTTGTAGTGGGCTCTGTGGTTGTTGTTGTTGTAGTGGGCTCTGTGGTTGTTGTTGTAGAGGGCTCTGTGGTTGTTGTTGTCGTGGGCTCTGTGGTTGTTGTTGTAGTGGGCTCTGTGGTTGTTGTTGTAGTGGGCTCTGTGGTTGTTGTTGTAGTGGGCTCTGTGGTTGTTGTTGTAGTGGGCTCTGTGGTTGTTGTTGTAGTGGGCTCTGTGGTTGTTGTTGTTGTAGTGGGCTCTGTGGTTGTTGTTGTAGTGGGCTCTGTGGTTGTTGTTGTCGTGGGCTCTGTGGTTGTTGTTGTAGTGGGCTCTGTGGTTGTTGTTGTAGTGGGCTCTGTGGTTGTTGTTGTTGTAGTGGGCTCTGTGGTTGTTGTTGTAGTGGGCTCTGTGGTTGTTGTTGTAGTGGGCTCTGTGGTTGTTGTTGTTGTAGTGGGCTCTGTGGTTGTTGTTGTAGTGGGCTCTGTGGTTGTTGTTGTAGTGGGCTCTGTAGTTGTTGTTGTAGTGGGCTCTGTAGTAGTTGTAGTGGGCTCTGTGGTGGTTGTTGTAGTGGGCTCTGTAGTAGTTGTAGTGGGCTCTGTGGTTGTTGTTGTAGTGGGCTCTGTAGTAGTTGTAGTGGGCTCTGTAGTTGTTGTTGTAGTGGGCTCTGTAGTAGTTGTCGTTGGCTCTGTTGTTGTTGTTGTTGTAGTAGTGGGCTCTGTAGTTGTAGTTGTTGGCTCTGTAGTTGTAGTTGTTGGCTCTGTAGTAGTTGTCGTTGGCTCCGTAGTTGTAGTAGTTGTAGTTGGCTCTGTAGTTGTTGAAGTTGTAGTTGGCTCTGTAGTTGTTGAAGTTGTAGTTGGCTCTGTAGTTGTTGAAGTTGTAGTTGGCTCTGTAGTTGTTGTAGTTGTAGTTGGCTCTGTAGTTGTTGTAGTTGTAGTTGTCTCTGTAGTTGTTGTCGTTGTAGTTGTGTCTGTATCTTCTGTTGATGTTGTAGTTGTGTCTGTATCTTCTGTTGTTGTTGTAGTTGTTGTGTCCTCGGTAGTTGGAGAAGTGGGCTCAGTTGTAGTTGTAGTGGTCGCAGGCGCCCTGGGACTACATGTCTGGATCTGATCGTCACTTACAACATCGCAATTCCGACAGACGTAACATCGCAAACCGTTCGCTGCAATTTCAAATTAATTGTTAATAATAGCTTAGACTATCTTGTTTAAACTTTATCGTCTGTACAAGATTTTATTTTAATATTTATCAGAATTCATAATTATCTTTTGAAAAGCAATCAATTCCTAATGAGGATTGAGAACTTCCTTTGTATTAGAAATAAATGCAACTATGAGCCAGTAATAAGATTTTTTCGTTTAAGTATGGCTACGGCGGCTTACGAAAATGTGACTACGGAAATAATTGAAACTGCAGTGAGTGCAAGCATAGTTCTTCCTTTTCTTTAAGGGGTCAGTCTTGCGGTGGCACAGGTGTGAGGTAACAACGCCAAAATCTATACTTAAAATAAGGGGGAGATCTAGCCTCTAGTTATTGGTTAACTGCAAGATCCGGTCTTTTTTAATAAAAAAATAACACTTTCGTTACTTTTTGTCCCACTGTTGGGCATAGGACGCAGACTGATGCGCATGGAGAAATTTAAGAGAGACCTTTCGTTTTATCAATCCCAACTAATATTATAAATGCGAAAGTAACTCTGTCTGTCTGTCTGTCTGTCTGTCTGTCTGTCTGTCTGTCTGTTACGCTTTCCCGCTTAAACCTCGCAACCGATTTTGATGAAATTTGGTACAGACAATCTTTAGACCCTGAGACAGAACATAGGCTACTTTTTGACCCATTCCAACCCCCCACTTCCCCGAAATGAGGGGGTGGAAGTTTGTATGGAAAATCTAAACTACTTGAGTTAGACGCTTGAAATTTGGCATGCAGGTCCCTTAGTAAACTTGATGTTTAGTTGCAAAAGGATATTGCAAAATTCCCCCGGGAACGGGAGTAAGCGGGAAAAAACATTCGTATAATGAAAACCGACATCCACGCGGACGAAGTCGCGGGCGGCCGCTAGTGATAAAATAAATATTCTTATCTTAGCAAATGAAAAGAATTGTAGCTTTCATCTTATACATGAACTGAAATCATCAGTAGTGAAAAGTTTCGATTTTGCTTTTAATAATTTACTTGGAAAATACCGAATTTTGGTGGCCTAATTTCAGCCTTGTGTTTTCTTACACTTAAGGAAATAAGGAATGAATTTGTAGCTTGCGCACTCACTGTACCACTAAATATTATTATTCTTGTTTTCTTTTTATTACCGCCTTGATCGAAATCTTCGATAGGATAATTTTTTTTTAATTCACTAAATGTCCTCCCTTTAATGCACAATACTTACTATTTCCAATCACTGTGATAAATAAAACTAGCGCTTGAACACACAAAATATTTCGAACACCGATCATTTTGAAACTAATATTAAATAATTATGCGTCGATAACTCAATACTTTTGTCTTTGGCTGCGGCGTAAATGCAAATGAGTTTTTAAAGTACTTTAATTTATATGAGGTATTATCTGCCTTAGACTTAGATAGAGGGATAATCGCAAATGATAATGATTAATGAATGAGACGACCAGCAGGACGACTGTAAGGAGAGTGATTTTTATCAAATTGCGATAAATTTCAACGTCACGGACCAAAATCAGCTCCATAAAGTAAGTATCTCTGGTATCAAGCAATAACCATAAAACTTAGTTATTTAACAAAATTATGCTTGATGTGATGATATAACAGACTTTTGTTACGCCGCCTCTGAGGGATAAAAACTTCCTATTCAAACAGGTTGAATGTAATGAAATTTGCGAATGAATCTATAAGAGACTACGTCAAGTGATAACAATCCTTTGAAATCTTTAGATGGGCCTTCGGCTACAAACACAATTTGCCAAGTCCCAAACTAAGCTCGAGGCTTGTGTACTTGCTATGAATGCTAGGGATCGGATAGATATATTTGAATTTTCTTTAAACATCCATGACTCGAGTACAAACAAAATATACCGATGTTCAACACACTAACCTCTGGAACTTATGGACTTTTTTGAGCAAGATGCAGTCTAACATACTTAATGCCATATGGGAATGAATACCCTTTTTATCTTTAAACGTCATGAAATATTTGCATGAGCCGATTTCGAGTTATCACTTAGATTAATAGGTTCAAAACAAAATTCTTCTAAAAATAAAACTGTTGATTTGAATGAGCTTTAATTTTATGTTTAAAATGTATTTGTGTGCGACAGTTGGCTTAAAAAGTTGTTAAATGATTTTTGACTTGTGATTACCTTATTATTAAAATTATATGTTTCTGTTAATAAATATATTTATTTAAATCTTAACAACTAAAAATTACAACAACATAGATACAAAGCATAATAAATAAAACTTAATAAGATTAAACTTAAAATGAATATCAGTTTTAGGATTCGAACTGCTTTTCCTATTAATTCAAGCGTTACTAAGATCATTGTTTTTATTATTCTTAATATAAGAAACCTTAAAAAAATCTTAGTCGTATTTACATTAGAATTACTTTTTTTACGTACAAATCATAACATTCCAAAATAATTGTCGGTATTCAGTCATGTAGTCTACCCATCATAATAGATTTGTGGATGATATCATGTTCAATGGGAACCGAATACAGTCGAAAATAATAACTCCATAAAAAAAATAAAACTCAATTTAAAACTTACAGTCAGAGTTCAAAACTCGATCATTCGTTCCAAAACTCTTTTAAGTGATGTTGGCAAAACAACTGCCAAACTAAAATGGGTCTGGGCGGGCCATGTTTGCAGAATGCAGGAAGGGAGATGGGCGAAAATCGTCACCCAATGGATACCTACCGTACCGATGCATGGGCAACGGACCAGGGGAAGGCCAAAGAAAAGATGGTGTGACGATCTTGTCCACTTCTCCCGCGATTGACAAAACCTGGCCGCAGACAGATGCAGATGGAGAAATTTAGGGGAGACCTTTGCCCAGCAGTGGGACAATATAGGTTAATAATAAATATATATAAATAAATTAAAAAAAAGTTAAACTCTGACCGGCTTAAAAGCAACAACTGTCCTAATCATAAAACGGCGCCATTTTCAAATTCATGTAATTATCGTGAACAGAAAACAGAATTAAGCCTTTTGAATATCCACTTAGCTATGCACATTCTTGCACAATATCAAACACAATTGCCAATGTTGATAAAAAAATGTTAAATCTGTACTGGACTAGAAAGTAGACAATACTTAAGCAATTGCTCAAACTGTCCTAGCATAAAAACATTAACGCTAATTCTGGACGAATCAGCCGCTACGGTAAATATTAAAGAAGACAGCCAATGCGATGAGGATAGAACCAACAGCATTCCTGGTCGATGAGTTGCACAAGTCACCGTCGCAGACGACGCAAGTCGACAGTTCTCCGTCAAAGTTGTCGCCGATGGCATCTCTGCATTGTTGTTCCTCGTTGACCGCCTCGTAAGCGCAGCCGCGGACCGTTACCGTCTCCCCGTCCTCTGCAAAATATCAATATAGCTAATTAAGCGAATCGTCCAGCTACCAATCCCCGCATGTATCTTTCAGCTTCAGGGGGACGACCTAAGTAATGAAACACACTAGGCCGAAATAACGCGACCAGAGTTCAGCGGGATAACACCTGAATTGTATTTTAAATGGATGATGACACATCATGAAGAAATTACGTCGCGTAATATTGTATACAGAAAGCATCGCCGCTGAACTTTGGTCGCTTACTTTAGCTAGTTGTGTATAAACACTTTCAACACATCTTTCCACTGGTGGAACAAGTTAAGTTAAGAAATAATTTATTCTTATTAGTATTCATAAAGTAGGTACCTATAAAAAAAACTTTTTATTATTCTTCAAGTAAAATTAAAATAGGGTATAGATAGGCCTATACCCTGCAGTGGGTTCACTCAAAGGGCTGATGATGATGATGATGAAAAGTTAAATGTATACGAAAAAGGCCTTTATAATTAAATCTTGATATCGTTACAAAGATGTTGTTTCATTTTTGAAAACGGCATCCGTATCGAACATAATGTTAGTTTGCGTTTTGTTATTGCTAATAAATAAAGGGATTGTTTTTTGGATTACTCCTAAATCTCACTATTACTTTGAAAAATCTATATCGTATGAAGTGTAGAATTCTTCATTCTGTAGGTAGGTTGTTGTTTAAAGTGACACTGAAATTGGCATTCTTCTTTGTATTTAAAAACTTAAATGCTTATTGGATTTAAATTAATCAAACAGGATCTCATACAATCTGATCGTTCGATGAGAATCTTAGATAAGATTCTACGAAAGTGACGTACCTTATCTTTGTAATTAAAGTTAGAAACATATACTAAATAATTTCGAAAAGTAAAATTGTATATTTATTAAGTTTTCGCAAGTACTGCACAAAGCATAAAGTTTATTTTAAAAAATACCATGGATTGAGATAGCTTTGCACTATCAATAAACAACTAGATAAGAATAAGATTATAAAGAGTAATAAAAACATGTGAGGTAAATTATCAGAATGCCAATAATTATTTAATACTAGTATTTTTTACTTTGGCAATGACGTAGTCCAGCCAGATATACTCGTGTAATAGGAAAAACATTGACTACCTATAACAGAATGTTAAGAATTTATAATATTTTAAATATTATAATATATAAAGAAAGTAAAAAAAATTACCAGCGACAACATGCATCATACATGCCCGGCAGAAATGCTATGTTTGGCTTAAATATTTTTTTTAAGTTGAATTTATGAGGAGAGAAGAAGAGTATGTGGGAACTTTTGCAATAATTTACCGTTCATAATTATGGAGACGACCCAAAATTTACAGAAGACCAATTTATAGGTGATGATATATTTAAATAAATAAATAAAATAAATGCCTTGGACTGACACACCAATTTCCTATAAACATCCATGACTCGAGTACAAATGCCGATGTTCATTACACAAACATTTGCCCCTAGCGGGATTCGAACCCGCGACCCTTGGTTTCGTAGCCAGTGTCTCTGACCACTCGACCAACGGGCCCGTCCTATTTTAAGTTAAAAAATCTCTTAGATGCCATTAAGTAAACGTCAAGTCTTACTGCCGAATGACTCGGCACTTATTGTGGTGTATTTTTTTCGTGAGTTTTGTCTTCAGAGTCTAAATGGGCTTGATGATACTGGTTTTAAGAGTCACCTTAGTAGAATAAAACATAATTACCTTCAAAGGATGTCACGACACATCTGGCAGCCAACTCTTCGTCACCGTCATCATAAGTCACTTGCTTCAACGCCCTCATTGGAAGAAAGGCGTAATAGGGGTTGTTAACTCTTCTAACGTTGACCATCTCCTGAAAAAAGTTGTCAAGAAAATTTATTTTGGTAATTCTTTCGGTAGGCGTCTACTTTGTTATAATTTCTTTGTTTACACACTTTCTCTAGCTAGAAAACGAAGACTTATATTATAAAAGCGTTATTATAACCAAGAGTAGACTCAAAGAGCGATGGCGAAATATTTGCTGTTACTAAGTCCACGGAAAAATATGTATTAATTTTAAAAGGAGCTACATCAAAAATACATTTATTCATTCACTGATTTATATGAATACGTTATTTCTCAATTTTTCACCCAGCAATGATTTTAATCTGTGATGAATAAAAAGTGATATAGCCTGGTCAAAAAATTACTAGCCATAGAGCCGTAGTGCTTAAATTAAATGTAGTTTTCTTTGCATAAACTGTTCTAGGATCTACGACATAGTTCGGACCGCAATAAATTTTCAGTTCGAATTGACCCAAAAATATTTTGGGCGATTCGCACCGCGGTCCGAATCCCTGCGGTGTGAAACGCCCAAGGACCTATCACTATCACTGACAGTAAGGTGACTCTTCATGATCGATTGCCCCCCTCATACATAACGATTTAATTTTTAAACCTGTAACAATATAAAAATTGTTCCACATTGTACACCTGTACCTGTGTCTACCTACAAGTACTGGTGTACAAGGTGGAATTCCCACTAGTTATATCGTATTACTACTTCAACGATATAACTAGCGGGAATTTATGTAGTACCACAGTAGTCAAACGAAATATGGAAAAATAATCTCTGTACATATTATTTACCTGTGGTGAATCTACAGATGTCTCTGTAGTTGGTGTCGTTGGCTCTGTAGTTGTTGTAGTAGTAGACTCTGTCGTTGTTGTATTTGTAGTCGGCTCTGTAGTTGTCGTAGTAGTTGGCTCTGTAGTTATTGTAGTATCTGGCTCTGTAGTTGTTGTAGTAGTTGACTCGGTAGTTGTTGTATTTGTAGTCGGCTCTGTCGTTGTTGTATTTGTAGCTGACTCTGTAGTTGTTGTAGTAGTTGCCTCTGTCGTTGTTGTATTTGTAGTCGGCTCTGTAGTTATTGCGGTTGGCTCTGGAGTTGTTGTAGTAGTTGACTCTGTCGTTGTTGTATTTGTAGTCGGCTCTGTAGTTGTTGTATTTGTAGCTGGCTCTGGAGTTGTTGTATTTGTAGTCGGCTCTGTAGTTGTTGTATTTGTAGCTGGCTCTGGAGTTGTTGTATTTGTAGTCGGCTCTGTAGTTGTTGTAGTAGTTGACTCTGTCGTTGTTGTATTTGTAGTCGGCTCTGTAGTTGTTGTATTTGTAGTCGGCTCTGTAGTTGTTGTAGGAGTTGACTCTGTCGTTGTTGTATTTGTAGTCGGCTCTGTAGTTGTTGTATTTGTAGTCGGCTCTGTAGTTGTCGTAGTAGTTGGCTCTGTAGTTGTTGTAGTAGTTGACTCTGTCGTTGTTGTATTTGTAGTCGGCTCTATAGTTGTTGTATTTATAGTCGGCTCTGGAGTTGTTGTAGTTGTAGTTAGCTCTGGAGTTGTTATATTTGTAGTTGGCTCTGTAGTAGTTGACTCTGTCGTTGTTGTATTTGTAGTCGGTTCTGTAGTTGTTGTATTTGTAGGTGGCTCTGTAGTTGTTGTAGTTGTAGTTGACTCTGTAGTTGTTGTATTTGTAGTTGGCTCTGTAGTTGTTGTAGTAGTTGTATTTGTAGACGGCTCTGTAGTTGTTGTAGTAGTTGTATTTGTAGACGGCTCTGTAGTTGTTGTAGTAGTTGTATTTGTAGACGGCTCTGTAGTTGTTGTAGCAGTTGTATTTGTAGACGGCTCTGTAGTTGTTGTAGTAGTTGTATTTGTAGTTGGCTCTGTAGTTGTTGTAGTAGTTGTATTTGTAGACGGCTCTGTAGTTGTTGTAGTTGTAGTTGACTCTGTCGTTGTATTTGTAGTTGGCTCTGGAGTTGTTGTATTTGTAGTCGGCTCTGTAGTTGTTGTAGTTGTAGTTAGCTCTGGAGTTGTTATATTTGTAGTTGGCTCTGTAGTAGTTGACTCTGTCGTTGTTGTATTTGTAGTCGGTTCTGTAGTTGTTGTATTTGTAGCTGGCTCTGTAGTTGTTGTAGTTGTAGTTGACTCTGTAGTTGTTGTATTTGTAGTTGGCTCTGTAGTTGTTGTAGTAGTTGTATTTGTAGACGGCTCTGTAGTTGTTGTAGTAGTTGTATTTGTAGACGGCTCTGTAGTTGTTGTAGTAGTTGTATTTGTAGACGGCTCTGTAGTTGTTGTAGTAGTTGTATTTGTAGACGGCTCTGTAGTTGTTGTAGTAGTTGTATTTGTAGACGGCTCTGTAGTTGTTGTAGTAGTTGTATTTGTAGACGGCTCTGTAGTTGTTGTAGTAGTTGTATTTGTAGACGGCTCTGTAGTTGTTGTAGTAGTTGTATTTGTAGACGGCTCTGTAGTTGTTGTAGTAGTTGTATTTGTAGACGGCTCTGTAGTTGTTGTAGTAGTTGTATTTGTAGACGGCTCTGTAGTTGTTGTAGTAGTTGTATTTGTAGACGGCTCTGTAGTTGTTGTAGTAGTTGTATTTGTAGACGGCTCTGTAGTTGTTATAGTAGTTGTATTTGTAGACGGCTCTGTAGTTGTTGTAGTTGTAGTTGACTCTGTCGTTGTAGTTGTAGTTGGCTGTGTAGTTGTTGTAGTAGGTGTATTTGTAGTCGGCTCTGTAGTTGTTGTAGTAGTTGACTCTGTAGTAGTTGTAGTTGGCTCTGTAGTTGTTGTAGTTGTTGTGTCCTCGGTAGTTGGAGAAGTGGGCTCAGTTGCAGTAGTAGTGGTCGCAGGCGCCCTGGGACTACATGTTTGGATCTGTTCGTCACTTACAACATCGCAATTCCGACAGACATAACATTGCAAACCGTTCGCTGCAATTCAAAATTAATTAGTATCATTAATGAACTGACTATCTTGTTTAAATAACGGTATTCCCGTGAATTTACATTACAAGATTTTAAATGATTATTTATCAGAATTCTCAATTTCGTAAAAAAACCTTAATCAATTCGCAATATGGATTGAAATCCTTTGACCTTTCTGTTAGAAAAAAAAGCAAATTTGACCGATTCATAAAAAAAATCATAGCTCAAGTTCGGCTGCGGGGCCTACCTTACCAACAGGTAATTACGCAAATAAATTGATAGTGCACAAGTGAGTTTGCAAGCATTATTGTTCTCGTTCTTTCCTAAGTTGACGGTACGTTGGTCGAGTGGCTAGAGACCCTGGCTACAAAACCAAGGGTCGCGGGTTCGAATCCCGCTAGGGGCAAATGTTTGTGTGATGAACATCGGCATTTGTACTCGAGTCATGGATGTCTATAAAAGTATTTAAGTATGTCTATCCGTTCCCTAGCTTCCATAGTACAAGCTTCGAGCTTAGTTTGGGGCTAGGCAATTGGTGTGTTTGTCCAAGGCATTCATTTATTTATTTATTTATTTATTTATTTACTGTTTAGCATTGGAGACATGACAAACCGTTTGTCCTGCACCACACAGTTATTTCACTACGTTAGTTAAGGCTCGGTGCTTTAAAATGTGGAAATAGGGGATTTTGTCGCTTGCGCATTCACTTTACCACTTAATATTATTCATCCCGTTTTATTTAAATTTAGTTCAATTATTTTATTGTTTTTTTTTTCTAAAATTCACATTATATACTTCCAAATATCTTAAGTGCACATTACTTACTATTTCCAATCACTGTAATAATTAAAACTAGCGTTTGAACACACAAAACAGATCGAACACCGATCATTTTTACACTAATATTGAATGATGCGTCAATAACTCGCTACTTTTAACTTTGGCGGCGGCGGTTAAGTTAATGAAGATGTGTTTTTTAAAGTACTTAAATTTATATGAGGCATTATCTGTTTTAAACCTAGATAGAGGGATAATCGCTAATGATAATGATTAATGAATGAGACGACCAGGGCGGCTGTGACTGATTTTTTTTATCAAAATGCGATAAGGTTCGACGTCACGGACGTGTGCGAAAACTACCTCTGGTATCAAGTCATAACCATAAAAGTATGTTTCGTTATTGCATATTTCCACGGAGTTATTTATCAAAATTGTGCTTAGGGATATACATATAACAAACGTTTGTAGCGCCGAATGCGAGGTATGTATTTGGTATGCCAAATCTATACTTGTCGTCGATACTAATCTATACTAATATATAAAGCTGAAGAGTTTGTTTGTATGTTTCTTTGTTTGTTTGTTTGAACGCGCTAATCTCAGGAACTACTGGTCCGATTTTAAAAAATAATTTTGTGTTGGATAGTCCATTTGACGAGGAAGGCTTTAGGCTATTGGAAATCGAAATCCACGCGGACGGAGTCGCGGGCGGCCGCTTGTAATATTATAAAGCGGAAAACTTTGTTTGCTTGCTTGTATGAATAGTCTCAAAAACTATTTAACCGATTTTAAAGCCACTCCATTAGAATTGCCAAGCGAGTTGTTGTGTGTTTTATTTCATACAATGATCACGATCCTCAGGAATGAGTAATACGAGGGGGAAGATGTATTTACGTCCTTAACCCTTTTTAGGGTTCCGTAGCCAAATGGCAAAAAACGGAACCCTTATAGATTCGTCATGTCTGTCTGTCTGTCCGCCAGTCTGTCACAGCCACTTTTTTCCGAAACTATAAGTATTATACTGTTGAAACTTAGTGAGTAGATGTATTCTGTGAACCGCAACAAGGTTTCCACACGAAAATAAAAAAAATATAAAAAACATAGGGGGTCCCCATAGTTGGAACTGTAACTTGAAATATTTTTTTTA
Source organism: Nomophila noctuella (assembly GCA_958496325.1). Classification (NCBI taxonomy): domain Eukaryota; kingdom Metazoa; phylum Arthropoda; class Insecta; order Lepidoptera; family Crambidae; genus Nomophila; species Nomophila noctuella. The sequence continues at coordinate 9,405,274 of OY292497.1, forward strand.
GAGAGAGCTTTTTTTTTTTTTTTTTTTTTTTTTCACGCTGGTGAAATGCCGCCCTCCCAGCCTAGGGGCTGCCGGGAGGACGTGGGTCTCGATGTTGTTGAGACCCCCTTATGCACACCTGACCGACGGGGGTCGGTTGGCCCTGCCCTGGGCACTCAGGTAGTGTGGGGCTCTTCCCTCGGGACATACCCACTAAAACACCAGCGACTCGCCCACTCGTGTCAGGATAGCGGACAGAGCTGCGGGAGCCCGGAGGTTTTCCGCCGCAGCTCTATCCTACACGAGCCCCTTACGGGGACAATGCGGCCACGCCCCTCCTCAGATGAGGAGGAGGGGGGCTGGGGATAGCCGAGCGAGTCGAGCCATCCCCAACAGGCTGTGGAGGAGCCGTGGTCGATGCCGGCATAGGGACCCCCGCCCCTGAAGCCGGCAGACTACCTCCACGGGGAGAGCGGGTTGATCGCGTGTTACCGCGTCCGGCCCGCCCTCTCCTTGCCCGGTGCGCGCCTGCAGGATGGTCAGTCCTGCGCTCGCGCTCCGCCGCTTCCTTGGCTGCCATCACCTCCTCACAGAAATGCGCGAAGGCCTGCCAGGCGTCCTCCCTGTCGAGCATAGCTAAAACTACGCTCGGCAGGGAGAGGTCCCGACCGACCTGCGCTGTGAGGAGAGCGCGCTGCGGGGCCCAGGACGGGCACACCACTAGAGTGTGGTGTGCAGTGTCCTCCGCAGCCGCGCAGTGATGGCACCTCGGAGTGTCCTCCCGTTGGATGCGGTGCAGGAATGAGCCGAAGGAGCCGTGCCCCGTCATCACCTGCACCATCCGGAAGGACACCGACCCTCCTGGGCGCTCCAGCCACCGATTTAATACTGGGGCGAGCGCGTCCAGTGTACGTCGCCCGTACCGCGCCTCGATCAGGTCCGCCTGCCAACTATTATTTGCAGTAAAGACCATAACACAAAATAGGTAATTCGATTAGCTATAATTTTATTAAATAAGATAATTATAATTAATATCGGTTTAATCAAAATAATGAGATACGAGCCTGTATCTAATGGACAGGCCCGTTGCTCTAGTGATCAGGGGGGCGATTCACTAATCGCAAAAAATAAAGTATTTTCGCATATGAACACATTTAAGATGTGACGTGACCTGATTAGAAATATGATAAGGTATCAAAAGAATTTTAATCTAATTTCGTCCACTCGTATCAATACCTGTAATTATATTATCTGTTCCTTTAGAGTTGTAGGTAAAATTAATTTCTGATTAGGTCACAAGTAATTTCAAATATAGAAATATGTTTTTGTTTTTTGTCGTTCAGATTTATCTAATCGTTGAAATGAAGACGTATCATTTAAATATTAATGTCTGCCACATTAAAGGAGAAATCCGTTTCTCATACAAACGGGGGCCTGGATGTGCACGGCTACAAATTGGTCACCAATTAGAACACTTCAAAAGATTACATTTGCCTAATTTTAATAGCTGAATACAACGGCCAAATATGTTAAAATCATGCATGAATATTCATAATCGTTGCCGTATCTATATGGTGTGACATCAAGTGACAGGACTGACATTGACTTATGACGTAAAACCATAATGCACTGATCCATATATAGACAAGATATAGGTCAGTGCCAAAATGGCTCCATTTCAATTGATACTGATCGTTTAATCGATCAATTGTTGGATTTTATTAGTATCTTTATTATGAAGACGTAAAAAGTAGATCATTATAAGATATAACGAATATTACAAATAATAAATGATTGTAGTTCTTCAAAACTTAGCAAAAAGACACTGAAACATGATGCATTTTATTCAATCTCCGCTTATCGATTTTCTCAAATCGATAATTTAATCTGTTATGTTATTAGGTGCGTTTTTGAAGACAGTTAAAAATTAAAAAATATAGTGCAATGTCGTTTATAAAGTGTGTTTGATAATTAAAAATATATAATTATGCAATTAACTTAACTTGGCCAAAGCCTATTCCGTTGTTATTTATAGAGGTTAATTAACAAAAATATACAGTTTTTTTGGTATATAATTTATCCATGCACAATCAAGCCCAAAATGGATCGTCTCCTTTATCTACAAATCTGATTGAAGACAAAATAGATAGAAAAAGAAGAGTAAAAATTATCTGCCGTATTTCCCTAGGAAACTTTTGTGTACGTCTGTAATAAACCAATAATAACATGGAATCAACCTTATTTGCGTACCTACAGGATTCATGAATAACCCAGAATTTTTATGTTATGGGGAGGCAAACGAACAAGAAAGTCACTTGATGGTAAGTGATCACCGCTGCCCATGGACATCAACACCCGCACAAGGGTCGCAGATGCGTTAACTGCCTTTAAGACCCATACCCTCTAAACTGAGCACTGGCGACCCTACTCACCAGCAGAAACATATTATCAAAAAAGTTACAAAGTGCTACTTTACTATGGTCTTCTATAAGGTGGAGGTACTTACCCAGACGAGCGGCTCATTCTAGTGGAAGTTCCACTTAGCTCAAACTCTCTTAGCGTTTTGGGTATTGAGTATTATTTATAGAAGGAAAATAATAAATGTAGGTACTTGTTTATTTATTGTTATACTACGCCTATAAATAAACGCAACGTCACATCAAATCAATAGGTAGTGTTATGTACTTAGTTAGTAAAAGATAATATTTTTATCAGATTAAAAACATTACTCACGTGAATAAATCCATGCAGCGTATGCCACAAATTCTAATTGGACAATATTGCCAAAAAAATAATCTACCAGAAACAACAGTAGGTAGTAGTAGAGGGTTCCGTACAAATTCTATTTACGACGTATTAAAAACTACTTTCTAGATTCCGTTCAAACCAATTTTCGTTGGTAGTTTCTATGGTTATGTACATTATATATTTTTTTAGTTTTATCATCCCCTTATTTTAGAAGTTAGAGAGGGAGGGGCAGACGTTTTACCATTTTCGAAGGATCCCTCACGCAAAATATTCACTTTAGAATAAAATGAATTTAGAAACCTCAACATCATTTTTAAAGACATCCATAGATAACCCGGGGGTGTGGGGGGGGGGGGGCCACACGTATATGTTCAATGAAAAAAAAAATATTTCGAGTTTCAGTTCTAACTATGGTGAACCCTAGTTTTTTTTACTTTTTTTCTATTTTCGTGTGAAAACCTTGTTGCGGTTCGCAGAATACATCTACTCACCAAGTTTCAACAGTATAGTTCATTTAGTTTCGGAAAAAAGAGGCTGTGACAGACTGGCGGATAGACAGACAGACATGACGAATCTATAAGGGTTCCGTTTTTTGCCATTTAGCTACGGAACCCTAAAAACGATGCAACGACACTACGTCGTGGGTGCGGCATGGCAATATTGGTGGTGACGATATCGAAGTTCGAGAATGCTCACAGGGGCAACTAAAGGGCTTAAAAATGATAAGCAATAATGGATTTATTTTAAACCTATTAAAAAATAACAATAAATTAGGTTATTTGAGTCATAATCCTTGACTTTCACCGTGTAGGTAGGTACCTTTGATCGATTTTGTCTGCATTCCGATAAAATATGAGTACTTAAAACGAAAGTAAATCATCACTTTCTCTTTATTGTATTTATGAAAAACAATAATGATATCGGATCATTTCCAAAGAAATGTGTCACGTAAATGATAACAAGGTACTTTTCGTACTTGACTTTACAGATAATAAACGTAAATGCACTATAAAATCATTTAGTCATTGCATGTTTGAGCTATTAATGACTTTCGCAACCTCTATGAGTCCCTTATCTCATTACCATACCCTCCCTACCTACCAGAGTTTTATAAATGGAAAAGAGGAAAAGTCGCAGGAGTTACCCACTTGAAATACTTAAGTGTAGCAGCATGTTTTTGCCAGGAAACGAAAAATAATTTTTATCACAAAATGTTTTGTCCTCAATATTTTCTCAGTAGTATTTTTATTTTATGTTAAAGGATGCCAGGTGAAGAAGAGAGTATCTGATGGTAAGGGATCAGAGCTGCTCATAGACATCAACAACTCCAAAACGGCAATGAATATGATTTGAGCAAAATACTTATATGCGGTAATGGCCGATCCCCAATTTCTTCCTGTGGATGTTGTACTAATCGACTAAGGGACATTCCAGTGGTTGGTCAACAGGGACCCCCAGTGTCCCCAAACTAGCGTGGTGAACATTGCATAATGGCCTCCCATTATAGGAAAGCCTATGTCCATCAGCGGACTGCAAAATATTGTTTTTGATGACGATAATAATGTAATTAATTAAAATTACATAATAATATTTTCCGCTTTACAAAACACGTTATAAATTTTGCTTAACAACTATACGGTCAAGATTCGCCTTGAAGATAGCATTATCGATCTCGTTTTCAACTTATCTTTCAAGTGGCATTGATAACACTTCAATTAGATCCATATTATACAAAACGGGTATTCCCGTAACCACTCATTTTCTAATATTTTAACCATTACCGCATACACATTGCGTTTAACTATTATTCATTTGAGACTATGGATATTACTTTTAAAACCTTACCTTACCTTTAATTTTTGAGATGCTAAATGTACATATTGAAACGACACCTGCAGAAAAATAAAATTTACGGATATTTTCATCAAAAAACTTATTGATGAATATATCCATAAATAATTTGCTAAGTATCATAGTAATTTTATTAATAAAAAATATTAATATATCAATAATAAACAGATTGTTAAAAAAGTTAGTTAGTTAAAACAGATTCATATTGCCAATGTGTAAACGCGACCTCTTTTATCTAAAAACAAAAAAAACGACGACAACAAAAAAGACTTTACCTAAGTAAAAAAATATATTGATAATATCTAAATTGACATGATTAAAGCTGGTATTAGCAAGAGCATTGAGAATGTGAACGTATACGCAGAATTGCATCCGTCTTCCCTGCATATATTGCAGTCTTTTGTGAATCCTCCTAGCAGGCATGTTTCCGTTGCATTCGGATTATTCTTCACCTCGATACCACAGCCCCGGTTGACAGCTGTCCCGTTGTTGTCTTAACAAAACAAAAAGACAGTTAAAATAAAAACAGAAAGGTTATTGGTTAGTGTATGCATGTAGGCTATGCCAGTGGAATCCCCTTTGAGAACCCAATTTCTGAGCATATGCAAGTTGAGTACTTGGCCTTGTCCACTTGAGCACCAATTCATATTATTATTTATATTTTGAAACCAAAAAAGCCTGCCGAAAATTTAAATAAGTGCTCAAAGTAGACCAAGGTACTTTTATTGGGGGTGGTCAATAATTGGGTGTTCAAATTAGACAACCTCGAGTTGACAACTGACTTGGTGTCTTGGCTAAGAATATCGCTGATAAAAATTAATGTAGTGAGTTCGATCTCCGCATGACGTTTATAAGCAAGTACATGTTAATTCGTATTCGTACTCGCAATATTAAATAACTTAATTATTGTTAACTTGTTGAGATGAAAGGGGCGTTAAGACAAATTATTGTAAGGATATAATTCATTCATTGATCAGGCCATTCGTCCAATTGCCGACTCATTATTTTTTATCTATCACATCTTTTATGATTAAGATCTGTAAAATACCTATTATCTTAATGCTAGGTGTTATTAGTTAGCGCACTCGGCCTGCGGTTGCCAAAGTTAAGCAACGTTCGCAGATGCCAGTCATCGGATGGGTGACCGAAAAATTTCATCTCGAGCTCCTCCGTGCTTCGGAAGGCACGTTAAGCCGTTGGTCCTGCGCCTGATCTCTCTACGGTCGTGTCAGATTGCTGTCCCACCGAATTACGAGAGTGAAGGAATAGGGAGTGCACCTGTGCTTGCGCAATCACTTGTGCACTATAATATATCCTGCGTACCTGGCTGATCGTAAGATCGGCCGCCATGGCCGAATACGGCCGGAGGGGTATTATTATTTAAATTGGTAAAATAACTTACCTTTGATGCATACCACTGTGATAGTAACATTGTTAATTGTTATTGTATCTTCGAAAGGCGAGAAGAACACCTTGCCTCCACAATTGCAGTGATCCTGGAAATAATTTTCCGTAATGAATTGACATAAAAATTTGGTGTTGTATTAATCGTGCAATATTCTAATAATTATCTAGTACATTAACCGAACAATTTTGTTTCATATAAGACAGCTTTTATCCGTGGTTTTGCCCGCGTGTTTAAATTTAAGCGGAATTGACGGACAAACATCCAAACAAGGAAACTTTTACATTTATAAATGTCTGATACACTTTAGAACAAACGGTTACATTCACTGCAATAATTTTTCATCCTTATCAATCTACTAATCAGATGCACAAATATAAAGTAGTCCACTTTGAGCATTACATTTTTGAGCACCATATCACCTGGCATCTTATTTATGTGATAGGGATGCAAACGTACTAGGTGGTCGCCTGATAGTAAGTGATCACTGCTGCCCGCCCATGGACATCAACAACCATAAAAGGGCCGCGGATGCGTTGCCTGCCTTTACAAACAACATAGCCTCCTCAACTCAGTTCTGGCGACCTTACTCACCAGCAGAAACACTCTAAATATACTAGAACCTGAGTATAAATAAACTAAATAAACTAGATTTAAATACAACCGATAGGTGCTCAATGTGCAGGTGCTCAAAAATTGGAAGTTAGAAGTGGAATGGCGTATGTAGATAAATGATTGACTTACTTCTTGACAATCGCATTCGTCGTTCATCTCAGTAGATAGAAGTGATCTCCTGACTCTTCTCACAGATACTGCCTCGGGTTGATTCTCTAGGTCTTCTTCATAATCGGGTACCGGTTCGGGATCAGGCATTAATGTCGTTGTTGATGTAGTCGTTGAAGACGTTGTGTCGGGAACGGGTTCTGGTACCGGTTCGGGATCAGGCTTCAATGTGGTTGTTGATGTAGTCGTCGTTGAAGGCGATATGTCGGGAACGGGTTCTGGTGCCGGCTCTGGATCAGGCTTCAATGTCGTTGTTGATGTACTCGTTGAAGACGATATGTCGGGAACGGGTTCTGGCGCCGGTTCGGGATCAGGTTTCAATGTCGTTGTTGATGTAGTCGTTGAAGACGATGTGTCGGGAACGGGTTCTGGTACCGGTTCGGGATCAGGCTTCAATGTCGTTGTTGATGTAGTCGTTGTTGAAGACGATGTGTCGGGAACGGGTTCTGGTGCCGGTTCGAGATCAGGCTTCAATGTCGTTGTTGATGTAGTCGTTGAAGACGATGTGTCGGGAACGGGTTCTGGTACCGGTTCCGGATCTGGCTTCAATGTCGTTGTTGATGTAGTCGTTGTTGAAGACGACGTATCAGGAACGGGTTCTGGTGCCGGTTCGGGATCAGGCTTCAATGTCGTTGTTGATGTAGTCGTTGAAGACGATGTGTCGGGAACGGGTTCTGGTGCCGGTTCGGGATCAGGCTTCAATGTCGTTGTTGATGTAGTCGTTGAAGACGATGTGTCGGGAACGGGTTCTGGTGCCGGTTCGGGATCAGGCTTCAATGTCGTTGTTGATGTAGTCGTTGTTGAAGACGACGTATCAGGAACGGGTTCTGGTGCCGGTTCAGGATCAGGCTTCAATGTCGTTGTCGACGTAGTCGTCGTTGAAGACGACGTGGTTGAAGAAGATGTGTCGGGAACGGGGTTAGGTACCGGTTCCGGTTCAGGCTCTGGCTCTGGCTCGGGCTCTGGTTCTGGTTCTGGCTCCGGCTCCGGCTCTGGCTCTGGTTCTGGCTCTGGTTCTGGTTCTGGCTCCGGCTCCGGCTCTGGCTCTGGCTCTGGTTCTGGCTCTGGCTCTGGTTCTGGCTCTGGCTCTGGCTCTGGCTCTGGCTCAGGCTCAGGCTCTGGCTCAGGCTCCGGATCGGGCCCGGGCTCTGGCTCAGGCTCTGGCTCAGGCTCTGGCCCAGGTGTAGTTGTTGTCGACGTCGTTGATGTCGTTGAAGTTGAAGTTGTTGATGACGTTGATGAGCTACCAGGCCCCGGGGCCAATGTTGTTGTTGTTGTCGAGAGGTCTGGTAAAGTACAAGTTGCCAGTTGGTCTTCACTCACGGTTTCGCAGTTCTTGCACACGTAGCATTTAAGTGTGTTTACTGAAATTGATAGAACAAACAATAATTAAGTTTCCGACTTTACTTTGTTTTGTTTTATGATGGTACCAGCTTGAAGAAGTCTATAAACTCTCAATTTTAAGATCCCGAGTTTTAGTTTACTTTAACTCGGAATTATAGACGCTTGCAGAGCAAAGAATATTGTAAACTCGAAACATGAAGACCTGCTTGGTGAAATGGTCAGAAGTTGACTGTTAGATAAAAATATTGCGGGTCCGATCCCCGCACAGGACAAATATTTGTGACCATGAACGAACATGTCTGTTTGTCCTGGTCTGGGTGTTACAATGTGTCTATTTAAGTTTATTTGTCACACCACTGTTGATTCTGAAATCTGTAACACAAGAGCTTACGCTACTTAATACGGAGTCAGATCAATGTAGGTACATATATGATTTTGTGGGATAGTATTTTTTATGTATATCTTAAAGAAAAATTAAGACACTCACCTTGAACAGAATTTAGTGCCAATAGAACTAACGCCAAAAGGCGATATGGTGCCACTTTAATCAACCCCATTATTTCTGATGTCGTCACTCATATGCACTACAACTGATCTTTCACAACTAACAGTGTGTTCACAGGATTCTATTATTTATAAGCAGGATTTTTTAATACACAGTGTGTAGCAATAAATTGAAATTTTATATACATTCAAAATGATAGGTTGCATTAACAGGTTTAGAAAAGAAATGAATCCGTAGTATGGAAGCATAGTTGAGCATGTATTTAGGGTAACCGTTTTACCTCAGAAATCTCAGAAGTAAAAAAAAATCGCAGTATACCTAGTATAGTGGTTTATTAGCAAATACTTACGTACCCTTTAACTTTTGTTGACAAGTTATTGCTGCTGTTTATACCTGAAACCTTAATTTTATTGGCTTTGTTTTCATTATTGCTTGTTTTTCTTAAAGTTGTTAAATATTAGTAAACAGTAACTACAAATTAACCTATCATAAAATCTAGGGACTTTTTTTCAGATTCTAGTCTAATAATTTGTTGTTTACTTAATGCAAAAATAGTATGATTTGCAATAAAAATTTAATATAAAAATATATAACTCAAATGTATTCATTGAAGTCACTTTGCATCTGCATGGTCACCATTGCGTTCTTATCAAATGAATTTTTAATTATTTTCTCGATCTGTCTAATTACGTTCGTCATAAACTATCTTTTAACCGATTTAGTCACTTCCGATCTCTCGCAGAAAGTTTAGGTATGTTTTTCTTCGTCAGGAAAGAGTGATACGCGTATAGGTTATGCAGGACTCCAGATCTCAAAAGGAGACCTGCTAAAACCCCGACGGGGTCCCTCCATTGCATGGGAGCCGAGGAAGTTGGCGAGTTAGCCTAAGACCATGAGCAATCGCCGCTACTCCCTGACTCAGCTGGCCCACAATGGCTTAAAGGTTTTTTCCCTATGGCAACTATCTCATTCAATAGCTAAGCCTACCTCGGTTTTAAGACGTTTGCCGAATGCAGAAGTTCTTCTCATTCTTCTTTGCTTCTTCCGAAGTTAAGTGAAGTTGGTATTTCTTATTCTCTGGCGCCAGGTAGGGTGACCTAAAATATAATCAAAATCAAAGAAAATATATCTTTGTATTTGTACGTTCGCAGCGTGCCGAAAAGTTGTCCAAAGGGTTACATTGCTAGCTGCATATTTCACTTTAATCTTAACCTACTGTTAACAAACGTCCAAACACTACCAACGAATTACTGCGTGTTGTCTCTTTTTTAATTTTTAATTTTAATTTATGCTTTTAATAATAAATTAATTGAACATGCTGTATTTATAAAATGGGAGCATAGTTATTATACATTGCACTTAACTTGCATTTATCTAATGATAAATGAAACCCTTCAGATAAAGGGGAATGTAAAGCCTCTTTACAGATAAATAAAGGACAGAAATTGGAACAATAGCTACAAAAATGTCATAATATGTAAAAATAATGGTTTTTTTTATTGACTCAAGTAGGTTATTAAGTTAAGTACCTTTGAATATTGCATTACATTAAGTTTTCGGGTTGCCTTGATGGTTTTGTCAGTTTAAGGGTTAAATTCGCGGATCAGGAAAAATTCTTGTCGGTTTTTCCTTACACTCGGTTTTCTGATCACAAATGTTCATTTGGCAAGCGTGGCGATTAGAGAGTAACTCCTTTTTTTTACGAGGATATGGTTTCAAATGATGCCTTGGCCATGCAGTAGGTAATTTGCTGTGCCATTTGAAGTTGTTCGTGCAGAAGAAACACATAAGACCGAAAATACGATCTGTCTTTCCTGCACAATACAACTTGGGGCTCTTCAAGGCCAGAATAAATGGGCTTTTCCTAAGAAAGCACGCTCCATCGTAGACCGCATAGTTGTTTAACATCAGGCAACTTTGTGGTCAAGTGCTAGCTTAGTTCAAAATAAAAATAAAAAAAAAAAAAAATACGCTCAGTTGGGCAGGGTATGGGGTTAAGGCCGGCAACACATCAACGATACCTCTGGTGTCGCGGATGTCCATGGGCGGCGGTGATTGCTTACTTTATTGCGACACGCTAGCTCGTTTGCCGCCTCTGACATTAAAAAAGAACCACGTCGGTGGTTTATGTGGTTAGAGCGTTTGGCTCAAAAGCCGCGGAGGTCGCGGTTTCGAATCGCGCGGGGAACACCACCACTTTTTGCAGGTTTTTACAATTTGGTTATGATATCACCAAACCAGATATGATCTAAATTGTCTGCTTTCTCATGTGTGGATTGCGGGGGTCAGACGACCGTCGCTCTATTGTTATTAACAGGCTTCTCAATTAAGGTTCATTGTTGAAGCCTACCGAAGGCAATGGTCAAGGAAAAGAAAAGGAAAAGCACCAATGTACAGGACAATATAAGTAAATAAATAACACCGAGTAACACTTTTCATATCTTAATTTATTGCCATTTTAAAATAACGTACATACATTAAATCAGTTCGTTTATCATAAGATGACACTGATGCTTAACGTTAGCAAAAATACAAATATAAAAAGTGAGTGTAGTTACAGTTTAACAAGAAATGATAATAAAGAGATTCTTCACAAGTTATGGAATTGTTTTCTGTTATTATAAATATATTTTTGTACAATATCAAACAAATCTAACATTTATATTATACAACAGCACAATTATGTTTATAAATAACATTTGGTAAACTATTTAAAATTACGAGGATGTTCACTACGTTTATAATGGAAAAGGAATTTCAAGAAAACTGTTACATATTGGTATTATACTGGATTTGTTGGAAACGCCTAAAGTAATGGTTGGAATCAACACATCCTCTCGAACAATAGTTAACTCTAAGTTGCTTATACTATTCCTTACAGTAAAATTAGTATTAATTTAACAAAGCGAAAGTAACAACAATGAAATTGGACGGGTCGTTAAAGGCATTCGTCATTGGCCTCAATCTTAAACAGGCGTCTAGAAAAACATCAAAATAGAAAATTGTCCACAACACCAATATTGTACAAATAAATATAACATTGTGACCGCGATGTAAGCTGTTGTCATGCAAACACGCCATCTATCGTCGTATTGTCAAACTAATGTTGTTAAGTAGTAACGTGGAGAGGCGGTAGATGTCGCTGCGTGTTCTTTACATCGCGAGAGTTTTGTGCCGCTGAAGAGGTTTTAATGCCGGGATAGCGAAGCGGGAGCCAAATAGAAGCTGACCAATGACACTGTGTTACCAGCTTCGGTGGTTATTACTTGAAGTAGAGGTATGAGACGAGGAGGGTGAGGGCGAGGGGTAGGGACGCGGCGATGGAGCCGGCGCCGTTGCAGTCGTCCTTCATGCAGGCGCTGCAGTACGTGATCTTCTTGTTGGGGTCGATCTTGCCGTTGTTGTCGAGCAGCTCGCAGGTGTAGTTCACGTTGACGGAGTTCGCGTCGAGACACGAGCGGATGACTGTACCCGTTCCTGTGGACGAATATCGAGTATTTTACAATTTTATTACAACTTCGTGAAATAAATAAACTAGTTGACATGAAATATTTTTTTCTTCTATAAATATAATTTTTGCCGTTATTTTGCTAACTGTACACTGCAAATTAATATTGCTTTGTTTAGATAATGCTCTTAATGGTTAAACAATGATAATATGTTAAAAAATCAGATTGAGTTTCTCCAAAATATAAGGCTCTAAGTGAGTATTTAAAGTCACGTAGGTGCGTGGAAGTTTCACTAAAATGCTATATTTAATCCATTTATCGTAATTTTAACACCAATGACTCGATCAATATTTTTATATTAATCCATGCACATAAAAATAAGTTGTACTAACCAGTGATAATTTTGTGGCAGTATCGTGGCACAGGGCTTCCAAGATGCTCGTACGCTTCACTCGGCAGGAATGCGCGCAGGTACTGCCTGTTGTAGTTTATGGAGTCTTGGCTCTCGCAGTCCTTAAAAAAGGAAAAATATCAATTAGTTCAAGCAAAAATAAGTAATATTCAACCAAAGTTAAAAATTGTTTTTTGAAATCATCGTCGGTCGGAAGGGGACAGAAATTTTAAATTTTCGGAATCGGATTTTACCCAAAGGTTGGAGCAATATAGACTGCTCTTACGAGATGTTTATAAAGATTTCGATTTCATAAAAACTCCGAAAGAACTGATAGTTCCCAAGAATTTAAAATTGTTGCTCAATAAATCAGATCTAAATAATCGCCTACAAGAAGTTAAATAAAAGAAGGATGAATAATAGAAATAGGATCCTTACCACTGAAGGTCTGGTGCTTGTGTAGGGATCGGCACACGTGGGATCATTCTGACTGTTGCACTGCCGGCAGCGGAGGCAGGATCCTAAAATAGAAATGAGAACATCATTAATTTAGAGATGAAAAGGTCACATGATGGCGTAGAATACAAATTAATTGTACAATCTGCTCATTGAGCTTTTTGAATTTAGTGCAAAATTACATATACCCTTTGCATTCCATAATGGATACCTTTAAGGGAGGCATGAAGAAGTATCTTGCGGACCGGTATGGCGATCCCTACGGATAGGATACCACTTTGGTACCACATCAGATTTTATGGTAATTAGAGCTTCTCTTCCGCTTACCAACAGACTGAGCAGAGTCCGAATATACCGTGTAATATTAAAAAAAAAACAAATAAATCTCGAGTCACGATAAATGAATGAAATTCTGTCGAAATCAGCCGGAATGGTGACATGATCATATAATATAAAGCTGATTTTAAATCAGCTTTAAAATAAACTTTTAAATTTTCACCCAAATCATAACATGGACTAGTAGATACACTATAATTAGAGAGAGATGTTATTCTTAGCCTCGACGCCAGAGGTGGATCACAAACGCTACATTCTTCTTAGTAAATGATGTCATCATCGAAAAAGCTCCACCTAGTTTCATAGTAACAACTTACAGGCGTGTGTTAGTAAATATTATACTATTTTAGCTAAATTTTCAAGAAAAGCGGTCATAAATAACAATCGAAATAGAAAAGAAGTTTATACATTAATTGTTTTTCTTTTCTAACCTTGTATAACGCAATACATTCTTCTAAAAAGCTAGTTAATTAATATATGAAATAACTAGTTTTTACCCGCGGCTTTGCCCGCGATAACAAGAGAGATTCCTGAATTATCTAATGGGAGCATTTAATCGAGATAATAAATATCCTATCACCTAAGGTATGACTTCAGTCCATACCCTGCCTGTGTACAAAAAACCCGTTGAGTAGTTTCAGCATGATTGACGGACAAACATTCAAACAAACGAACTTTCTTATTTATAATATTAGTATGATTACCTTAGTATTAATTAATATTTTAATCACATTCTTTCTGTTTACGGGCAGTACGCATATATGTATGTATACAAAATGTCTTAACTACTCTGTATTCTTTAAATAAACATCTTACCACTTTTACCTCTATTGAAATACATTTATTCTCTAGTTGAATTATTTATACCAGTATGTTCGAGACTTAGCTATGACATCATTGAAGGTGAACAGAACTGGTTTCTGTTTACGACAAGGTACATGTAGTTTAACTTGATAGAGTCATCTGTAGTAATAGTGTCGTTGTTAGCACATCGGTCGCAATTGTCCTTGGTGCTTGAAATGTAGAAGTTTATGTATGTAGTGACTAAAACAAGAAGCAACTAGGATCAATTGGTCAGAACAATGCACACGGACTATGCTCAAAGTTGATTTTTTGGTCGTTGGATGTTTAAATGATGCGCTCGCAGACATATTCGAATTGATTTTTTTTGTAATTTTTATATTTGTGCTAAATATTAATTACGTTTACATATATTTTTTTAAATGTGTTTTGTGTGATACTATCAGTATATTGAAGAAATGACGCGCACTAGGCGTTAAGGACATAACAAGGAGGAATTCATCAGGTCAACTAACGGTCCCGCTGGGTTCAACCCCCTGCCTGAGATCAGATGAATTTAACTTTGTTAATAATTTTAAAAAATAAGTTAAAGTGTATTAATATTATCCTACAAGTTTTAGAGTTTAATCACGAGGTTGCAAGCTGTAGGTCATTTAATTAAAATATATGTTGACGAATTCTTACAAAACAATGGATGTAACCAACATCATAATATGCATTGCATTGTGAATGTGGACCAGAAAGAGATATATTTTAGTTTGAATCATATATACCTATTTTTATAATATCAGCAAAACTTTATCTGAATATTCTTGATGTACAATCTTCTATACTTATAATAAATCTGTAGAGAGGTCAATTCTGTACATTAAATATTTTTCCAAAATAACTATCAGGGGGTGTTTAGTGATCGATACTGATACCAAAAATGCAATCAGTAATATTTTTGTCTGTCTGTCTGTCTGTCTGTCTGTCTGTCTGTATGTTCCTTATAGAAACAAACACTACTGGACGGATTTTGACGAAACTTGGTACCATTATTCTTCATACTCCTGGGCATATTATAGGATACTTTTCATCACGCTACAATCAACAGGAGTAGCGTAGTGAAGGGAAATGTGGGGAAAACGGGAGAATTTACTCCATTTCTTAAGCTTCAGTCGCGTGTGCAGCCTTAATGGTTAAAGTCACATAGAAATCATGTATGACGGAAATATTCTACATAAAATTGCCTAAAAAATATCCCCCAACAGCATATGTCTATCTTTTATGGTTGACTCACAATAACACGTGCAACTCAAGATCCAAATTGGTTTGAACGCGCTAAGCTCAGGAACTACTGGTTCGAATTGACAAAACATTTTGTGTTGGATAGTCCACTTACCACTTACTATTTGTGGAGGTAGGCTTTAAACTTTAAGCTATTGTATATTCCTTTATTTTATTATTGTACCTAAATTTGTGCTAGCGAACTATTTAGTTCTAAAATGTGCCGATAGATGGCGCACCTCGCTAGAGGCGCGGCCGCGGATCTGAATCGCGGTGAACAGATGATTTTTCAAATGTATAAGGTCTCCTGATTATTCTAAACAATGATTAGCGTTCTCCTTCATTTAATTAGACTATTATTTCTATCCTGAGTAATTAATTCTATCCTGAGTAATTAGTCCCATAAAAGTGTGCAAGTTGACTGCTTGCATAATATAGACCGTTGTTTTATTCAGCTATTTTTAGTTTAGTAAGACTGTGTGCGGAAATCGTAATCCACGCGGACGGAGTCGCTGGCGGCCGCTAGTTCTCAATAAATTTATATTTGAAAGCACACAGACGCTAAGAAACCAACGCCTTTTAAGGTAGTTACGAGTAGGTATAACAAGTCTGTGCCTTAAATAAAATAAAAATAAAACTTCACTTAAGATATGAAAGTAATGTTATTGAGTTGTTTTTCAGAAATCTCTATACAGAAGGAAACAATGTCTTCTCTATAGCGTCCTTTATTTCCTCACCACGAAAACATCTCTATAAATTCACATCTAACACTTGTAATAACTCTGTTTGTGTGCCGTACCTACCTCGTTGTGTTTGGTTAAGGCCAATATCACACGCAATGATTTTCTTCATGATATTTTGTTCAACTCGCAATCTTTGTTTTTTCCAGAAAGTCTTAAATCTTTTTTTTTTATTTACTATAAGTGATATTTATTTATCTTTTTTTATTCAGATTGTGGAGGTGTCTTTTTACTTATACTACTATTGACGCTAATTAAGATATCGTAAGAATGAGGATATTTAAGGTTCTTTGTGGTCTACGCTACAACATGTATGATCAAACAAAACTCACTTCTGTGTTACCATAACCTTCTTTGTCATATAATATCAGTGTTACGATCACTTTAATCTCACTTATATAAAATATATGGAATCATGTGTAAACTGCCTTAAAATCGAATCGACATAACTAAGCAAAATTCTTCAGTGCGGGCGTTTTATCTGAAAAATATTTGTTTGAAACTATTCGTTTGTTTGTGAACGCGATGTAGTAGTTTCATTGCCTGCTTTTTGGATGATACGCTATTAGTTTCCAGCAAATAACTTTTCACATACTAGGATAGGGGAGACTATAGAAAACTTATTATTTTTCAGCACTAGCTTCAAGGTCGTTCATCGTGCCAACATACCCAGTGCTCCAAAATGGATGCAACTGGAAAAATAACATTTTTTATGTGATAGAGGCAATGAACAAGAGGGTCCTCTGATGGTAAAGATCACTGCTGCGCACGGACATCAACAACCGTACAAGGGTCGAAGCTGAGGTCTGGCGACCATACTCAGCAGCAAAAAAATAGCACAAAAGTTACCAAGTGTTTTTTACTGTGATCTTCTGTGGAGTGGAATGTTATGTGAAGATACTTCCCCAGGCGAGCGGCTCATTTTATTGGAAGTTCCACAAACAAAGCTCTACTTCGCTTAAAATTCTTCTGATAGTATTAATCTTCTCCTAGCCATGCAATGTTCAAATGCTCTTCAAAACCGTATAAAGTGGTTAAGTGCAACCCAGGTCAATGAAACAGTCTCGGTAGACAAATAAATGAGTATACGCTATGCGTCAGGTTCAGGAATAAAAGGAGACTCATAGGTTAATTCAATTTGCAACAAATTCGCAACAATAGTCTTTAATACTTGCGTCATAAAGCCGATTTAGATTCGAAAATAACGCTAGCATCAATTTAGCGTTTCTGTGTTGCAGAAAGTGGTTGGGTACATATATGCTATTTTAAAGAGAACCATGGAAGTAGTGCATATTTGAATGTTTATAGTGTGGTTAATAGCAAGAGTTGGTGGATCAGAAATGAATAACTCAAGGAAAGTTGTGTATTAAAATGTTTTTTTATTAATAACTTAAAAAATCGTATTTTCACTTCCCGTCTGAATTTTCTGTGCAAAAGAAAATTATGAATCTGGGAAATGGACGGATTTAATAAAACTGAAAAGGCACATAATCTATATCATTCAACTTAAGAAAAGTTTTTGATTTACATCATTTGGCTGCACGCTTTAAGATGACATTATGGAGGTACATAGGTACTCACACTTTCCCCCTTATTTTACTAAGATTAGGGCCATACAAGCTTACGTCATATTTATGTGTACTGTCATGTAACAGGTAAATAATCGTTTATGCCATAAACGTACGAGTGGCATTGAGATGATGTGAGGTCAAGTCGCCGTTTTGTATTGTTGTTTTTGTTAGATCACTCAAGCTTGAAGTTTTTTCTGGTACAGATTTTATCTTAAGTAGTTTAAAGGACACGCCCAGGTTGACTTTTTTTGTAAGCGGAGATATTACTCATTTATATGAAGCACTATGATGAATGGGAAACAAGTATAAAATAAATTAAACCTACAAAATGAGCTTCTTAGTCAGCTGTGCTCCGCGTTATTTGGGAAAAAAGATCTTTGAAAGCAATTTCCCATTTTAAAAAATATTTACATCATGAAATCAATTTGAACCAGTAAAGTGTTTTTTTTTCTTTGTTTGAGACACCGATTAGTTTCATTTGTATCGTACTTAAAAGAAAAAATATGCATGAGTATATTTAACATTTGCATCACATTTATCCACAAATTGACTTATACTACAGAAGGTAATTATTGTGATGACACATGATAAATAGAAATTAATTAAATGTTAAGGTACGTCCTTTAGCACACTAACAGCAATATGAACTATACCTTTTATACTCATTTAGCGAAAGTAGAAGTGCCGACTAATTATTACTTTACTAATAAGATTACTCGTATGCTAGCACAGCTATGTCAACACATTTAGTATATACCATCGGCATGTTATTATACAAAGCGTTCAGTGTAAACGCTCGATCAAACGACAAGGCAGTTAGTCGATGATGTCATCTGGCACCATTACTCCTACCTTGTGAATACCTAACAGGGCCACACCGCAGAAACACGAGGTCTACATACACTATTAACGCTGTTTTACTTTCTAGAACGTTAGTATCAAAACTTCTTAACCCTGTATAAATTTATACAATACAATATACCTAACATAGTATAATATAAAATCGCTCCCCGGATACCATTACATTTTGAATAATGTCAATTACCCGGTATTAATTATAGGTAATCAGTTAAGCAGAGCCGATTTCAAATACATTAAAATAGAAAAACACAATTTAAATGTCCCTTATATCGTGTCTAAGACATCGGCAAAAGTCTTTGTATATTGTAATACAGTGACCCAGAAATAAAATAAAATAGGTAAATACTTCAAATGATAAAATTTGTTTAGAAAAAAATAATAATACAAATATGTACTTTATTCAGTCGTCAAAGAATTCAAAATCGATTATTTACGAATTTGCATGACTTATTGCTATCCAAATGTATTCTGTGATCTCCGTCCGAGTAAAATAGACCGTGTCTGACCGCTTACTGGGATGGTTAAGATAAAATTAGTTGCTTGCTCCAATTCCAGATTTATTTCGATGTCTGTTAGAGGAAATCTTTCTCACAACTATATGGTACATTCAAAGTTTTCAAAAATATCAGATTATTCTTGATAAGTTATCCGATTAATCCTACTACAATTATAAAGGCGAAAGTTTGTATGTGTGGATGTATGGATGTATGGATGTTTGTTACTCTTTCACGTAAAAACTACCGAATGGATTTGAATGAAACTTTACCACAATATAGCTTATACATCAGAATAGGTAACACATAGGATATTGGAAATCGAAATCCACGCGGACGGAGTCGCGGGCGGCCGCTAGTAGCCCATAAAAGTCGATATAATATGAGCATAGAGTTACTCGTACCAGTCAGTATGATTATCAGGAACATAATATTAAAGCGTGGGACCAAAGTCGTTTAGATTTCTATAAACATTGCACTTGAGAGCTCGGTTGGTAGCTTAGTAGTAAAAAGGCCACGGGATCTATGCGTGAAAATACGATTTATTCAGTGGATATCGGGCAGAGTGGAGAGCCCTAGGTGAGGACTCTGTCCAGCATTGGACTGCGATAGGCCGATGATGATGACAGTGTCAAATGACGACAAACTTCGTGACGAAGTTATTGTACATACGCAACACATATATGTACCCATATAATATGTATGTATTTACAAAAGAAGTATATTAGTAATGTTTATCCGTTATCTGGCACCCATAGCACAAGCTAATGCTTAGTTTGGGGCTAGATGGCGCTGTGTAAAAAATGTCCAGAGATATTTATTTATTTATTTATTTAAAATACGTAATTTCTTTTATCAAAATACGTAGGTACTACTTCACGAAAGTGTGCGCAAGCACAAGTGTTTTGATAAACTAATTTTAGCTAACAATCCTTAGACTCTGGATCACATCTGGACTAAACATTGGTTAATTATAGTTTTATACATGAGATACGAAGTTTTTATTTAGCATTTGAGGTATACTGAGATACTTGTGGTTATTTATTACCAATAAACAAAATAAAATCTCTTTGACGAAAAAAAGTTACTAAAACGTCCTCTAACTTTTTGTATTTTCATTTAAATCCAAGGTTCAGAGAAATAATGCACCAAAATTACAATAATTACTTAAGAAGGCAACCGAAAGCATTTAAACGAATGGATCCACTTAATCTCGCGTCTACATTTTGTCCCTCCCGCAATATTATTCTGTTTTGTGTTTTTTCCATTTCCTGGCAACATTCCAAGCATGGCATTACTATGTTTTGCAAGGTGTCCCAGTTATATTTTCCATTTAAAACGCTAACAGAAACATAAACTTCAACTTTAAAAAGAATTCAGTATTCAACTTAAATATTATTAATCATAGGTACGGCGCGGCGTGGCATTTAAATGCATAGCGTTTAAAATAACTTTTAATGCGCTTAATAGAAGTACATATTTTAACTTTTATCTCTGTTCATAAGTTGTAAAATGATTATTTGAATTCTACTTAGGTAAATGTTTTTTTTTAAATACTTAATAAATACATACCTATCACACTTATCAAAAAATACTATCAAGCATTGCATGTATTTCATTTTTCATTCGTTTCTTAACTGTCTTTTTAAAGTTGCCATTTCGGTGACCTTTACATGCGTATTTAGATGAATGTAATGTAAGTAATGTGCTCAAAAATAGTTGGAACTAAAATTACTTTTGCATGAACTTTACAACGGTTACTTCGTTTACTTAACTTTATTTACATACATTAATTTATACCGATATATCAGGGATACTTAATTAATATTGAGACAAACGAAACATTGCGAAAACAAATGTGGTGATACTGTTCCTATATTGGTGAAACAATCTTCACTTTACTCCATACGCAATAAGGCTTATGAGTTCTATAGAAATGTATGGACTGTAATGAGTCTATCTGAAGTCAGACAGCGTTTGTATTTTTTATTAAGGAAAGCAACCTTAAACGATGTCCAAAGTACGTGATTTATATTCCAAGGCGAAGGCTATGCCGTCATATGTTGCTAATAGATCAATATTATTATGATATTAGCTAAGATAAACGTTAAATCTGGTCAAGTGGCGGTGGGATACGCCCTTTATTTTTAAAGCAAGTTATTTTTAGAAAAATAACTTTCATAAAAAAAACAAGTATTGTTTTCAAGGTCAACAAACATTGTAACAATTGACGATTTCAAAATAACAATTAGGTATCATGGATTGGTTTTCATGCTGCTTCTTCTCGATAGTTTGCCTTCCGAAGCAGGCCTTATGGCCTATGACTCTGTAATATTGTGTATTTTTATTATTGTAATACGTTATGGCAACTTCCAGATTTGCGCTCAGAGCTTATAAAACTATGACTAGAAAAAGCTTGCATAAATGATCACAGTTTGATGATAAACAAGTCTTAACATTAAATTAAAAGTCGCCATCGGCCCTTTAACGTACCTACGGCTACACACACAAGTAGTACACTCAATGGTAACATAACTATAGTGTATAATATACATATACATATAGAGAACCTCACTATAGTCGTAATGTTATCAAATTATTGCTTGAAAACCATTTGAATGCAAATAAATTATAATGACTTTCACAAGCATGTTTGATAATTTCAATTACCCTTGGGGGACAGGTAAAACCTATGTTATCTTTTTGATTCGACAAAGAGGTAACATTTTTATTGTTGCGAGCCCGTGGCTCCGTCAACGTGGATTTAGGTATCCGCACACATAGTGTTAAACTTATAGCCTTAGTCTTCATCTAAGAAAAGACCTTAGTCAATGGGCTATCCAACACAAAAGTAATTGAACGTAGACCAATTGATATACAATTCGAACCTGAGATAAGCGCGATCAAACTTCAAACAAACAAACTCCTCAGCTTAATTATGTTAGTATATAGGTAGGTAGATAAGCAAAGATCTGTCAGTTACAACCTAAGTTCTAATTCGTATCACAAATTCACAATACGACACGCGACGCTAGCAAACTAGTTGAACGAAGCCATCATTTGACCTCGAAAGTGACATCATCATTACTTCTAAACAATATAATGATCGAAGGATTTTCCTCTGATGATATCATTTATCTATTGTTTTCTTGTACGTAAGTAACTACTACATAAAATGAAATTTAATTGCAAAGAAATAAATATATTTATATAAATATTTATTTATTTATTTCTCAACAAATAATACGAAACTTAAAGTTTGTTTGTTTGAACGAGCTAATCTCAGGAACTACTGGTTTGAATTAGTAAATATTGTTGTTATCCAGTTCAAAAACATTGATCCAATCCATTCAAAAAAATAATCCAACAAAAAAAAGTATCAACATTTATCCAATTAAAAAGCATTAATCCATGTTATCATCATACGCGTCCAATAAACAAGCAGTATCAGTGGAAAATATGTAAATCCTAGTATTCCCCTGCGGCTTTTCCCGTTATCAAGATTCCTGTTTTATCCCATGAGAGCATTCAATCGGGATACAAAGTATCCTATCACCTAAGTCATACCCTGCCTGTATCCTGTATACCAAATTTCATCAAAATCTGTTCGGTAGTTTCAGCGTGATTGATGGACAAACGCTCAAACAAACAAACTTTCACATTTATAATTTATATTAGTATGATATTAATTGACCTGAACGAATTCGCGGGTAAAAGCTAGTAAATAAAATAATCATGTAACTTCGTTAAGCCTGAGACCATTTAAGTCGTATTAAACGGCTGATATCAAAACGTCTAGACGGAATGCATGAATATGATGCATAAATAAAATTTCGTGATAAAAATACATTCGGTACTTCGTATCTAAACGTTGTACCGTTTTTTACCAATTTGAGATTATGTACCTGTCTCACTATTTCGGTTCGGTTCGGGATTTGAACCTGGTAACGCGGGATCGGCCGTCGCTTATTAAGTTACACGCTTAGGCTAATGCACTAACTACAATATAAAAATACTAGCGGCCGCCCGCGACTCCGTCCGCGTGGATTTCGATTTCCAATATCCTATGTGTTATTCTGATGTATAAGCTATATTGTGGTAAAGTTTCATTCAAATCCATTCAGTAGTTTTTACGTGAAAGAGTAACAAACATCCATACATCCATACATCCATACTTACAAACTTTCGCCTTTATAATAGTAGTAGGATATTTTAAACATAAAAGTTGATTAAACATTATATAGGTACTCTAGCCACAAAACGGATTATATCAACTCACATTATTTTGTATTCGTCTGAAAAAGCGTAGATGCTTGCTTTACAAATACATACACTAAAACAATGAGTCTCTTGGGACTTTTCCAAAATAAATACACAGTTCATTCTATGCCCTATATTTTTCTAATAAATTACTGGCATAAAGTCTTCTTTAGTAACGCTATATGTTTGATTAAAACAAGAGACTTATTTGTGTGTAAGAATATTGACGCCTAAACCTACTTAATAAAAGTTACTAGAACTTTCATTTATGTACGCTATTTGGAAAATATAGTATTTAGTAAAAATCAAAAATAATAAACAAAACTTTTCTCTATCCGAGATAGCACATGTAGGTACTTCAGCGTTATCATAAACAACAAATCTTTGTTTATTACTCACTCTGAAACTATCTCTAGATAACAAATAACAAGAAGCTATGAAAATAAAGCCTTTTTTAGTTTTGCACGCTTTAAAAAAAATTACACGCCAATAAAAGTTTCGCCAATCATAATCACATCGCATTCAATATTTTTCAATTATGTACCTAAATGCAAATTAATTTTACGTCTACCTAAACCACTTGATAAACTTAAAACTAAATTCTAAACACAAATCGTACACTAAAGGATAAGTAAAAAAAAACAATCCAACATCTAAAGTGCCGGCCGGCCTGCACTTTATCATCGATATCTTATCGTTGGCTGTTTAAGCGCTATTTGTTTTCCTTTGCTTGAAGAAAAAAAAGAAAAACGTACCAATTTCGAAAAGTGCCAGTAATACGGCGAAGCTGAGGGCGGTCACTCGGGCCATGGTTGCGTTGGTTACGGGCGGTCGGTTGTCACTGGCGAGTAAGACTGAGCCAGTGAGTGAGCGAGCCCGCCCGACAGGGCGACGCCGGAGAACGCATTTACACGTACCGTAGGATGTGGCCCCATCAGCTAGAACGAGGATAGTTCCACAAGTTTTACTAGTTTTTGGACTTTACAATGTATGCGAATTGAGTCGCAAAGTTTCTTATTTTGTTTGAGAAGCACGCTTTAGAGCGACGTGGAGGGAACCTGCATTTCCGAATTCCTAATGGAAAGTAATAAAACTTTTAAAGTACATAGAAGATTTTGCGGTCTTTGCAATACTACATACTTGTAGATCAGCACACAATGCCATTTAAAATCTTTTAACAACCAAACTATCCTATACCTTCGCAATGATACCAAATCAAAAATATTTCTGTGTCTGTAATTTAAACTCCGAAGTTTCTTTACGACTATAAAAATACTCTTGTATAATAAACAGATTGCCAGAATATGAATCATCTGCTAATCCCAACTAATATTATAAATGCGAAAGTAACTCTGTCTGTCTGTCTGTCTGTTACGCTTTCCCGCTTAAACCTCGCAACCGATTTTGATGAAATTTGGTACAGACAATCTTTAGACCCTGAGACAGAACATAGGCTACTTTTTATTTCGAAAAAAAGAAATCCACGCGGACGGAGTCGCGGGCGGCCGCTAGTAATAGATATTATGTTTGGTAGAAAAAATAAATAACGACTCTTTTAACCTTCCGATAAACACGGGCGATTTATATAGATTTAATTCCGTAGATATACCAAAAAAAAGGGGCCATGTCCTAACTGTCATAAAATCTGTTCATGGCTTGCCGATCTGATCATAATAATAATTATTAGTGTCCGACCGAAGCTTCGGCTTCGGCTTCGGCTTCGGCCACCTTCGGCCAAAAAATCCACCTTCGGCGAAACCTTCGGCTTCGGCCCGATTTTGGGCCGAAGCCGAATGTTTCGCCGAAGGTCCGAGCGACCGACGAGATTGAACAAACTGTGACCAAAGTCATGAAGCGGCGGGTAGTCACTGTCAAAATATCACATTGCATGCATCAAAACAAGTTCGTACGTGTATTTAAACGAGAGATTTGTTTGGAATTTGTGCTTATCAATAAAATTGTGATACATTATAGTCTAAGATCCCGCTATACAAGGACCTTCATCGAGATGCTTAATGAATGAAACATATTTTATACATAATTTTACATGTCAATAATTATATTGGGCTGCTTATTAAATTTCAGTTTGTTTTCAAAACAGTCATTACCTCATTAGTTCTATTGTAATTGTTACATTTAATTTGAATATTGCAATGAGAAGTTTTTTTTTTTTTTTATATTTATAAGTTTAGTTTTGGCCCAGTCGAGTAAAACAAAGACATAAAGAAATGATAATTTTTTACCAGTAGGCAAATCACAAAATATATCATCAACTTCTCTAAGAGACAGTCAATGTAAACCGTCAATATTGAGATTTTGAAATAATTTTTAATATTAATTGTAGCTTGTAGACCATATTGAGCAGAATTAATTACTGAGTCCTGAGAAAATATAAACCTTCGGCTTCGGCTTCGGCTTCGGCCGAAGGTCGTGGCAATAGCCGATTATTCGGCTTCGGCTTCGGCTTCGGCCAAAAATAGACCTTCGGTCGGACACTAATAATTATTGGTGTTTTTTTCCGCTTTTCACGCATGAAATTCAGCTTAGAAAAAAAGGTGAAGATTACTAATTAATTAAATACGCCTATACGTTTACTAGAAAAAAAATCCTAATGGCTTATTTTTTAATTATGTTCAGGAAAACAGGAGCGATGGTGTCACGAAGTTCAACGGGAAAAACTAGCTAATTATGGTCACCCGTTCCGACCGACACTAGAACAAACTCTTGCTCAACTTGACCCGTCACGTATGCTGCCAATACATCATGGCTGTGTCATCTATGAGTACGTACGTGACGTAAAGGACACCATAATATATTCAAAACAACAAATATATTCACAACAAAAAACGGGAGGTATAATAGAGTTGAATTTCCACTCGAATGAGCCAAAAGGAATTAGTTCCTCAGTTGGGGAAAGTATGGGGTTTTTAAAGACATGCAATGCATCTGCGACTTATGGTTGATGATGTCCATGGCCACTTATGTACAGTAACAGGTGAATATCGAGCTCGTTTGCCTTACATGAGAAAAAATCTCGCCGCTCCTCGGAGTCTTTAAGAGAGGTTTCCTCGAAGGAGGTGTGTGCCAAATTGTTTCAACTTCAAGCACCTTGCGTACAAGGGCCAAGGGCTTGCAAGGTTTGCTCTTTGATAGAAAAATCAATTTACAGCCGCATCAGACATTATAATATTGGAGAATAATCTAAGGCACCAACAAAGCATTTAATCCGAAAAGCCTCAACGACTTTAATATTGTCCTGTGAGCTAGGTATAGGTATTTGTGTAATTTTGTACACTAAAATAAACATAAATTATCATCCCATGAATGTCTTTAATGCAAATCGAAGCTCAACTATGTCACTTATTTCTCTTACATCTCTTTATACGAGTAATCAGTGAATATGATACATTGATACAACATATGATACAACATAGTGCCAGACAAATTAATATTAAGGACAGTAGCACTGAGATTAGGTACAGGCAACTTGATTAAACTTGGCACATATTCTCCAGGAATTGGGTTATAAGCCGAGCGGATTATTAAGAATCGGAACACTTAATCGATTTCATCGAGATATCAGATCTATAGACACTTTTCAAAGCACTTTCTAGTTCGGCAATTGGCATTGAGCTTTCTACTATTATAGGACTCCGGTTTGCGTTGATTTCATAAGTAATTGTGATGACGTCTTTAATTACCTTACATTTTTTTTCTTATGTATCAACGATCTAATATTACCAAGTCATAAAAGGGTCGTTTGCCTTACTTCAAACTGCAGGAATGCATGCTATTCATTAAATAAAACAACATAAATTGATAAAAATTGCGGTTTGATAAAATAAATAAACGTAAACGCTATTTTTAGTAAAGTAGTTTCGTAAATATAAGAAAATATTATGCGTGCTGTTCATAAATTTACGTGTAATCTGAATAGTAGTAATGTAAATTAAGCTTTCGAGCTAACACATTCATGTAAGGTCAAGTATTTCTAAAAATATGACGTTTTATGTCAACTACAGCACACACATAAAGTAAGCATTGCACCCAGGCCAAGTTTTAACAATAAATCATAGTACGACGTATCGTGAAGGTTTTAAAATAAACGTTAAGCTTAATGGTACAGTTGACATAAATAGCTGAGCTTTTGAGCTTGTCAAAGTATAACTATTATAAGCAAAACGAGTATTAAATTGAATTTTTTTTTTCTTTATTTAATCCGCGATGTCTCCCGCGACTATCAAATGCGTTATCGTAGGCAAGACACAGGTTATGACGTAACAATTGAAACGCCTCTGTATTCTATTATTTATATTTTATACAAATGTCGTGTTCAGCTGTAATCGGGGTGCAAATTTAATATTGTATTACTCATAGATTTTAGTATCATGTCATAATTTGTACTTTGTAGCTGTACCTTAATAAATAAATAAATAAATAATTTATTTATTTTTAGACCGACTCAGGAAGTAGTGTCGAGATATCAAACCATTCAACTAAAAATAGATTTTATAGCCTCTGTTGTAACAGTTTAAAGGTCAGGGTGAATGTACCTTTGCTTTTTTAACCACCTTTGAAAGAAGACGGTTTTAGCAATGTTATTTTTTTTATATTTTCTCAACGTTTTCTTATCATGATAAATAATGAACGATCAATATATTGGTTGATGAATAATTGTTTTGGGATTCATAAAAAAAGATAAACAAATCTATTCGTCTTTTGAAATATCCTGTATAATCGAATGGCTAATAAGGTGATTAAAGTTGATTATGGAATATTTGTTAGCTGGGTGTTACCTGCCTCAATTTTCGTTGTAAGTAGTTTTTATATCTGTGTCCCTACTAATAAAAATATAATAAAGCTGAACAGTTTTTTTTGTTTGTTTGTACGAATTGAAAGTCCCCAGTATTATGGGCAATGATTTAAGATAGGTATGCCCTGAATGGTATTATTTTTGTTTACGAGACGTATATATTCGTTAGTACTCGTAAGTTTACTATGCGATCTGAAGCGACCTGTCGCTTCACAATACTGGCCCTATGTCAGAGCGAGCAAGGAGAAGGCATATCTAACCATTTAAATATATAGTTATTCGTAGACGTACTAATTATTATGAAATAAGACGTCTAATTACAACTGAGGACACCGACTGTTACAAACAAAAGTGTACTCATATGTACATAATGTAGGCGTGGAAATGTCTTTTAATGGCGTTTTGGGTGTTTCCAAATATGTTTGCACAAAAAATATTTAAGCACATTCATTGTCTTGTACTCATAGAACTAACCTTGGTCAGTTGAAACGTCTATATCTTTACTAATATATAAAGCTGAAGAGTTTGTTTGTATGTTTGTTTGTTTGTTTATTTGTTTGTTTGAACGCGCTTATCTCAGGAACTACTGGTCCGATTTGAAAGAATCTTTTTGTGTTGGATAGGATACGAGCAAGGCTTTAGGCTAATGAAAATCAAATTCCACGCGGACGGAGTCGCGGGCGGCCGCTAGTTATAATATAACTAGCAAGATACCCTAGCTTCGCACGGGTGCAACTAAAATTATCATTCGAGTATATCATGCATGTAATATACACATGAACCTTTCTCTTGAATATCAATAACTGTTAAAAAGAAACGGCATAAAAAATAGGAAGCGTAGTTTCAAAGATTTAATCATACATAGGGACAGACTGAAGAAAGTGACTTTGTATTATATGTACTATGTAGTGATACTAGTAGTTGAAGCTAAATGACGCAATGTATAAAATGTCCAAGGACGCCCGCATTTTCCAGTTATTCCAAGGAATGAAACCCACTAAAGGAAAGCCAGAAATACAGTAAATACTTACTTTCCACATAACTCTGTTGGATAGCATTGTTTGTGTCGATATTGTTTGTTCACAATGATGAGGCTACGAGTTGTATTCAACAAGCGTAACTTTCCGCAGTATAAAAACGTTAGTAGGTGTGGGAAATAGCACAGAACTCGAACAATGATTCCATAAAGTACAAAATACGCTGCATTACAAAATGTTTAGAAAATTGAACCTTATTTTGACAGCGGTATTTGTCAGTATCGATTGTCAGGGACATTGGGTCGACAGATGATGCACCTATAAATGTTAGTGGTGGTAATTGCACGCGAAAACACTAGTCAACGTCATGCTGTGTGACTCGGGTGTGAGTCAACGCGAGTACTCGATACCTAGAGTCATTGACGGAATTAAAATTCACGTAATGTCATTATTTTGGTATTACCTAAACTGTTGAACGGTAGGCGAAGCATGAACGGGTTTGATTAGAGAATACCAAAGTAGATTAATTGTAACTGCAATAAAAAGTTAGCTTCTTTGAATCTGTCTCTCATAAAATTACTTGTTTGTTCTGTCCTGCAGAGATTACCTCGGTCAGTTGTGTGACGGTTCTGATATCAAATTTCTATCATCTTCAATATTTTTGTCTTATAAATTATCAAAAAATTTGAGTATCTTGAAACAGGAATCCTCGTCAGCAATGGTGGTATGGTTCCATCTTACTAATGTCTGACTGCAGGTAAATTGCGAATTGGTGATCACAAACCTTGACTGTATTTGGAAAACATTTGCACGACCCGATTACCGAACCCAGGACCTCGAGACCACAGCCCTGTACCTAAACCACTAAACCCTTGAGGCGTTGTTTGAATATCAGTCCAAACATCTAAAAATCGCTTACACAACATCATAATAATATCGTATCTAGACGTTTGTAAGAGGGTAGTATGATTCAGTAACTTTCAGAGGGTCACTATCTAGGACAGCCGGATTTATTTGTGGCTGAAGATATTTATAGCGATGTTATTCGTTCCTTTGATCAGACAGTGTGACGGCGTCCCCATCCCCCACCCAAAAGAACTTTGAACTTTAACCCCCAAACTTAGTGTCCTATCAAATTATATGGAGTATATAATGTCAACTTGGATAATAATAAACTTACTTACTTAACTACTGGAGGAAAGACTCTATTTTATTCTGTGAGCGCTCGACGAATTCCATTTTGATTTCTTCTGGTGAAATCTTCTGAAAAATAAACACATTACTCGGCTCGTACCAAATATTGTTGGGAAGGGAGAGGAATGTCATCGGTGAAGGTGATCGTTAGTATACTATAAAGAGGCCCTTACACGCTGGGTCGCAAGTCCCAGGCGCCGACTGCCATTCCTCTCTGTTCCACACGATGGACCCGACACCCGCTCGGAGAACCCATGGATAGCTAAGAAGTTCGTCTCTGGAGTAACACGCCAATAGCCTAGCTCCAAACTAAGGAGAGTTACCCATATAACAAACTAGCGGCCGCCCCGCGACTACGTCCGCGTGGGTATTGGTTTCCGTACGTACACACATAGTGTTATACTATGGCTAGCCTCGAAAGTCTTCCTCGATAAATGGACTATTCAAAACATTTTTTTTTTCAATTTGAACCTGTAGTTCCTTCAGACAATCGCCCTCAAACAAACAACTGCTCAGCTTCATTATATTAGTAACTAGGTGCCCGCCCCGGTTTCACCCGTGGTAATTACTTAAATGTATTATACATACAAACCTTCCTTAAGAATCACTCTATCTATTAAAAAAAACCGCGTCAAAATCCGTTGCGTAGTTTTAAAGATCTAAGCATACATACGGACATACAGCGAAAGCGACTTTGTTTTATACTATGTATTGATGATAAGCTAACTTACAATCCCTAAATCCAGTTTTTTATATAAACAATGATATTCCACAATCCTTTCATTGAATGCGACGGGACGTTTCCCACTTTCCCGTACGTCACTACATCAAGCGTTTATAGCCTTCGGGTACCAAAACCGATCGACTATTAGTAGCTATCGAACCATCTAGGAAGTTTCACATCGTTGAGTTAGCAAAAACACCATAATAAACTTTAAGTAGACGGGCCCGTTGGTATAGTGGTCAGAGACCCTGGCTGGCTACAAAATCAAGGACCGCGGGTTCGAATCCCGCTAGGGGAAAATGATTGTGTGCTGAACATCAGCATTTGTAATCGAGTCATGGATGTTCATAAAGTATTTAAGTATTTCTATCCGTTCCTCACTTCGAAATGCCAAGTTTGGGGCTAGGCAATGGGTGTGTTAGTCCAAGGAATGTGTTATTATAATTTTTATTATTTATAAGTGTAGGAACACACTAGGCTGAAATAACTAGCTGAAGTTCAGTGTTCGGCGGCAATGCATTTTCGATACAAAATTACGTCTACACTATCTACTATTTAAAATTACCTAGGTATGTCATATCATGAACTCGGAACGTAAATTCAGCCGCGTAAATACGGTCGCGTTTTTTCCACAAAGTATGTTCCTACACTGGATAGAGATATCATAGCAATGTTTACTTCTTTATCAGTTTGGTTCTCAGAATCTTTTTGTTGCAAAATGTTGCGAATCGCTTGTATAAATAAATCATTATCGTACTATCTGATAATGTTACTAAGCTGAAGAGTTATTTCTAATTTCAAAAATTATGTACCTACTTCTTGTACTCATACGAAAACAATTTTATGGATTGAAAATTATTGGATATTAAATATAAAATTATTACTCTTTCTCTGAAGTATAAAGTTACATCACATTACGGACCATCAGGTCTAAATATTATAAAGCAACTCGAAATTCCTAAATCTTATTCTTCATGAATATCTCAAAAATGGCTCCTTCAGTGATTCATCCCACAAAACGTTTGTCACAAAGGGACGAATCACTGAATTCGAAAAATCATTTATTTTTCGTTCTGGATTCGTCCCATTATGTTTTTTTTCGCATTTCTAACAATGTATTTGTAAATTTATATCAGCAAAAATAACGAAAATAATAACATAAGAGGTATTCTGAAAGTTTGTTTTGTAAGGAAATCATCGCATCAAATTAGATAATGAATTGAACCGAGACATGCAAACGAAGCATAATTTCTGAATCAAAGCAGCGTTTGTGACATATTTATAAACATCATAAAACTGTTATTAGGTATATCATTAGCGGTAATGACCGTCAATTTGAACATAATGATTGGAAATAACGTGTTTTTCTTATATAAACTTAATTAGAGTATCAAATCAATCACCCACAACTTTTGACGCAGGTGACAAAAACATATTTAAAAATGAAATTAAGTAATTAAATACAGCACGCTTTGTACCAGTAATTGATAAATAATGATACACATTAAAGAAACCGCTCGATGGCCTAGTGGTTAAAGTACCGGGCCGAGATCTCGAGGTCCTGGCTTCGATTCCCGGGTCGGGCAAAGTCAGCTTTTCTGAACACAGCCCAGGATCGCGATCACCAATCTGCATTTGGCAAGCATGGTGATTAAGCCAAAATCTTTGTAACGAAGACATGATTTCAAATGATGGAGGCCTTTGCCCTACAGAGGGACATTAATAGGCGGATACTAGTATGTTATTATATACAGCCCACTTTGAACTTGTTTCGATAATAATTGAAATGAAAATGCTTCCTTCAAGTAGGAAATACCTAACAAACGTACTGTTTGTTTTAAACTAGCCCGGTGTACCACACCCATTCATTAATCACACACAATGGTGTTAGGTATTTCACCAAATAATTACTACGTACTTTAATCAAGTGACTCAATAATATTTTAATTAATCATGAAACGCAAGACGTAATTACCTGATTGAAATATGCCGTAAACAATGATTCATTCCCATTTGCATGAAAACATCCTCATAATGAGATGATTTTCTCTTCAGTATTGAATACGGGTCTCGATAAATAAAGAAGTAAATAAATAAACTCATTGAACGAACACACCAATTGCCTAGCCCCAAACATAACTTGAAGCTTGTACTATGGATGCTAGGAAATGGATACTTAAGTACATACTTTTTTATCATCCATGACTCGAGAACAAATGCCGATGTTCATCACACAAACATTTGCCCCTAGCGGGATTCGAACCAGTGGCTGTCGGTATTTTAACCAGTATCTGACCACAACACCAACCGGCCCGCCAAAATATCTTATAACTTAATACAAAAATATACCTGAAATTAAGTGGCATCATAACATTTATAAAAAAACATGCAACTGCATTTTCAACAAACCCGTTCAGTAATTTCAGAGGGATTGACGTATAAACATCTAAAAAACAAACTTTCACAGTTATATTAGTATTATGCATTTATAATATTAGTATTGTTATTTGTAACCTTAGTTGTGTCCGATAAATATATTAATTGGTAAAAGCTGAAGTGTTCTGTGTGTTTGATTAATGTGTAATCGTAACATTAAACAACGTAAAGGGTTTCCCCTTTTTCGAGGAACAGTAATTACGTAAAAGTGCGATATGTCACACATATGTCATCCGAGCAATAAAGTTAGAAGTATTAGACTCAGTCGGTTTCGGAAAGAAAATAAGTCTCAAACGCTAAAGCTTTCAATGTTTCACATACACCAGGAAAAGCTTCTATGTAAATATTACTTTTCTTCCTTTAAAGTTAAGGCCGCGATTTTGCGACAAGTCTCTGATCGAGTCGTCAGATAAAATGAACGCAGTTAAAAGAACAATGACTGTCCCACATTAACTCTTGCTTTACAGCCCGCATTTTATAATATACTAGCGGCCCGCCCCGGCTTCGCCCGTGGTACTTGTCCACTATTTAATGGATGATATTATACATAAAAACCTTCCTCATGAGTTACTCTATCTATTAAAAAAAACCGCATCAAAATCCGTTGCGTAGTTTTAAAGATTTAAGCGTTCATAGGGACATACAACACACATAGGGACAGAAAAAGCGACTTTGTTTTATACTATGTAGTGAAGTATCAAAACTCTTTAGGTTTGAATGAAAAGAATTCAATAATCCTTTTAACTTCTTTAAATCCAAAACACAAACGGTCCATTTGCAGAACATGATTCCAATAATCCCACTCAATTCCTGCTACCATCAGAAAAGTCTCTAAGTCTGCGAAACTTCTAAAACACGAACGCGATTCGAAACTTCCCTGTCGTTCCGAGCGAGTCAATTTAATCTTTCCTTCGCGAACGCAATAAACTGACTTTGTAGCTCCCGAACTATCTGACCTGTAGTGCTAAAAACAAGGTCAAACAGGGGTGGATTTAATAAACAACACCATCGACCCACTTAGATAGGAGCGGCGGCGCCTGCCTTCCTGTTCTTAATGTCCAGCTGATTGCGGGGGACCTGTGTCCACCGTGACGGGGTGAACCGGTGGGAATACATTTTTCATCGTCATGGTTGAGTACTTTTCAATTTTATGAGCGCAGGATTTGCTTGCAATCCTTGGGCCTTTTGGGAATCCTGGACGGTTGGTAGAATGATTTCTGCAACAAAAGTGATTATTCATAATCTTTAAATTACCTATTTATTTACTACTTTTTTAGCCTCCGTAAGCTCATGACTATCTATGAAGAGAATCGGTTGATCCATACTTGCATAATTAAGCTGAAGAGTTTGTTTGCCTGAACGCGCTTATTTTAGGAACCCATAATAACTAGTTCATTTGGCGAGAAAGGCTGTGGGCTATTGTATTACAATTATGTGTGCGGAAACCGACGTCCACGCGGACGGAGTCGCAGACGGCCGCTAGTTGACTAATTAGATTCAAGCGCATTCATCAATAAAAGGGTGTCACATAAACGGCTGCCATTATATCCGAGAGTAGTCATTTAAATTCGTATTGTAAACTAGTGCGGTTTGTGAAAGAAAAATCAAGTGCAGATAATCAATTTTTATCGCACATTCTTTACAAGTACTAATACACCGACTTATCATAACGGACAACATGCTTTATATTACCTACACAAGAGAGGCAATTAATTATGATCGGAATTTGTATGACGCCTCATTGAGTCACTCAACGTTTAGTTACACCAATCTATATATATAGAATTTATTGGAATGAACACCCTTCTCTGATATGTTATCTCTATAATGTGTTGTACTCACTAATTAATCCAGGCATCAAGCCTATATCTAAATACCTATTTCAATTGATATCAAGAGAAACAAAAACACTACAACTGGAAAAGATAAAGTTTATCTATTATAGGTGTATTTACCCAACACTGTTGAAAAGCGTGAGTGATGATTCAGTTTAATTGCAGAAATTTATTTAATAGTAACAATAATGTCCTATGTACCTAGGTCATAGATTAATCAGTATTTTATCAGAACGCACCTTTGCCAAACCGGGATTGCTCCGTTTCGTCCTGAATTGATCACAAGATCCTTGAGAAAACTTCAACTATCAAACTCCAATGAAGTAGGTATGAAGTCGTCGAAATGTATCAACATCTTTAGGTGCAGATCGCATAAATGGTGAATTTAGTGTTGTCCTACTTAATCCACTTTGAACACCCAATTTTTAAGACCCGGAACTTCAACCAACACGTAGCCTAACACATTGAGCACCTATTGATATTTTGGCAGGACCATTTAATATTAGCGGCCGCCCGCGACTTTCGTGGATTTCGATTTCTACTTGGCATACATGGGGTTATTCTTCCTCGACAAATGGACTATCCAACACAATTTTTTTTTCAATGCGAACCATTATTTCCTGGGAGTGTTTGTCTTTGTCGAATCAGATTTTTTTATACTTATGTAGCTTTGTGTAATGTTATACTTCTAATCATATTTAACAGGTATGTGAAATTTAAGTTGGAAATTGTGGGGTTGCACTTTATAAACGTCTTTTGTCTAATTTACGAAAACTACTTTGTTTTTTGATTGATTTGCCCTGCGGAAAGAAACCTAAAAAAGCCAATATTTATAAAGAATAAAAAAATGTAGAGAAATCACCTTAAAAAATAAATATTGTTATTATTATTTATTTATTTATTTATTGACAGGCAGGCAGTGACAACACTGATGATAGCCTGTATCCTACTATTTCCACCTCGTGGTTTAACTTCTTCCAGTTAAATATTTGTCTAATCTGTTTTTAAATATATTTGTGTTCTGTGCGGAAACCACCTCTGCTGGCAACTTGTTCCAAGCATCAACCACTCTGTTACTGAAAAAGTGTTTGTGTGGATTGTTCAGATATCATAATACAAGTTATTATGGATGTGGAATATCGCCTTATCTTAAGAAATTGAAAAGGTTTTCAGATTCTCCAAGAAATTCATTATATCTTCGAAGTTCATAACAATTAGGTAGGTGCTAGAAACAGATATTGATTAAGTAATACCTACTAAACTACCTAAACCTTAATGTTCTACAACGTTATTCCAAGGTGTGATCTACATTAAATAACAGAATAGAAGGTACTAATAATAAGTAAGTAAGTAGCGATATAGTAAGACATCTATGTGTACCTACATTGTTAAGGAAAACAATCATAACAAGTACATAATAAGTTCTATACCAGTTTACACGCATACGCTAATTTCTGTATGTACACTACAATAGCTGATGTTATTATATATTTTCCTACGTATCTAATTACCTATGCAACCATCTTCCCTCTCAAATTGTACTTTTGTTATCGATACGACTAACAGAGACATCTGTTACCAATATTTATAACTTCTTGAAATGTAGCATGCTATTGCTATCCATGGATTGTAGTTGGCTGTTTTAAAAGCGAATGCTCTAAGACGAGGATGTCGCGCTCGTAGTGGTTTGAATGCAAGCATATAGATGGCGCTATTTCACCTTTAATAGTCTAGACTATCTCGGGCAAATTAATATAATACGTTTTATTCTGTTGAAGCTTTTCAGTTGAGTCAAAAAACCGGAGAGAGAGGATACAATTTTATTGTTGAATTTTTGATGAGCCGTCAGTCTATTTATCCTTTCCGGAATGTAACTTGAAACCAATTTTTAATTTGAAGTAAAGAATTACCTATAAATACCTAATGGGCGAAAATATATCTCCAACTCTTAAAGCTTTCCAAAATTGATTTACCTATTCCTAACACATTCAGGGTTCTGAATTTCAGTAGGATCTCAGAATACAGAACAAACATTCATCCCCATTTCTTGTGCCAACGTAAAGTTTCTTTTTAATTATAGTTCATTTCTGATAAGATGATCCCGGTGACAGACTGCCTACAAAGAAAAATCGACTCTTCTTCTTCTTTCTAGCGTTTATCCCGTTTCTGTGCGGGGTCCGCTTTGACCATGATCCAGGATTTGGCGATTCTGGTTATTACAGTACAGCGACTGCCATCAGACCCTTGTAACCCATAGAGGGAAACCAGACAGATTCGATTATGGTTACACATTCAGATCTAACTGAACTAAAGTCAGAAACTGAATGTGCGGGTTTCCTCACGGTATTTTCCCACACCGCCGAGCTAATGGCACAAATCCACACATAGCTTTCGAAAAATCCAGAGGGTGAGAGTGAGGGCCCGGATTCGAAACAAGGACCTCGCGTAGGTATGTGAGGCGAGGTCTGTACCAATACGCCAGAATCGCTCTTAATCGTTTCGCTTTTATTTTAGTGCCAATGTCTAAGTAGGCGAAGCAAACGTTACGATTTAAATAAATAACATTGGTTTGGACTGTGATTTTAAATCAAAGGGATGAAAGTATGTAGTTGTGGCTTAGATTGTATTACGCTGATTAAGCTCTCTAATATTTGTTTACTTGTCATTATCATCGACAGACTAAGACGTCCAACATCCGACATGTCAACAACGGAAGTGTACCAAGGTCTAGCCTGATTGATCATTTCACCGGCTTCCGGGCCGGAGAAGGCCGACCGCCATTGTGGACGAAAACCGAAAGCTCTAATTACAACAATAATAGACCCCATTAAAAACTTCATTGAACGAGCCTTGGTTAATCTGTTTGTTTAATTAAACGTGCCGTGTCGTTTTGTTTGCGGTTCTTTAAGGAACTTTGAAGTGCTTGAATACCGTAATTTTGCTTATTGGAATTATAAATAGGTATATAGATAGAGGTAGAATCATTCAATTTCGTAGGAACCGATAATTTTTATTTTGTTTTTCTTTTGAAAGGTCGGCTATCCATGTGTTAATACGCGTATAGGGATATTATTTAGTTGATTTTATTTGAATACAGGTCCTGCAAATTTGTTTACGAAAGCACCTATGACATTAAATTGTTAGTTAGGTTATTTATGCCTGTTTACGAGCATTAAATATTTTAACATTTGCTTGTTGTAAACACGTGTTACCAAGATTTAATAACTGTCTTTTTAAGCCAGCTTAAGAAAATTAGTTATGTAGTAAGTTTTGATTTGCCTCATAATATTCTATTTAAGTCGTAGTAAAATTTTAATCATAAATTACTATTTACTTATATTGCATTCTATGTACAAATTAATATAATTAAATAGCTCACGTTTCCCGCATTAGAGTCATAGGTAGGTGTTTTGTAAGGGTCTCGTTTGGACCCAATGGATCCCAAACCATGGCAGGAACATTTTTGAAGGTACGTTGTTTCGTACGTTGAGTAGGGTAAGTTCGCCTGTTCGCGTCCATCACCCAGTTCGCGTCCACTTCATTTTTAAATCCTAGAAAATAAGTAAACTGCTACACCAATCAAACGAAAAATCTTTACCACTTAAACCTGTATGTTTAAGAAGCTAGCACATATAAACAAAAGGTCCGTAAGTCAAACCAAAATAAAATGAAAAATATATTTGTCCTTGCTGTTCAACAAAAAGTGCGCGAACGCGGGATTTTAAGAAAAAAAATAGTGTGCAGCGGCGTGTTCGATGGTAAGTATTTTATTGTTTCATATGTATTTTGGGAAACTTAAATGTTTCTAAACTTTTATAATGAAAAAAGGAATAATAATTATTATGAATTTGTTTATTTTTTTTATATTTAACTAATAAAATAAGGTGGACGCGAATTACTACATCAAATTTTCTAAATTTCCAATTTGCGTCCGGGTGGACGCATACTATAAACATAATAGACCAAATTGCGTCCACTATGTATTTTTGTTAAAAGCAAATGACTTTCTTGTTAAAATAATTTAAATGTTTAAATTCTTAAATAACAAGTTGACAAAATTTATTTTAATATTATTTTGTCTTCACTAACAACTTTTTGATTTTCTGGTAGTTACTGCGACGTTGGTTCTATGGTGGCCTTAGACGACAAAAGAATTCTACCATTAGAAGATATTGCAACAAACTCCAATATTAAGTGATGAAAAAGAAACTCTCGTGAAGGAACTTACTCCAGAAATTCCTTTGACTTCGTCATCAGCACC
The DNA here is from genome assembly GCA_958496325.1 of Nomophila noctuella. Classification (NCBI taxonomy): domain Eukaryota; kingdom Metazoa; phylum Arthropoda; class Insecta; order Lepidoptera; family Crambidae; genus Nomophila; species Nomophila noctuella. The sequence goes on from OY292497.1 coordinate 9,444,757, forward strand.
AACTGTATCGCTACCATCTTTATACCCTCAGAGTCTTAATTACAACCATTTTCAGCCACTACACAAAAGGGAACTACTGATTAATTTGAACACCACCTGGTGCTGACCAGCTGACCAGTATTTTTTTACAATGCTGGAAAAGATAATCCCAGTACTGCAGCAACCATACCTTCTGCTGCATGAAGAAAGTATTAGGAAGGAAAAGCAGGAAGCGCGTTATTATTTATCAATACTGATCTTAGATTAAAATTAGGAGCCATCCATTGCCGTGGAAGAGTGTCCTTAAAAAATCACGAAATGTCACAAGGGGTGAGGGGGCGTACTAATATGTATATCATGTTTATTTTGTTTCCGGCAAAGATGCTATACTTATCCAAAAATCGGCGTTAAATCTGTGGTGTGAAGACATTCTTACCCGCTTATATGTACATATATACGACCCGCTTGGTGTAATGGTCAAGAAGTTGCCTATTACGCAAGGGGTCGCGGGTTCGATCCCCGCACAGGACAAACATTTGTGTCCATGAACATGTCTGTCTGTCCTGGTCTGGGTGTTGTATGTATCTATTTAAGTATATTTGTAATACCACTGTTGATTCTGATGTCTGTAACACAAGTGCTTAAGCTACTTAAGACAGGGTCAGATCAATGTATGTGATGTTGTGAAATATTTATTTATTTTATTAGTGTGGGAGGGGGCGGGGATCTTAAACCTCACCAAGGGGGAGGGGTATGGTCAAAAAAGCATCACATGATAAATGGACGGCCCCTTAACAGAAATCATAATGTTTAACTTTAAAGGTGCTATCACTGGTTAGGTTCCTACTACATAGTTATCTTATTTTAAGTTCAATAATTGTAGCGAATTAATTTTTTAAAGTGATTAAAATGTTGATATTTGATACTTATATTTATTCTTAAATAAAGACACTGATAGAATACAATCTTTCTTTTCATTTTTCTTCATATCACCCCTATTAACCTCTACTAAGCTGGTGGACGCAAACTGGTCCATGGGTGGACGCAATCTATATTTTGTGGACGCAAACTGGGTAAAACGCCAAATTCCGATATTTTTATTTTTTTGGAATAAATACAAAGTGTTTTAAGCAAATTTGAAAGTTAATCTTAAAATAGACTATATAATGAACTTATTAAATAATTTTGAGATAGATACTAGTGCTGGGATATTTTTATTTTCGCCGTCAAACTTGGGAACTGCACTAAATGGACGCAAACAGGCGAAATGACCCTATATTCCTGTCATCGGCCAATAAGCTTATTTAAAAGCCCGACTAGTGCCGCGTGGTATTTGTTTATTTTTCTTCTTTTTTAATGGAATCGTTTCTGAACTCAGCCCGGGTATACACATCCATCATTATTGTAACGAAACACATGATGGTTGTTATTATTATGAAGTTTGAGAAGCAAACGTCTCGATGGTCTAGTTGTTTATATACCGAACCGTGGTCTCGAGGACCTGGATTCCTGGGTCGTCAAAATTTGTGTCGATTTTTCTGAATACCGCCCGGGTTTGTGATGACCAACCCGAGTTTGGCAATTACAAAGATGGGGTTTGCCCCATCTTTGTAACGAAAACATGATTTCAAATGATAGAGTCATTTTCCCTGGGGTCTTTAGGCGTTTCGCACCGCAAGCGCAGTGGTAAATAATAGGCTGATACTTTGAGAAGCAATGTCTGCTGTTGTTATTAAATCGGCGCGTGCGCATACTCGAAACAGCTGTTTGGGCGTGGCGGCGATCTAGTTCCCTGTCCCACTGACTCAGCTGCCTACTGGCTAATTTAATGGCGCGTTATATTGTGCATAATTTATTTTATTGTTTTATGCTTGTTGGTTTTTGTTGTAACCAGGCCTGTTAATTCAGGATCATAGTCGCAACCTGGGCGTAACCTGAGTTCCAAGGCAATGGCCGAGGGGTACATCTGGGACATGTGCTAGTAATGATAACGAGGACTTGTTATTTTTTCTTTATGTAAGAGTGATCCAAACTAGAATCCACCACCTAATAGTTACCGACCAGCTCTTCTCATGGATATCAAAACTTTACTCACAATCAGCTAGGTGGAAACAGGAAAACCGTTATGGCGTTATTCTTCACTGTGGTCTTCCTTCTGTAAGGTAGGTACTACCCCAGACGAGCGGCAGTCATCCTTACTTACCTAGGTATATAAATGCCAAAGTAACTCTGTCGGTCTTTCTGTCTGTTCGTTACGTTTTCCCTCTGAAACCTTTCAAACGATTTTCGATGGGACAGACAAAATTTAAACTCTGAGAAAGGAAAGGCTATATGTATTTAATTTCGAAAAAGAAAGGATCTGGAATCCTCTTGGACGAAGTCCCAGGCGGTCTTTTTTTTTTGAACTAAGCTAGCACTTGACCACAAAGTTGCCTGATGTTAAACAACTATGCGGTCTACGATGGAGCGTGCTTGCTTAGGAAAAGCCCGTTTATTCTGGCCTTGAAGAGCCCCAAGTTGTATTGTGCAGGAAAGACAGATCTCGGCAGAGAATTCCACTCCCGCGCAGTCCGTATCAAAAAAGTATCTAGTTTTACATAAAAACGTAGATATTGGCCAGGAGATAAACTGTAGATATAATACTTTATTATATTACTCTATATGGTAAATACTTTTTTATAAGAACAAGGACTTGTCTGGCGCCGGTTACCTAAACAAAAAACAATCACGATTTCAACAAAGAAATACCGAATAGTATTTAATTGCCTTTCTAATTAATTCATAACGACAGTAATTGACCCCTTGTAAAGCAATTTAACGTGACCAACGGTAGTGTTATGAATATAATAGTAATTTAACTCATTGTGAAACTTAAATCAAAGGTGTACAATGTTGTGTAAAATGTTAACAGTTTTTGATAGAATGATATTTGTTTATATCATTGTTTATATCTAATTGTGGAAGCGGTTGGTGGTCTACAGACACATGCATTTAGGTAAAGTACCTTTCAAAAAGTGTTAAATATGTTGCTTTTATGCTACAAACATGTATTTTTGTATTTACAAAAAAGAACTTATTAAATTGACTCCAATAATATTATACAAAATAACAACTCCGACACAAAGGTTTATTAAATGGCAATGCACAAGTTTTCAGGAAATCCTCGATATCGAATTTCATAACATAACATTCCAACAATATTTTTTTTTTATTAGGTTTATCCACACAGGCTTACCGTTTCATAAAATGTTTTTTAGATTTAATCTCTAAACAAATTGGATAAAGATATTGTCCACAAATACATATAAGAGAAGAATGGTATTTTCATAATATAATAATGTTATCTGTCTCCACGGAAACTTCTGTGCTTTTACTATTGTGCTATCGGTTGACTTTTTTCCGGTTAAAATGCTCCCCATACTCCTAGTCTTGCTAAATTTTGAGTGGATCGTGAGAGACTCCCGACACACTACATACTGATCCATATTGTATTTCTGGTGATATCTTTCAAAGCGGCCCATTTAAGCTACAGCAAAAAATAGGTACAAATAGGTATTTATAATGTTATATTATCGTACTACTAAAAGTTTCACAGTCGATATTGTTTTAATTATCGACAGTCTAGTCCGGTTACGATTACTGTTGACCAGAGGCAGTCAGTTTAAGTCCTTTGTTGCCGCATAGTTCCTCGTGCGAGCTCGAAACTATTCAATTGTATTATAATAACACGGTATGAATAGATAGATATATAATATCGATCTTCTAGGCGAGTTTCGGCTCCTAAAAATTCAGAGATATATCAAGAAGTTAACATGAACCGAGTGAGATCTAATGGTAGAGCTATAAGAAAATCTCAAGAACTTCGTTGGAGAGGGCAGATACGTCTTTCCCACTGGGCACAATGGGCATGTGCCCAGGGCCCCGCAATCGATTGAGGCCCCCAGACCAGGATCTTAGGTAGGGCCCCACACTTTAATGCTCATGTGCCCAGGGCCTCTTATAGGTGAAAGACGATCCAACGTTTATCCATTCAACTCGAGTTGCCCACCCGAGTTGTAATACAGAGTCTAAAATTTTTTGTTAGGCGCTCGTAACCACTTATCATAAGACAGGCCTTTCAGCTTGAGCGCCACATTGGTGAATAAAAAAAAACGTTAATGTTTAGGTTTTCATCATTTTGTTGACATGATTGCTCATAAGTTTTCTCAAACGCATGCTTTAAAAACCGTAAGATATTATTTATATTTGTTAAACAATTCAGTTACATGGTAATCAGTTACATAGAACTTAATATGCAGGCCATTTGTAAATGTTTATTGAAACCAAATCAGATCCAAATACCAATATAGCCGGCAATAAATTCCCATCGACTTCTCCACAGCATGACGTGACCGACCTTTTCTCGTTGTTTGTCGCAAATCTTACATTTACAAGTGAATCGGAAATCGTTGGGATTGAGGAAAGTTCACGGCTGCTAGCTGAATGTGTCTCGGGCTCTGTCCTGACCTTTAGACGAGACGTTCGGCGTTACACAATCACTCGGTTACTCCAAGAGACTGACTATAACTTATTCTGTCTGTTGATTTATTATTCTGTTAATATAACCCAGAGCTCGATGGCGCAGTGGTTAGCGCACTCGGCCTGCGGTTGCTAAAGTTAAGCAACGTTCGCAGATGCCAGTCATCGGATGGGTGACCGAAAAATTTCATCTCGAGCTCCTCCGTGCTTCGGAAGGCACGTTAAGCCGTTGGTCCTGCGCCTGATCTCTCTACGGTCGTGTCAGATTGCTGTCCCACCGAACTATGAGAGTGAGGGAATAGAGAGTGCACCTGTGCTTGCGCACTCACTTGTGCACTATAATATATCCTGCGTACCTGGCTGATCATAAGATCGGCCGCCATGGCCGAATACGGCCGGAGGGTATTATTATTTATTATTATTAATATAACCCAACAGAAAAAAAAAATCTTATCCACTCTGGAGTAAGAGCACAAAATGCGTTTCTACAATTTTGGAGGGACTACTTATATATAATAGAAAAAACATATAATTTCTAACAGACCTAATAGTGTATAAGGTACCTGCTTAGAATGTAACCTAATAACTTATTAATCTTTGAAAGTAAATATTTTAATTAACGTTACTCAAACGCATGCTTTAAAATTATTTCTTACCTGTTACAACTGAAAATTAAAATCAAAATAATTTAAATAAATTAGAAATCACACATTTCATCAAAATTTTTAATTTAAAAATCGACGTTTGAATCGTTGAACCATTCAGAGTCTTATTTATGAAATCTAAATAACCTTCTATGAACATTTATGTTCACTGCTCCATAACTTGAAAGTTTATATTTATACCAAATTCAATGTTCGCTCTTGGACTAGACACAAATAAAGCAGCATAGTTATAGTTTAATGTATATCACGTCTGATGCATTTGGTAACAGAGTGTGACCTTGAGTGTGAAAATCGAAGATGGTTCAATGCGAACGAGCCTGTCGTTCAGAAGCCATTCGATTTAACTTCTCCAATAAAGTTCAAGATCTAACGTTTTATTTGTATATTTTTTACATTCCAAAAGTGTTCCAGCATTTGACGGGCCCGTTGGTCTAGTGGTCAGAGATCCTGGCTACAAAACCAAGGATCGCGTGTTCGAATCCCGCTAGGGGCAAATGTTTGAATTATGAAAACGGCATTTGCAGTTACTCGAGTCATGGATGTTTATCACCTTTAGCTTCCATAGAACGAGCTTCGAACTTAGTTTAGTGCTAGGCAATTGGTGTGTTAGTTATATGTTGTTTTAATAATAATAATAATAATAAAAATCAATTTATTTTCCACACAACATATTGTACAGGTACATAGTTCCAAAGATGAGTTAATTACAGGGCTAATAAGCGTGTGTGGAACTGGAGCCTAAGCTAGGGTGACCCTGTATTTCAGGACTCCAGGACCCACTCGCGCATCGACGAGGAAATTCGGGGCATGTGCCATCGTGTGTACATATGTGTGTGAGTGTTTGTGTGCGCGTGTGTGTATGTGTGAGTGTGTGTGTGTGTGTGTGTGTGTGTGTGTGCGCGAGTGTGTGTGTGTGTGTGTGTGTGTGTGTGTGTGTGTGTGTGTGTGTGTGTGTTATATATAGCACGTGATATGAATTTGATATATACTACATTTGTTAATGAAGACATACAGAATAATAGTAATAACAATAGATATATTTAAAGTTAGAGGGCCGGCAAAAGCAGGGATTCAACTTTGTGATAGTCTAGTTGGAGAAGCCAATTTTTTATAGCATGTTTGCACTCAATTCGTGGTTTGGAGTAAATACCCAATACCGAATTTATTTTGTTATAGAGGAACGGGGCAAGAAAGTACCATTGCCTTCTGATGAATGTTGTGCGGCAGGCAATGGTGTCGCAAACCTTGTAGGATCTACGTTTGGATTCGGATGGGCTCGCCACATATCGGAGCTCAGAATGTTTTAACAGCGTGGCGTGAAGGATGAACAACCTTCTGACAGAGAGAACTTGACATTCCTGGTAGAGATCATCGGTTGGGTAGCGAAATGGTTTCTTCATCATTACCTTTAGAATAGATCTCTGAGCTCTTTCTAGTTTTAAGATGTTTGTTTTACATATTCCACCCCACGCACTTATGCAATAGCTCAAAACTGATTGACCTAATGCAAAGTAGACGGATTTGAGTAACTGCGACTCAAGAATGTTTCTCAACCTTTTGAAGACCCATATGAGCTTTCTAGAGCGATCTGTTAGAAGGGTGATTTGTTTTTTCCATGACAGGTTATCATCCAGCAGTATACCCAGGTACTTCACTTGAACTGTTTTATTCTGTTATGTATTAGATCCCCTGTACATTAATATCAGTTGAACACTGTTTTCCACTCTAAGCCTTTAGCTAAAACATGCAACAACACACATTAAGTTATTATATATTCCGTAATGGCATAAGATGTAGCCATCTTAATATCAGGGTTGTTTACTTGTCATCTTAAAATAGTTGTATAAAACAACATTTCAATTTCGCATCGATACAAATATAATAACGCTCAAGAGTTTGTTTGTTGGTTTATTTGTTTGTTTGAAAGCGCTAATATCAGAAAGCTGGTTCAACTTAAAAAAAATGTGATGGATATTCTATTTGTCGAGGAAGGCTTTAAGCTGTAATACCTACAACACTTTGTGTGCGCGTGCGGAAACAGAAATCCACGGTGACGAAGTCGCGGGCGGCCGCTAGTAATTCAATAAAAGCAATTACATTAATCTCGCATCTTGAAACAATCAATTTTGTTTTACTCATCCTTTCGTTCGAGTATTTCTCCACTAAAGCATTCCTTCAAGCACTTACCTTTATCGTTAAAATTTATTGAGTAACTGATATATAAAAAGTCGCTGAGTAAGTATCCAGTAAAGAAAAATGGACGTATAAATTACTTTAAAACAATTCCTCAAGAAATGCAAGCACCGCTGCGTTTTTATGCGTCAAAATGTAGAATGAAATTAATAAGGCAGAGTAACCTTTTTTTTGGAAGGGAATGCTTAGGTAAGAAGTTTGTTTGTTTGAACGCTTTAATCTCAGGAATGACTGGTTCGAATTAAAAAAAATATTTTTGTTTCGGATAGTCCATTTGTCGAAGAGGATTGTTTGTTATAAAAATAAAATACAACCATTCAAACCCCAGTGATACATCCTCTTTGTAAAAGTTAAATAACACAGTTTTCTCTGTCAGGCTCCTTTCGGCAGATTTATAAACTCACACGTACATTTAAAGTGAGCTTTAGCAGAATATAAGTTTAAAGAACGCGAGATAATATCTGTTGTAGAAAGAGTGGTCAGTGCATGTATTGAGAAATACTTAACACTTAACTTTGTGGAATGCAACTTTTTCTTTACGATGTGGGGCATGCATTACGCTTCACTGTCCTTCGGACGCCTTTGTAAAGACTTCTATTTTGTTCGATTCATTTTCCTTTCCTTTCCAGCCTTTCAAACTTACATATTTTGTATATAAAAATATAACTCTATGCAACGTGGTAAAAACTCCATGAACTATTGTATACCATACCAAAGCTTACTTGTAGTGTTGTGATGTCTACGGCGGTGATCACCCACCACCAGATATCATTTTGCAGTTTTCCATGATTGCTCACATAAGAAACAACGTAGTATTTCCGAGGAGGCCTTTGGAAATACAAAAGAAACAACTGAGTATTTTCAAGAAAGTATTTGGAAATGCAAAAAAACAACTGTGTATTTTCAAGAACGTCCTTGGAAATACTAGATTGTTCTTTTATGCATTTCCTTCGTATAGGTAAACTGATGCACGAAAGAAATACAGCAATACCTTTCAAATACAAGATTTGTACGGATAAAAGATAGCGACACATTTAATAAATTGATTTGTAATATTTTGTCTCCTTTAATTTTTATTGACGATTCATAAATGCGTTCCTGGAGCCACAATGATTAAGTTTTGAAAAATAAATTTCCAAATCTTTTGATCTTTTCTAAGCTTTTTTTTCCTAGCTTACCTCAATTCACCGATGCTACGTTTCAAGGAGGTTGGAGTCGCGATTCGAGGAATTGGCTAGTCTGTATGTACGTGCTTACAAGTATGTACCTTTGTTGTGTAGTGAAAGGATTCGGAGCCGTGTTCAAATAGGTCTCAGGAATGTCGGTGTAGCTACGAGTAGCTACCGTCGAACTACGAGTACCTATATTTAAATTTTTGAGTGGGTATTCTTTGTTATTTTACTAATAGTAAGAGTACCTCAGTAGTAATGCATGACTTGCCTTTTAAAACTTCATTAATCTTCTTCATAAGGAAATCGAAATGCACGTGGACGAAGTCGCGGGCGACCGCAAGTTAAATATAAAAAGGATCATTTACTAATTATCTCATTAAAGAAGAAATGTTAACCAAATTAATCAGTGTCCACGATATGAACAAAAATAACATTTTAACTAAATGGTTTAATGAGCGAAAGAGGAAATTCTGTAAGAGGCAATAAACCTACTTGACTCTCAAGTTACGGTCAACTTTTGATTTCGAGCGAAAAAAGTTCAACGCACCCATTTATTCTGATAATTACGGACTGTCAAAACATTGGATAATGTCAAAATGCCTGAGTGCACGATCACTTACATATTTTATGACCTTTAAATATGTACTTAATGTTTTAAATGAAGCAGCTATTATTATTTATTATAGATAAAAAAGAAAGGCGGCTGTAAAGCCAAAAAAAATGCATATTTTCGGTATTTGCCGCTTTAACATCGTGGCCCACAAGGTACTCTTATGTATGTAAGTACTGTATTATGATGTACTTACTTACTTACTGCGATGGCGCAGCGACCCAAAGTGAGTCTTGGCCTCTAATAGCAGACGTCGCCACCTCGATCTGTCCTGCGCCACCTCCTGCCAGTGGTCGGCCTGGAGTTCGCGCAGATCCTTCGCCACTTCGTCGCTCCAGCGGTACCTAGGACGTCCGACAGGGCGTCGGCCGCACGGCCGTCCCTCGTATGCTCGCTTTACAGCACGGTCCTCTGGCATTCTCTCGACATGACCGATCCACCGAAGTCTCTGGGCCTTCACTTCGCCAATTATGTTGGGTTCGGCCACCAGCTCCTCCAACTCCTCATTCTTCCTTCTCCTCCAAGTTCCGTCGTCTCGTTGTACCGGCCCCAGGATCATACGAAAGATCTTCCTTTCCGTCACCAGCAGTTTATTTTCCTCTTTAAGGGTTAGTGTCCAAGCCTCGCATCCGTATGTCAGTATCGGTCTTATTACCGTTTTATAGATACGGATTTTGGCTCTCCTACTTAAAAGTTTGGACACCAACACCTTACGCAAGGCCGCACAGCATCTGAGGGTATTTTGCACACGGATTTCTATTTCCTCAGTCCTCGTGTTAGTATCTGTTACTGTGCAGCCCAAGTACTTAAACTTGTCTACTCCCCTGTACACAACATTGCCAACTGTGAGGTTGTTGCGAGGTGCCCTTGTGTTCTGAAAGCGGTGCATGTGGACATATTCGGTCTTTTCATTATTGACTTTTAGACCTATGGATCCCGCTGCCGCCTCCAAGGTCTCCGCTGCGAACACCACCTCCTCTTTCTGGTCCCCTAACAACGCAAGATCATCTGCGTATCCTATCACTGCATGCTTTCCATTTAAATTCACTCCGCCGTCCAGTACCAGTACTTGTCTTATAACATGTTCTAAGGCAAAGTTGAATAACATGGGTGATAACGCATCTCCTTGTTTAAGACCTGTTACAACCTCAAACTCGTCGGAAACCTCTCCAGCAACTCGCACTACCAGTCTACTGTTCTTTGTAGCAGCCTCCACCATTTTCACCAGCTTTTCTGGAATGCTAAATTCTCTCAAAATGCAGTATAGAGAATCACGGTCCACACTGTCGTATGCTTTGGCGAAATCCACGAACAGCGAATGGATACTCTGCGCGTACTCCCACTTCTTCTCCATAAGCTGTTTGAGGAGGAATATTTGATCTACCGTGCTTCGATTACGTCGGAAACCACACTGGTAATCGCCTATTATGGCCTCAGCAAATGGTTCAAGTCTCCGCAGCAATACGTAGGACAAGATCTTGTACGCCGTTGGTAGCAAAGCAATTCCCCGATAGTTAGCACACTTCTTCCTGGCTCCCTTCTTATGCACCGGACAGATAACTCCCAGATTCCACTCTTTCGGTATTCTTTCCTGATCCCATATGCACACCAGAAGATCGTATAATTTAGAATGCAGGGCTCCACCTCCGTATTTTAGAAGTTATGATATGAAATTTTCGAAGTTCCGATATGTTACATTCATACCAGCCGTCGGGAGCACATGGGTTATTTGGGCTCTTCATCACGGGTGATAGGTACGCTGAAGAAAAAACCCACAAAAACCTACGATACTCCATCATCTTCCGTATTCCCATCGTTGGTAAGGAGTGGTGTCTATATTTAGCTACTTTATACTTGTTTCAATTTAATTGTTAAATACACATTGTGTCCGAGTGCGGAAGCTACTCGTAATTCATGGAACTGAAAAGCGGTTTAACCGGTCATAAGCAATCCAGTTTTTGCAGCTATAGTAAGATAATGGATAGAAATTGGCCCTGCCCTTGTTAATTATTACAAGGACATTAACAATTGACAACTTAATATCGAAAAATTTATAAGTTCAAATGGAAATGTAGAAAACGAATGAAGTGCATGTCTACCCCGACCCCTCTTTCCCACTGGGCACAATGGGTACGTGCCCAGGGCACCCCTGACCAAGGAATAGAGGCTCACGATTACCGAACCAGAGGTTTAAAGGTCCATGTGTCCAGGACCTCTAATAGGTGAAGACGACCCTGTGTCTTCCATAGTTGTGACGAGGATGAGAACTATATTCGGCATCCTGCCTTAAAGGTGATGTCCAAAAAATGACCCAGTTTCGACAGGAATGAAATGTATACCAGTGGATTGACATTGGAATATAATATAATGTTACCAAGGGGGCATGTCTGAAATCGATATAGTATAGGAGCTAGGAGCAAAATAAAATAAGGAAAAAAATCGTTCAAAACAAAGTTTACGTCATGTTGTAGCTTAATACGACGTTGTTTTAATGTTGTTTTACTTGTGATAAATATCAGCAATACATTTCACAAGCAACAGCAACATAGTAAGAACGATATTCTCACCCACAACATGGCTCTTTGCTCCAATACTATACCAATTATTTTTATGTTTGCAATCTTTAGCCACAGAATTACCAATAATACCTACTGTTTGAAGTATGCATGGGCCAGATTTTTTTTTTTCTAAAAACAGAGTGTTTGTTATGTTGTGATTTAATATGTTTTTGATATTATGTTGCTGTTGCTTGTGAAAGATGATGATGATCACAAGTGATACAACATTAAAACAACGTCATATTATGTCACAACATGACGTAAACTTATTTTATTATTGATTTGAACGAATTTTTCCTTATTTTATTTTGCTTCTAGCTCCTATACTATAACGATTTCAGAGTTGCTCCCTTGGTAACATTATATTACATTTCAATGCCAATCCACTGGTATACATTTCATTCCTGTCGATTCTGGGGTTTTTGTCCATACATTTATGGACATGTCCTCACACATCGACAGAAACTTATCACAACACAACAGTTATGAAGAGCTTTACTTTGGACTTCATGTCGTATGGGTCCTAATGTGTAACTTAAGGTAACTAAGGTAGGTTAATCATATTAACGAGTCTCTCAATGTTTTTATCTCTCTTATAGCGTTGTCGGCTCTCATTTATAGCGTCGTGGGTATAACAGGGCCTAAGTCTCCTTTATAATTCCTTTGTTTATAGGACACGAAACATGCGTAAGAGTTGGCCCGAGTGTTCCGTCTCGACTTATGAATTATAAATGTAATCTAATATTTATATCGACGATTGAAACTATTTTGATCCGGTAGCGGATTAATTGTAATAGCCTGAGGGCTGTTCTTGTAGGCTTTTAGATAACAGACTACGAATTTTAATAACGACTGGCCAATTAGAATTTTTAAAAGAGAAGCGGTTATTATTATCTCTACAAATATTATAAAGAGGAAAGGTTTGATTTTTTGTTTGTTTGTTTGTTTGTATGAATTGAATAGGCTCCGAAACTACTTGGCAGATTTAAAAAATTCTTTCACTGTTGGAAAGCTACATTCACCCAGAGTAACATAGGCTATATTTTATCCCGGTACGGCAAGTAGTTCCCCCGGGACGCGGGTGAAACCGCGTGACGGGCCGCTATTTATTATAAATAGGTAAATCATCACCTTTTTGCGTCAGTATAAAAATCAGTGCATTACTTGAGTTTGGCATTTTTATAATCTGAACAATTTTTAATGTAGCATGAAATATGATAATCACTATAGTATCTTATCCGTTGTCATGGCAGTCAGGGCTCCTCTTTTGCTTACCATCAGGCAGAGTGGAGCTAATACACTGAGCAAATATTAAAAAATGAATAAAAATGTGACATGATTAACTATGAATGTAGGCTTATAATTTTTGTATACTACGGTTTTTTTAGAAAATTATATATATATATATAATTATATTATTATATAAGATATAAATATATAAATGCCTTGGACAGACACACCAATTGCCTAGCCCCAAACTAAGCTCGAAGCTACTTAAATACATTTATAAACATCCATGACTCGAGTACAAATGCCGATGTTCATCACACAAACATTTGCCCCTAGCGGGATTCGAACCCGCGACCCTTGGTTTTGTAGCCAGGGTCTCTGACCACTCGACCAACGGGCCGTCAAAATTGTTGAAAAACATCACCGTGAATGGTAAAGCATCATCATCATTGCCAACATTCCAAAAAAAACACACTTTTATGTTCAACGTTTGTTCAAATCGAAACGTATAAATCCCATAAAGTATAAAACAATCGCCGTCTAGCGACAGTTGGGACGTTAATTATGACAGATCGATATCTTTAACGTTCGTTCGAATAATTACAATTATTGTGTGCCTACATAGTTACGCAGATGGCGTGGGCGGTGGTTGACCAACAAGACAGTTAAGGTGACAGTATTGTCAACCATGTTGAGGAAATATCACTCAGAATCATTGTAAATAACGACATATGGTTGATTTTAGGGCTTATGTATGTATGTATATGACGATTAAATGGCATCCTGAACTTAAAGTAGAATACTTAATGCACGAAATGATGAAGGTAGGGATATTACTCGTAATGAATCACCAATATCAATTAGTGAGTTAAATTAGATCAATTTATCACATGCAGATTCTATGTTTATTCAATTTCTTGGAATGGAAACCAGATTCAAATGGAATGAAGATCACAATAAGATACTTTATATAACGGGTGTCTCTCGATGAATAAAGCTTTGAGGAGGTCATGCCTTACTTATTCACTTACAAAATAATGCTTATATATCCTATTGATCTACTAGGTATGCTTTAATAAATAAAATAAATAACTCTAGTAAAGAGCCGATGTTCATCACACAAACATTAGCCCATAGCAAGATTCCAAAGCGCGACTCTTGGATTTGTAGCCAGGGTTTCTGATCATTAGACCAACAGGCCCGTCAACTTACTTAAAAACATTACTTCACATAACTGAAACTAGGCTAGGGTTATTGTAACAAGGTAAGAACAATGATAGTCTTTTTTCATAGGCGACTAAGGCAAACGTTTGTGAGTCGCGAACTACCTACTCATTAATCAAAGTCAGACACTTCAGTTTCTAAGAAAAATAGTAGTAAAAAAAACCTGGCCGTTTCTCTCATTAATATTTATCACTAATAAGTCCGCTTCGGCACAAGCAAAAGTTGCGTATGGTATTTATGTTTGTCACTAAACTTAATGAAAGATCCTCATTGATAATAATTAATCATATCGATATTGACACCAATTGACATGGACCACTTCGAGCGTTAAAGGACAGATTGTTTTGAAACTTTACACACGTGTGTTGGACACGTGGATTTAACCCTTTAATGTTTTTTTACTCAAGAGCAAAACGAACGGTGAGGAGTATTCCCTGCGATAAGTTAATACCACCCCCGTACATCAAAATCCCCTTTAAAGTAACTGCACTTTAAAAAAACCTACTAAGGTTTACCGCATCCTCAATTGAGGTCCGGAGAGCTTACTCACTAACCATAAAATGTCACGGAAGTCATGACTTTGTCAGATATTCTGAAAAAACAGACGAAAAACATTTTTTGTACATTTCAAAGAGGTTATACTTATAAAACAATCCGCACTTTATGGTGGTTATGTTGACACACCCCAAGCCATACAAACCAAAAAACACCGTTCTGACAGTATAAAAGATCAACAATAAATACCGCTGCAGCTTTCATGAACCGATATTAGTTCCAACAATCAACGTCTACGAGCAGAAAAATAAGATGTTGATATTTCTGTGGTTGTACGTCATTTCAATTAACTGCAAATAAATGTGTGTACGTAAACCCACGTAAACCTTCAATGAACTGTTTAATTATGATGGATATGTTACCAATTACTCCATGTTTGGTCACATTTCTAAAAACTGACAAGGGGTTCTCCAATTGTCCATTGATTCGATGTTAATGAAAAATGCAATTAACTCACAGTGAAAAAACAACACAAGGAAATATAAAAATGTATCGAGTAAAAAAACATTTCTTTATGCATCTGTAATGTAGAAATTGCACAGATATGAGCAGATTTTCAGATTCAAAACCATAATATTATAATGTAAAAATTAAATCGAGTTGCTTGCATTTAAAAACGGATTAAAAACAAACTTTTGTCATTTATTTTCGGCGGCAAACTAACATAATACTTATTGTATTTTTTACAAGGACTTTTCTTCTTATGTCCTCACTAACTTTGCAACATAAAGTAGCAATTAATGAATGAAATAGGAAATAACAAATTAAATTATACAGACCATGTAAATTATAACTTGACAAGCGCCTTTGATAGGTAAGCGATCATTTTATTGCTTGTAATACGCACTTATTAATATGTTAATCCTTTATTTACTCAATATAAAATTGCATTATTTGTGACAATTGAACGGTATTTACGATCCGTTTACTGAAGGTTTCCGTTTCAAGATCCTTGGCCCTGTAATGATATTCAATGGGATAAATCCAGAAAAGTACTTTTTAGGGTTCCGTAGCCAAAATGGCAAAAAAAACGGAACCCTTATAGATTCGTAATGTCTGTCTGTCTGTCTGTCTGTCCGCCAGTCTGTCACAGCAACATTTTTCCGAAACTATAAGTACTATACTGTTGAAACTTGGTGAGTAGATGTATTCTGTGAACCGCAACAAGGTTTTCACATAAAAATAGAAAAAAAAATAAAAAAGCGGGGGTTCCCCATAGTCAGAACTGAAACTCGAAATATTTTTTTTCATTGAACATATACGTGTGGGGTATCTATGAATAGGTCTTTAAAAATTATGTTAAGGTTTCTAATATCACTTTTTTCTAAAGTTGATACTTTGCGTGACAGACCCTTCCAAAGTGGAAAAAAGTGTGTCCCCCCCCCCCCCTCTAACTTCTAAAATAAGAGGATGATAAAACTGAAATAAATATATAATGTACATTACATAAAAAACTACCAACGAAAATTGGTTTGAACGAAATCTATTTAGTAGTTTTTTTAATACGACAAAAATAGAATTTGTACGGAACCCTCAGTGCGGGAGTCCAACTCGCACTTGGCCAATTTTTTCACTATACATATATTTTCGTAGTTTAATTAGAATGCTTAAATGGAAGTGACCTTGGCTACAATTAAATCATAAATACTTCTAATGAAAAATAAAGTTTTCATACGATCTTAAATTGTAATTAAAGACTAGAGTCCAAAGATCAAGCCATCAACCAGATTTAAAGTAAGGAATGAATTGACCTCTTGTTTTTATTAAGCACTAGCTGACCCGACAGACTTCGTCCTGTCGAAAAAAAAGAGTAATCTGGCAGGGCTGTTTTTAGGGTTTTCCCGGCAATTATCGATTTTTTCTCACCGTAAGAACCATCCTTGGACTTCAACGAACATTTAAAAAAAAGAATTGGCCAAATTGTTCCAGGCGTTGTTGAGTTATGCGCTTACCAACACATTTTGCGATTCATTTTTATATTATAAATTTAAGCAAGACACGTAGGTTTTTCCTTATCTCTATAAATAATGAAACCTATAATAATAATATATAGCCTTATTAATAATAATACAACTACCAATCACTCCGTAAGTATGTCAACTCGATCCACGTATGTCACACAAAGGTTCCGACATCATACAATCAGATATTAACCTGTCTGCCCTCAGGGTCATCTCTGATCTAGACCGCTGGAGTAAGGTAGAATGTCAGGTATGGGTAGCGTGGTTGAATTAGGTAGTAAATACCTAAATAGGCACGGGGGGAATGCACTAGTGAACGGCGCCCCGCCCTTATAATAGGAGCTACCGGCGGTGTTAAGGCGAAGTCTAGAGATATAATAATGTTTTGTTGGGTTTACGTGACCACTGTTCATGAAATAAACTAATACTGTATCTTGTATAATGCTACGGGTATTCTCAGATAAACAATGCAGGATTCCTGTTCTTATATGTAGTATTTTAAACTTTCCATACTGTACGGTTTTCCATAGAAAGAATAAGATACTTAATATAATTTAAAGTAAATCTAGAACATACACACACATAGTACATTGATTATATTGAAATCGATCTGTGAGAAAAGCCTGTACGTTACTTATGAAAAGTAAATAAATAGTTAAATATATTAGGGACCTTAGGAAATATTCGGAACAAGGAACCTAAACCAAATGGAGTGGTCGGTTCGATTCGATTTAATAAAACTACAATGGTTTACAATAACAATAAACTTCTGATTTTTATTATTGACTAGCGGCCGCCCGCGACTCCGTCCGCGTGGATTTCTTTTTTTCGAAATAAAAAGTAGCCTATGTTCTGTCTCAGGGTCTAAAGATTGTCTGTACCAAATTTCATCAAAATCGGTTGCGAGGTTTAAGCGGGAAAGCGTAACAGACAGACAGACAGACAGACAGACAGACAGAGTTACTTTCGCATTTATAATATTAGTTGGGATGACCATTTTCAACCTACGCAGTTAGCGTAAGTACAGTTCATACATTGTACATGGCGTTAACTTGTATTAATTATAATGTGAATTTAACCTTCAACATTCATTGCATAATTAATATCGAGGATATACCCATTTTGCATAAACTAGAGCTGTAAGTAGATTACTGGGAAATACTGTTCTATTGTTATTTTAATCTATACAAATACAGTTTAATAGTCTGTGAAGTAATGGTTACTCGTTTGAAATGAATTCATGAGAACGTCTTATTGAAAATCAAACATACCTACTTACAAATTAATGAAAATATATTATGTTATTGCAAACAACTTCGATGTACACCTGGTCAGCAAAGTTATCATTATGTGTTACAATGTTGTAGCTTCCTTTAATTTGAAGTATTTTCGGTCGCACAAATACATACATAGGTATCTTTGGAATGTAAAATCCTTATTTTAACCCTTTGTTCCCAAATAGTTACGTCAGAAAGTGTAACACTGTTACCGAAGCCTTAGGGTATAACTCGTTCGAAATTTACATAAAATGGTTTCCGTCCCATTGTGTAACACTGTGACAAATTGTGGCGGTTTTTCGAACACAAACCAAGTTTGTGATGACAAATAAGCAGCACTAGGGGGAAAAAACGCGACTGAAGTTCGCCGTGACTACGCCTACAATGTATTTGAAATGGAAGATCACACACTATGCCAAAACTCCGTCGCGTTATTTTGTGAAAATTAACTTCTAAAGAAGCTTTTTCGCTTTCTTTATAGTAGCCATGAAATGTGTTCCTACAATTACTTTTAGGTGTAGGTACTTTAATTAATATAGAACTTGACCTCCCTAATCACAATCATCGCCTTAACTGGTTAGTTAATATAAGCGGCAACCGTGACATATTGCTGTCGCAGTTTTATTGACTTCTTATTATCAACGGCAATAATTAACATAACCCGGCAAAATACAACCGGATACAAAACGGACTCGTGTACATAATAAAACGTGTAATACGAAATTAATGTCATTACAACACAGGCGTACTCGCTAATCATTTCCCTAAAAAATCAAAGGCTGACTTCATCTGTTTAAAATATTACTCGATGACAAAATAAAGTTGTGATCTATGTGTCGAATGAAATAGTATGGACACACATGCTGAGCGTATGTCAGTATAAAAAAATAACATACTCTAGGCTTAGCTTAACTATTGCTTTGGGTGCTACACAACAGGTATGATTTTATTAAATTTTTGTTTATAATTTGAATACCATTGTGCCTTAAGAAATCGATGGTTGAACTATTCCTTGGCTACCAGAGTAATGCTATCAGACAATTAGATGAGCATAAGCTTGCTAATAATAAAAGTGTTTCGTTGGTTAATAACTATAGTAGACTTTGAGGCCATTAATAATTATTAATTAGTTTTTACAATAATCAAAAATGTCCGGCAAAGACGTACATAATTTCTGATAAATAATTCAGTCTTATTAATGCCCTAAGGCAGTTATTTAAAATTCTATACTGTAACTACAGCGAGAAAATTAGCATTGACAGATAAACGAATCCGCGTCGGTTTATTCTTGAACTAATCAATAGCAATTCTGTCAATTAAATTATTTAAAAGCTGCCGACAATCAAACCAACCGTATAAAATGAATTGACATTGTCCAATCTAGATCTAACTCCTTTGTCCACCGTTCAGCAAAGTCATTTAAAACACAATGGAGTACTACAATGAGTGTACTTTATGTACTTTATATAAACTGCGCAGAAACATGCCACAGTGTAGAAATGGACTTTATACTTTCAAACTTCAAAAAGCAGTGGCGAAGTTTATTTCGCATTGTTAAGTCTATACTGTAACACTTGGTATTGTAGGTATGATGAGTTTGGTTAGAACGGGATTTCCTAGGTTACTTCCGTCAATGACATGGGATTTTTCACAGTATCACATTTTTTCTGAGTTCCGTTATAGCCGGATCTAAATGCCTGACTACATAGTTCTGAAACATAAGTCATTAAGCCATGGGCATACCTAAGAAAGGGTAGGTAGGGGGTGCAGCTGCCCGCCACCCCCCCCCCCGCGTCCACGTCCTCACTAAGTACATAGGTATGTACAAACATAAAACGATTGCATGTGTGGGCTATCTTTACTGTGACTATTTGTTTATTAGTTATCCTGAAACTAGCCGCTGTCCGAACCTCTGTCCGCATGGAAATCTGTTTCCGCACATAAAGTGTCTATAGCTTAAAGCCTTCCTTGACCAATGGACTATCCAACACAAAAATAAATTTCAATTCGAACTAGGTATAGTTCCTATGATTAGTGCGTTCAAACAAACAAACAAACGTTTCAGCTTTATTATATTAGTATAGATAAATAAAAAAAGTATGACGGTTAATCAAACGTCATACAAAACTAAAATAAGTTTCCTGATCATAGATAATCTCTAGAGGATACCTTCTTACAAATCCGGTTTGGATTGCCGATGACGTTGCGGGCTTTTATCAACGACGACGTCATGAATTGTATGACGTTTGCGAATTCACTACCATGATCTACTTTTTGTCATGATGGATTTGTCTAAATAATTGATTACCTATACTACTAATTGTCTGAAAACTTTACTGGTATTTCAAACTGATAAAATCTAAGTTTGAAAAAGGGTTCCACTACTTTCTACTCTATTATAATTTATTTATGTTGCTTCTTGAAAGAAACAAAATTATAAAAATAAATAAATAAATATCTCACAACATTACATACATTAATCTGAGTCCGTGAAAAGTAGCTTTAAGCACAAGCTTTATGTATGACTTTATACTTATACAAAAAAACTTAAATAAATAAATAATAGCACACAAACCAGGACAAACAAATATTATGTTCATGCACACAAATTATTATTGTCCTGTGTGGGGATAGAACCCAAGACCTCTTGGTTTAATAGTCATTTTCTTGAACAATACACCAAGCGGGTATACAAATGCTTGAATTATTATCATCATCAAAGAAATAAATAGCAAACTCGGTTTATAAGTTAAATATAGTTTAAAAGGGGATTTTGAGTTTTGACATGCCACATCAGTATCAAAATGCACCGCTGATTAGGCCCTAATTAACAAATCCTTAATCACTTTAACTCACTCATAAACAAGAAAGTATGTTGACAACATGAGCAATTAACTATTAGTTGCGTACAAGTATAATTGTGCTTGCATTACTGTGATTAATAGTCACGAAATCCCAAGAGTATGTATGTCAGAGTGACATGGTTTATGTACCTACATTGAATAAGGACGTCCATTTAATGTAAGGTAAAATGTGATAACGATGTTTTGAACTATTGAACTATTTAAAATAGGTATAATGGTTTGCTCGTTTTTTTCTGCTTTTTTGAGAAAGCGTTTCCGGATCTCATTTGGGGAGGTTATGGGGTTTAAAAGGCAGGAAATGCATCAGCGATTCTTGTGGGGATGTTGATGTCAATGGGCTCCAGTGATCACTTACCATTAGGATTCTCTTGCCAGATAGCCAGATGCTTAAACGTACAAAAAATATATTTTAATGATATACCAAGACAGACACATGACTCTCATTCATTAATTTTTCTACTAACAGAATTATGGAATGGCCGACTAATCAATTCCGAAGCAATTGTTGAAAGGAATTAACAATGCTATGAAGTAACCACCCCAAACATTGATATTCATCAATGACTGATCATCAGTATTGTTGCCTTTTTTGTTTCAGATAAATGAAATTGAAGCACAACCGTTGATCGTGTAAGTATTTTCGACGCAGGGGAAATGCCGCCGGCCTACACACAATGCAATTAGCCAACTTCCTTATGCATTCCCATCGCCGGCGGGCAGACGGGTTATGTGGGGATCTCCGTCTGGGGATACCCATAGCCCTGCATATCTGCTAAAGTCCCTCGTGCAGTTTGGTGGTTAGAGCTGTGCTCGAAAACCTCGCAGGTAAGGGGTTAAAATCCCGCTAGAAACACTTTCCCTTTGTATTGGTTTTCCCAGTTTGGTTAGGACATTGCAGGCTTGTATTACCTGAAGGTCCGATAAGAGCCGTTGGTCTTGGATGACAGTCGCTCCATTGTACTAACCAAGCTGGTCGATTCAGGATCATAGTCGTAGTGTATCCTGGGCTCCAAGGCAATGGCCAAGGATGCACACCGGGAGAAGCGCTAGGATGATGATGATAATGATAGTCACAGATTTGGGACAATGTACTCATGCCTACCTCAACATCTTATCCATGGACTAGAGAGAAACACAGCGGGATAATCACGAGGATGATTGATGATCATTGCATAAGAGCGTAGTTCGTGAATTAGTTATGAGTAACGCACTGTTACGCAAACGTCTGGCGGATCAGACTATTGTTTTTGTGACTCAACTCTCGCGCAAGTATTGAATTATAAGTCGCATCTTACGTGCAGATGTTGTATGCAATATCATATGTACGTTCGTAACAATAAGTACCGACTCGACTACTCGCTGTTCGACTTGCCAAAAGTTTCCGAAAACACTGTTGGATACCTATCTTGAATTAAAAAGGCATTTCCTTGACAAGCGAAATGTAGTAAAATACGAGTATGTAGGCCATAGCGGAACCTTTGAGTGAGCCGCTTATCTGAGGAAATACCCTCACAAGCACAATGAATGACTTCGAATGTTAAGTTATGTGCGTGGTGCTCAAATCGGGAGAGCATCGAGTTTTGATGGTAATATAACATATCTAAAATATGGTGAGGTGGTAATCGTCTTGTAAAATAAAGAGATGAATGAAGCCAACTTTCTGCGAGTAAGTATCACTCCTGCATCTTTTCTTTTATCCCGGTAACATCTAATAAAAATAAGTATTAATGATTTGTATTAACACACCAATTGCCTAGCCCCCAAACTAAGCTCGAAGCTTGTACTATAAATGCTAGGAAAAGGATAGACGGATGATTCAAGTACAAATGCCTTAGCGGAACCCGCGATTCTTGGTTTTGTAGTCAGGGTTTCTGACCAATAGACCAACAGGCCCATCATCATAATGTGCACACATTGGAGCGACTGCCATCTGAACTCCAGGGTAAAATCTCTCCGATCGAGTCAATTGATACTACGTGGAGATGCCACCTAAGTTGTCACCCGCCTGGAAAGTTATGTAATATGACACCTTCTTGTCATTCACAAGGATAGCATCCAAATATAACCGTATGTGGCAATAAATTGGCTGCGATTCAACGCTAAGGCCTTCACGCCGTATGACATTAATAAGTAAACGTTTTCGTCAGCTTAATAAGTTCAAAACAATTTATATCGAATTAACATCCACACGTGTGTATTCCATGTTGGAATTGTATGTGATATAATGTTTTAGACGTTTGCGTTGCATAAAACATTACAACGTCTGAGACAAGCGGTGTGTTTTATTATGTAGTTAAAATATCGTAGGTGAAAATGGTCAGATTTTTTCTGTAGCTCGTGAAAATGGATGAGGATGAGTGAAACAGATAAGATATCTTTTTAACTGAATGAATGAAGCGTAAAACTTATTGTATTACTAATTTTTACCAATAATTCCAAAATTCAATGTTTAATCATCGAACTCAAGATTTCACGACACCTAACAAATTTTACAAGTAAAAATGTCAACGCATTTAAGATACCGATACTAATTCAAATTCAAAATATAGCTAACATAATAAAGCTGAAGATTTTGTTAATTTTTTTAAACGTAGTAATATCTGGAGCAACAGGTTCAAATTGAAAAATCCTTGGATATTCCATATTATGTAGTTGACGATTTGAGTGAGAGTGTGCGGAAGCCGAAATACACGCGGGCGCAGTCGCGGGCGGCCGTTAGTATAATATACACGAATAATACCAGGTGCATTATTAGGTTCACTACATTATACTAATGTAGTGAACCGTATAACATTCACAGGACCTCATGCAATTAATCACGTACATATTAAATTAACAATCCGCCAATTAAGTCCGTTTAGTTGTAAGTACGTGCATTAATCTCATTCGTATCGCCTTAAAGCATTCATTAGTTAATTAATGCCTTAAGAAACTAATCGGTAATCACTGTTGTAAGTGGTAATTTTGTGACTGTCGTGTTAGATTTTGTGACTAGCGCGCCTCATTATTGTTTGTGCGATTAAAGTAGAATTTAAATATTTTTCCGCCTATCGAAAGCCTTTAAAGAAGGGAGTACAGAAGAACATAATGACGGGTCAGCAGAGACATTTATTTTTAGGAAATACATCCTGTCAAAGTCAAAGCCAAATATGTTTATTGCAATCCTGAAGTATTCCCTTCGTCGGTGGGGGAGGGGGAGGCGTGTTATGAGAGGCTCTCCCTCAGACATACCTACTAAAACCCTTGGGAGAGGCGTGTTATGAGAGGATCTCCTTCTGGCATACCCACTAAAACCCCTGCGACCGCTCCCTCTTTGTCCATTACTGCAACAAAGCTGCTGCCAGCCACTAAGATTTTATTTTTTCATTGCATTTGTTCTACCTATTGCAATAGAAAAAAAATAATTTATTAGAGGTACTATAATGAAAGTAAGTGCTACTAGTGATATTAAATAGAATGTAATACCCCCGCAAGTGAATCAAAGTGTTAAATCGTACTTTCACATTACGTATCACATACTTATTTCATGAATATGTAGGTTGCAACCAGACAACCCCTTAAAAGCTATAATAACCCTTGATCTAGAATTTGCATACAATGTCATTCATAACATTATCCAGAGAAAATAGTCCTTATGTTGTTCTGGTGAGAATTCAAATCAGTTTAGGACCAACAGCTAAAAAGTTACTAGACTAAACGTTTCTATTTTATGAATCAGCGTCGATCGCCTTCAGAAGTGAAATGTCACATTCCTAGGAACCGTGACTCAGAAACTATTCAGTTGTCTCAAAAGACATTTTAAGGGACATTAGTTAATCTAACTATTGAAGGAAAACCAGTTTTCCATAAATATTTTTGTGTAAAAAAACATTAAAAACTAGAGATGGAACGAGTACTCGGTAGATACTCGGTACTCGACGCACTCGGCGTATCTTTTCATACTCGTACTCGGCCGATTAATATAACTCGGTTTGGATGCCGAGTAAACCCGGCCTAAAAAAAGCAATTTGAATTCTTTTTTTTTTCTCCGTAAAAGTTACCAACCTCCGAAACTATCGTTCACTTCACACGGTGCTGCAAACACGTAGAAACACTTTTACCTATTATGTTATCGATGCTTTTACTAAACTTGCCAGCTCTAAATACCTTACTTGGTGTCCTGCCCATCATTCGAAAGTCAAAAGGACTCTTGTTTTTACCAACAAATTTTATTTTGAAATTGTTATCTTATTCCAAACCAATAGTTGTCGTATAGCCAGCGCATGTCAGACGGACAATGAGTTTAGCGACGGTTTTCCCGCCGCCCCACGCAGTAGGTACGTATACCTACTCGTACTCATAGATACATAGGTAGCGGATGTTACGCTGTGGTCATTTTGTACAGGGCTGGCTACTTTAAATAAACTAGATCAAGATAAGTTCTCTATTAATTTCCCCTTTTTTTTTCGCAAGAGAACGCTTTTACACACCAAAGCCTATACATATTCGCTATTACATTCCGGCACATTACTTGCCGGTCGAACTTTTTTTGGACCATGGCGGCCGACCTTGCGTTCAGCCAGGGTATATTATTATTAAAGTGCACATGTGAGTGCGATAGCATAGGTGCACTCTCCCTATTCTCTCACTTTAATAGTTCGGTGGGACGTCAATCTGACACGACCGTAGACGGATCAGGCGCAGGCCTCGAAGCACGTAGGAACTCAAGATGAAATTTTTGGTCACCCATCCGATAACATCGATGAAATCGGCCGAACTTCAGTCGCGTTTTTTCCGATTAGTGTGTTTCCACATATGTCCAAGAAAGTTGCCAGGTTGTTCAGATATTTTTATTAATATTTTGTTACAGTTGTGTCTTTCCTAAAACAAGAAACACTACGTTGTTTCGTAGATATTTTGACTATTCAAATTGGCAGTATTGGCGTGTCCAAAGACATTACACGGTATTCTTTTGTATTCCTCATCCATAAATAAGTTTCAGTGTCAGGCCATTTCTGAATATTGCAAACATTAACATGAGAATGGAAAATATTTCGCAGAAATTGTTCAGGTACATTTCCCAATTTGTAATGTGTTCGTGACATATTTACAGGTTGTGAAAACAATGAATAGAATACTTCTAAATCTCATCATCATCCTAGCGCCCCTCCCGGTTGCATCCTCGGCCGAATACTTCTAAATATAACCTATACAAAATTATTTAAAAAAAATATGACCCGCTTGGTGTAGTGGTTAAGAAGTTGTAATTAGTATAGAAACACACCATGCCAAAAATTATCCATCAGGCATTTAATATACGGGTGGATCAACTTTTTAACCGACATAAGTTTGTCCCGACGACATCGCATTCGAAAACGACTAAATTCAGACAATATAGAAATTATTTCTATGTTTTATTCAATTAATAGCTCATTAACCTTAATAAAAAACATATGATATCTAGATAAAACGAAGAAGTAAACGTAAAAACTATGGTAACTCAGTATACGACTTTGCATAAGACATAGCTTTCCATACAAATTTTAGCTGTCCCTTGATCGAGGTGGCTATATGTAATTGCTAATTTAAGAGTTTTTTTCCTTGGAACATTCTTAAGTCTGCTTACACTTTTGCATAATCCAGGCGGCATAATATCAGGTCGCGTTCTTTCTTCTAAACTTAGTTAGACCAAGAGTTCGTGGGTTCAATCCCCGTACAGGGCACATTTGTGTGCATGAACATGTCCTAGTATCCATAGTACAAGCCTAGAGCTTAGTTTGAGGCTAGGCATTGGTGTGTTAATCCAAGGAATTTATTTATCATTTATTTATTAAATCCGACCACATCCAATCCGCATCCAATCCGCATTTGTTTCCGCGTGTAGGTTACACTAATCATCAATATCAACCGAATCATGCATCATCGGAAGTTTTAGTTTCCATACACTGGCGAGCAAAGATAATGACTCCCACAATGACATGACCGAGTCAATTGAAACATTTTAAGAGTTGCGTTTTTTTATTGGTACCAATTCAATAAAAAATATAAAAATGAGGGTAACATTATTTAAAGTTTTTAAAAGAATATGTTTAGAAAACTATATTTTTTGTTATGTTAACTGAACTTTAATTTATTGCGTATTTACTTAAAGCGTACCAAAAGAAATTATTCGTAGTAATTTAAATTTTCAAACTCGTCCCGATGCAAGGAGATATAAAAGTGCAATCTATCAAAATGATCAGAAAATTCGGACATAACCAACGATGACAAAACATACCTACGCTGCCGTACATTTTTTTTGTGAATATTTCATTGAAAACTCCATAGTATCAATTCCTTGACAAAATATTTAAAAAAAGTTCAGTAGGACCAATCATTATGCCAGCAAGTGCAGGCTGACTGGCCGCTAACATAACAGAGGTCTAGTTAGGAGCGGTAAGGCTCAGTGCCCGCGAAAACGGCGCAGTGACAACACGCGCCTTGTGTGTAAAGCAAACTCACTTTTTAAATTTCGAGTGTTCATTTATTTACCGTGACAGTTATCTGTGGACTTTTCGGAGGGAAAAGACGAAAGAGTTTTCAAGTGACGAGGACAATAGGTAAGATTCGAATTACGAAATTGCAATTTTGACGGTAACTGGCGTTTTTGTTTTGTTTGTGTATAGATTAGTGTTTGAAAAGTTTGTCGAAGTAATAATTTTTTTATTGCGTAAAGAATAATAGATAGATATTTTTTTTAATTTTTCACTACCCTTTTTAGTAAAATGTGTGAGGTATTGTGTTATCTAAAACGCTTTTACACACTGTGTCATGCAAATCAAAAATAATTAAGTAAAATTTAATTTTAACGTCCATATAATTGCAATTTTTTTTCAGTTATTTAAGTTGTTTTTTTTTTATTTAGGTACCTAGGTAATTAAGGTTTGAAATTAAGCTTAATTTCAAAGTACATTTTTAAAAAGTATTACTCACTACTTCGTAAGATTAAGTATTACTAATAAGTACACATTACTAAATTGATACTAATTTATTGCCATTTCTATAATCTTGAAAATTATGTAATTGTATCGACCACTTTTTGGAATGCGGGTAACTACCTATTATTAATTGGACCTTGTATGCAGGTCACTTGCAACCAGTCACTTGGTCATCAAAGAGGTAGGCCTATGTTTAGAAGTGGAGCTGTGTTCTTGTCTACATCGATTTATTAAAGGGAAGGTACTCGATTGTACTCCTCTTAGAACATACAAAAATATGTTTTCATTGTAGGTACTTATAGCATAAACTTTCATTTTCAAATGACGCTTTTAATGTAAATACTATGTATGTACCTACTCTTATTAAAAATTTTATGATGAAATAATGTTTATGCTGAGGAAGTTGAGGAACAGTGATGAATCTCAATGAAGGTACCCTCATTTTTGTCCTTGATTCGATAATCGTAACATTTAAAATATTATCTACGAATAAAATGTACTATTTATTTGAAATTATTTTTGTTTTACTGTATAATTTCTAGTAATTAAATCTTGGACTCATTATTAAAACAAGAACTGATTTAAGTACTAAGACTTTACTATGAGATAAAGTACGAAAAGCACGTGATATTTCTCGATATTCATTTATAGCCATTTCAATCTGATAAATGGCAAAACATTTGGTATTTAATGTCATTAATAAATAGTAAAACATGGGTGAAGTTAACTAATAATAATAAATTAACGTGGATATATTATTATTAGCTTAGTTTGAATTGTAACAGCCTTGAGACGGCGGCGAATATTTACGCAAACGAACTAACATTGACATAACGCAACAGCATGCATCAGCTTATTTAGAATACCTATTTAGGTTTCTAACCTCTTATAAAGATGAGGTTATTGTACAATCATCTTTACCTACTAATATTATACATCGGAAAGTGAGTTTGTTTGTTTGTTCCGCTTTCACGCTGTAACTACTGAACCGAGCCTTAAAAGTTAGCAGAACGTAAAGTAATAAGTCTGGATTAAATAGTAGAATACTTTTTATCACGGAAAAAATGGATATTCCCACCGGAAAACAAAAGTATTCTTGGCAATATAACCGAAAGCTAATGAAAAGTTAAACTCCAAGTAAAATTAATTCGTGCAATTTATGACGTATTAATTTTGTGGCAAATGTACAACAACGGAGAACGTTTCATCCAATAAAATAAAAAGTGAAAGGATGTATTAAAAAAAATAGCCTAAGACATTTTCTTCTCATCATATCGGCGACATTAACTTATACAAATACTACAATTTCTTGTAAATAGTGCAAACATTTACATTTATGTACCTACAAATTAAAAATGGTACTATAACTACTCGTACAAATGTTTTAACCCATGATTTGTATTATGTTCTTGAGATATTCGGTTTACTCTGGGCTTAAAGTTTTATTGTCACGACATAGTTCTAAAAGGAAGCTAATAAACTGGATTATTTTATCACTTACGCTTGACTGTCACGCTTGTATCCTAGTAGAAATTGACATGTATAGCTCCACTTGTCAATACGGTCGTTTTTGTGTCCACCCGGAAAGACTCGAGCCTTTTGGGATCCGTACGTCGGATCGAAAAACTGCTTTTAGTAATTAATTATACGATACATATGATACACAGAAATTGAAGTCATTAACCGACTTCATTTTAAAAACTAATATTAGTAAGTTTGTCATGTCATGGTGCCTGTCTCTTTTGTAGCAAATATGTGATGTGTCTTGTGAAAATGATAGCACTTCACTATTCCCACAAACTTTCAGTGAGGAACATTCCTATAAATACTGCTTGATTTTGTAATTAAAACTTAAATATGAAACACTTAACTAACTATGCACCACATTGGTATCTCAGGGACATGAAATGGCTTTTGAGTAAAAGTTAATCTTGTGTTTTCTTCTATTTCTTCTATCATATTATTAAAATAAAAAATAAAAATAAAATAAAATTTTTTATTCAAATCATAATGTTGCACAATTATATATAAAATGGAAAATACATTCTTAAACTAGGTAAAATTAACATAAATGCCTGAACTAGGAGATCCTGTATTTCAGGCGAAAAAGACTAACAATATATATGTTCAAAATTTAACCAATAACCACAATTATCAATACATAAATCAAGATTAAAACAATAATAGATGATTTAAAACAATAATATTAATTGAATTCTCCTTTTAAGTGATTCGGGTATGTCCTGGCTGTGTGTCAACTGCTTAAAGCTGCAATTAACTGACAACCATATCAACGAAATTAAACAAAGATCCCTGAATTATCAATAAAACTTATTTAAATCAGTCCGTTTCACACTTGACCAGATAATCATATTGTCTTATCTCCGTTCTGAAATCGAAAGTCAGTCGGCGATCAAACAAGTTTTTAATAAGTGAGAACAATTTGTAATATAACTCTTACAACCATCACACGGTTTTCCGGGTAACCTTGTGATGTCGTTGACACTTGCCCCGTAATGCCATTTCGTAGAAATTGTCTCGATTACGCACGAAGGAAAAGGTGTCAATTAATGTTGCACTTGAAAGAATGCATTCGAGTAAGAACTTTAAACTCTGAGTAACAGAGGATCTTTTAGTTAAACTGCGGTAGATTGTTATTGGACTAGTGTCCTACTGAGACAAAGACCTATAGAAACAAAATGTATTAGGTATTTGCTTTTTTTTTTATTAAATGAAACAATAAATCCGATTAAAAACATGGGGATGGCCTTAAAAGCCCAGGCCCACGTATTTTGTAAGGCTTGAAACTGTCTTGACAAGCTTTAAAAAAAACTTGGTTAAGATAGCTCCGTCGTACTTATTGTAATGACTCGACAATTTCTGAGCATCATTTAAACACCCGCCTTAAAGTTACAACAAAATCAAATAGAACTCCCATACTAAAACTATGTTGGTTCTACCTACCTACGTTTCTTATCATAAAACCTGATCGTAACCATATAACGCAACATGTTTGTCTGATTGACATAACCAGGTTAACCAGATCGATACTTAAGATGATTTTAATCGCCACGATGGACTTTAAAAAATATTTAAGACCAAAAAATATTCATAAGAAATAATTATATTACGGTCGATTCTTCAAATAAAGAAGAGTGCGTAGTTAACTTATTTTCGAATTTATCTATGTCTTATCGTGAAAGTGTTCTTTCCACATCTGAAAGCATGAACACACTCGTACCTTACGAACTAATGAAAAAATGACTATGATTCTCTTGTGAGTTAATGACAACCTTTTCGTGAGTGAAGTTGACCTTCTAACATCGTACTCTCATTTACTCTGAGGGTATTTGGGTCGTATTCGTATTTCAACTGTGATCTTAAACAGTGACGCTGCTGTTGTAACAAAAAATGAAATTATGCACATAATGCACAATATAAAAAGGCAACATCTATTATTGTCATGTGATTACGGGTGGGTTACTTGTATAAAAACTATTAATATTTTTTACCTGCATTTCATTATTCATCTAGTAAGCTTTCGCATCGCTTCCGGTGTCTGGCGCCTAAAAAAGCCTTTTTCCAAATATCAGCTACCTACAAGCTGACTACGGATTAATTATCTTTTTCAAATAAGTAAGAAAACAACCACTACATTTGGTCTTAATTATTTAAACAACTTTATATTTGGTCGTCGACAGCATTAATATATCCAGTGACTATTAATTGACAGCTATCATTCGGTATAACTAGTTTTATAACAAGGTGACTAATTCAAAATCCATTTTGTGGGAACCCACCAAAATGAAACTACCATCGAATTAACTTATGTCCGTTGTAAAACCGTCTTTTACCACCATATTTTAATTTGTCACAAAGGAACGTATTTTTTATCCATCATTATGATGGCATAATGACGCTGATGGCAGCGTTTGAATTTATATAAAATTAAAACCTACCTACATGCAATTTGAAATTTAAGTCTTTCATAGATGGAACAACATTTTCATTATGTTTAATATTTAATAATATTCCAGATAATCCCAACTAATATTATAAATGCGAAAGTAACTCTGTCTGTCTGTCTGTCTGTCTGTCTGTCTGTTACGCTTTCCCGCTTAAACCTCGCAACCGATTTTGATGAAATTTAGTACAGACAATCTTTAGACCCTGAGACAGAACATAGGCTACTTTTTATTTCGAAAAAAAGAAATCCACGCGGACGGAGTCGCGGGCGGCCGCTAGTGATTAAATAAAGGAAGTTTTTTCAAGCTATTTCGTTAATTTAATTTACTTGTAGAATATTACGATGTTTTTTTATCTAAATAAAGGTAAGAATAGGCATTACTTTTCAAATAGTAAAAAAAACAAGAGACTCTCTTTTATATAGTTTTAAAAGCCAAAAAGACGTAAGCTTTAAAGATCGGTGGACTCGACAACTCGCCTTAACGTATTCAAAATATCGCAGCGTGGGCAGACTTTTATCATAGGGCAAGCTACCAGACTATGGTTGTCATGGCAACGGATAGAATTAATCAAATCATTTGCCTAAATTCAAATGAGGAATTTAATTCGCGTCATAGATTGGCGCCACTGGCACCGGTTCTAATCGACACCATACAATGAATAACAATGGAAAATATACCTATTGTCCTTGGAAATAGTGTCGTTTGTAAATAGGGTATATCAGATGTCACATAATTTGTACTACAAGTTGATTTATGATAATGCATCAGACGTGCCCACGGTCTAGCTCGCGTGGAATTTAGGATTGCAGGAAATTGCGCCCTTTGTAAAGTTGATGCAGTTGTATTTGTTCAGATTATCCAGTGTTCCTCGTCTTATAAGATAGGACTCGTCGTATAAGATAAAATCTCCACCTGTATACCAATATTCATCAAAATCTGTTCAGTTATTGCATCGTGATTGCCGGCCCAATACCCAACAAACAAACTTTCACTTTAAAGTACGAGTATGATAAAAAAAAATTAACAAGTTACTTTTAAAGGTTCTTCATGGACCGATCAGTTTTTATAAAGAAAAGCATTATAATTTTTTGACTAAAGCAAGCTTAACTCACAAAATACTATCTGTCCATATCTGACCATTGAATATTATAACCTCGTGAATTTAAATCTAACTTCATGTTCTAAGATAAGATCATTTTGACAATTTTAGAACTACAAAAAAAATCCAAATCTAAACATTTAATCGTCAATCGTAGCGTATTGGCGACATTTACAAACAGAAAGACTACGCATAAGCGCAAAAAAATCTTCCGACTGCTATACATTCACGGTCATTGCTACATTCCTACGACTGGTCGAATTATTCGACAAGGCCGTTGATTTGTGAGGTTGGAACGAATTCGCGCGAAAACAATTCTTTTTTTTAATAAAGACTTCGAATTTGGAATTAGCGTTGGCTTTTCTACAATTGAAAGCCCGCTTTGGTGAAATTCTAAATTCGAAAATTACCTATCTTAATTTGTTCTTCTTTTTACTAACATTTTAGTTTAAGAATTTGTAACTTATAATAACGCATAATAACGCATTATAGATTCATGTTATCCCGAACTTTGTTTTTTCAACTTGAGTAAATTTTGTCGTACTTACTTATTCGAACGCCTGTTTATTTACATTTTGGAATTAATATTAAACTCAGATTTCTGAGATATTTCTAATATTTGCACCAACTGAGCTTGAAATTTCTTAAATATTATTTTTTAATTAATACATGAGATTTCAAAGTTCTAAATACACCCCCTTTATTTTATGAAACATGAGATCTTATTAAAATTACACACGCGAACGCTGTGTCAACATAATCTTAAGGTTGTCACACAGGCCATAAATAATGCATTGAATATAAATACAACGCGTTGACAGTTAGCACTGACATTTAAACCCGACGGATTGCGATCAGACTGGCCTGTTTGATTTTAGCCACCGTTTGACAACTTAGTAATTGAGCGTCGCTTTATTAGTAAGACCGAGGTAAATGTCACATTGAACCATTCTGTCAGTGAAGTAAACTAACTCAGTTATAGAACTGGACGAAACCTAAAGGTTATATGACTCATCGCAAATACAAGTTTAGCTTATTTTGTCGCGCAATTATCTTATAATTTCCCCTCAAGTCAGTTTTACACTATTTTGAATAAATACTAAGTTAACATTTTACAATAAAAATTAATAAACAACTATCACACGACCGTATGAGTATTTTAAGCATATTATTACAGCGTTACATTATGTATATAGGTATGTGTAGTTATTTCTTGTAGTCTGTATGACTGAGCTTGTGAATATAACGGAATGGAATTTGGCAACCCTTAAGACATTGCATATATTGATTTAATGCCAGAATAAGTTCATACAGTTATAATATGAATATTGTTACATATAAATAATATTCTAAAACTTAGTACAGTTGTAATGAAAAAAGTTTGTCCTGCTTTTTCCCTCTAGAAGGGCAAACTTATGTTCAGTTCAATTTGTAATTCGAATCAATTATGTCAAACAACTAAGGCGATAATTTAACAGCCTGTACACTGGTTTTGCATTGTTTCTCGATCACAATAGGCGCACTATTATTAGATATGATATCTTTACAAGAGTAATAGACTGGTACAGACAGGAAGTTGTACAGTTCCACATTATATTTTATGGCGGCATTTACGCAACATTCAATCGAAATATTTGTTTTAATTGGACCGTTGCAAAGCCTTATCACTATATTTAATTTGAATCGGATATCACATTTTATTCTAAATGCCTTTACTTATCTACCGGATTTATCACAAAAATTTACGTTTAGGCCTGTTTAAGGAAACTCAACAATACATTTTATGCTTTTAATTAAGCCTTAAAAGGACTTTTATTGTCGGAAACATTAAACTTTCGCGTTAAACTAACCAAGGTGATGGGTGTTTCTTTCGGTTTGTTATCGCATTAAATCTGATTTGCAGGTATTAATTGTCAAGATCAGTCTTGATCTCAGGATCACGGGGAAAATCAGGTAGATCTAGGTCAGTTTGAGCATCGATTGATATTTTTGGCCGACCTTACAAAATATGCCAACAGTTAAATTATTACAAATGGCTTCAATGAAAAGGAAGAAATCAAAGATGTTATCTGATGAATGTGTATGTAACATAACTCTCGATTAACTTACTCGTACCATAGCACCAAAAAACAACTGTTACACCAAAACTAGCACAAGCAAAACTAACGCAACAAAACTGTCTTATGTTTTTTGCTAATGTTCCATTTTGCCGCGCTCGTTATGCAATATTAACCTCTCTTTCACCTTAATTACTGTATCAATTCCCATGCAGCGTGCACGGTTTGTTCCCACGCGCTAGCGCATCGTGATTCTGATGCTCTTCGGCGATAGTGAACGCCGTGCGAGGACGAAACTCGTGCCGAAAATATGTACTAGACGCTTTCGGTTCTCAAGTACAAAGACTAAAGCTCAAGGCTTGAGTTGCAGAACCAGAGGTAACCAAACTAAATAAATAAATGCCTTGGACCAACACACCGATTGCCAAACTAAGCTCAAAGCTTGTACTATAGATGCTAGGGAACGGATAGGCATACTTTTACAAACATCCATGACTTGAGTAAAATGCCGATGTTCATCACACAAACATTTGCTCCTTGCGAGCAGAGTCAGAGTTTATGACCACTAGAGCAACGGGCCCGTCAAACTAATAGATCTTTTAGACATAACTTCAATGGCTGGGTAAAAGAGTACTTAAAGGTTATAAGTAGTCCGCTTGTCAGTATGGCTCAGCTTAAAAGCCTTTCTAAGTGAAATTTGGCATCAGAAATTTAATACATGATCATTTTAGGGTGATCACTCACTGAAAATACCACGTGTACCTAACCAATACGCCTTCAGTTTTCAAGGACGGACACTAAAACTAAGCCTTCAGCTTAAAACTCGACAGTCTATAAAAAGAGGTTTTTAAACTTTTCTGTATCTGCATTTTAGATGTGACGTGAACCGATTTTTCTTTTGTAACACTGCCAACGAACATCAAGTTCTGAAGCCATTTCAGAGATTTTACTCAATCGATACGTAATTTTATTATGTTAATGTCGTAAGTTTTCACATCCCTAGGGAAAATAAATCTAGGTATTTTTGAATTTTTGCTACTGTTTCAAATTAATCCACAAAAGCTCCTACAAAACACTGGAAACTGTATTCCTAAATGTTTAAGATGAATCGCATTTGCTTATACGTGAGACAAATAGTTTGAGGATTGTCAAATGATCATACAGACGGCACATTAACAGTATTTGCCTTTAATGTCATTAAAAGGCAATATTATACAGGCAAAAAGTTTATATTAACTTAATCGTGTCCTTCAACACAGCTTCGTGATCGTTCTATATTAAAATGTGCATAAACGCACTGGACATAATGGAGTAGCGGCCATTAATAAAATAATTAGTGGACTATTAACCAATGCGTATTCAGAAACTTAATGTGGTGTAATGCACCTTAGTGTTATTCTTTTACTAGCGGCAGCCCGCGACTCCGTCCGCGATAATTTCGGTTTCCGCAGGCATAGTGTTATACTGTAGCTTAAAGCCCTCCCTCGACATATGGATAATCCAACACAAAAATAAAATCACAATCCCGGTTTCAACAGCAATCCACTATCTGGAACTGGCTTCCTCTAGCCCAAGAAACGCACATTAACTAAGTGCAGACTGTTGTCCTAACGCTTATATCCGTTTCGAAGGACCAATAGATAATCCCGTGGCGCACCTTGATTCCCACAATATAACCATAACCTTGACCGGGTGATTTTGAAAATTAAACACCAAAATCTGTAAAACAATGTGAGCGTATATTTAAACTGAAAATCCCTAGCTTTGACATAGGCAAAAACAAAAGAATATATCTCCCAGTTGTCATAAAATGTGAACAAAATAGTTTATACAGCAACTATATACGAAAACAAATCTTACTGTATATTCTTCTTTATTTTCTTGATTTTACGATTAGCTGTCAACCCTGCGATGAGCCCAAAAGTGTCCATAAAATGAGACCGGCTTCACGATTGTAGCCTTTCAAGTATAATGCCGCGCAAGGATATCACGAGACGAGGGGAAAACCGCTCGTAAGCAACAATCGGCGAAACGATGGTACTCAAAACAGACTCGATATGTCAAAATGACAATGAACGAGGGAAAACCAATGTTAGAAGATGAGATGACAATGGTTACACGTCTGTTGCTGTGCTGGAAGAATTGTTATCATTTGCTTTATTGATGAATATTCATTTAATTATTTATTTAGAAAATAAGACTCCTTGATTACTTCAGAATCACACACGTCACACAATTTGGTTAAGTTTTATAATTAAATCTTGCGAAAACAACATTCATGTTTATTTCCATTGACGAAATCACGAAATCCGGCAATTAAACAGGGCTTTTAATTAAGTTAGTTAGATATAGCCATTATGTATTGTATGGTTAAATTGTGTCATTGCAATTACATATTCTAACTGCCGGTTAAAATTAATCATATCCCCTCATTTGTTCCAGATACGTGTGTAGTGCGGTGAACCAGTGTGCCAGTGCAGTGTCCTCTGTTCCGACAATGCGAAGACGCTCGCGCTAGACGATCCCACGCCGCTCACATTATTATGCAACCGCGGCCGTTATAGCCGTCCGTATGTTATATTGACATAGCGAGTTGACATTTACCGCCAATGCCAACTGAATAAGCAATGGCATTAGCGAATTTCACGCTGGCGACCGCCGCCGCCGCGCCGCCGCTCGCGCCGACTTCCTCCGCGCCGCTGCGCGTCGGCCTCGACGACTTGCTGTACTCGCCCGAGCAGGCGGAGTACCCGCCCCAGCCCGCGAACGAGCCCTACGCCCAGCCCACGAACCAGAACCAGCGGAGATCGAAGCTCCGCAAGCGCGCCGGCGCCGCGTACCTCCCCCCTCCGAACCAATACACACATTACCCGCACGAAAACCCCTACGGCCAACTCCACACGCAAGTGTACCAACAGAACACGCGACTCGACGTCCAGATAGAGAACCAGCGCGTGCAAGAAGTCAACCCGCAGTATGACAACACCGGGCAGTACGTCCACGACCCGAGCGGCGACTACGACTACGAGCAGAGAAGGCTGAACCCGAACGGGCCGCCGCGACCGTTCGGCGGGTTTGCGGACACGCCGTTCCCCACCGCGACAACAACCCCATCTAGTCGAAAGTTCGATTCGAACTCGAACCAGAATGTAAATAACTTTAATTTCGCTAACCGAGCGCCGCCGACCCCCCAAGCCCCACCCCCCAGACAGCCAGTTAAGACTAGTAGTGGAACCAGTGGCCCACCGCCCGACCGGCCGCGAGGGTTCACGAAAGTGGAGACGGGCAGTTCTGGAGTTGGAAGCAAGACTCAGCTGCACGCTGTTTTAGATTACGATGACGAGGATTACTACGATGACGTTCCTGGCCCAGGTAATTGGTCACAATTTTCTAACAAGCTATAATACACTTATATTTTAAGAGTAATATTATAAGAAGAGCACTCAGTATACCATGAGAGGATTTGGTTTCGATCTTTTGTGCAGTATATGTATATAAACATGTCTGTGTGTCAAACCAAACTGTATGTTTCGTTTGTTTACGTTAATTGTTTTAGCCTAGTCCAGCGTCTACGAATTGAATATAATTATGTACTGTACAACTTAATTCCATTATTTACAAGGGGATCAGTTTTAATACAAGATTTGCTTATTTTCGGGGATTTGGATCAAATAGCATTCTAAAGACATTTTCTGATCACCGATCACGCGTTACAGACGTGAATCAACGTATAAAGTAATTCAGCTATAACTGCTTTATAACACAATACTGGAGGCTTCGATGTGATTATTGGAAAGGAATATGATGATAGCTAGCATATTATGTTAGGAATGTAAGTAAGACGTACGCACGTACATACGTGATCTAGCCCACTCACGCTTTTTAAATCAAAATTACTCTTACAACAGTTTAAACCAGTTTTGTCAACCCACAATCCACATTAACCAATCTTTTTAGCTCATATATTTTTATCTATCAAGGTTTGAAAGTTACTGACCTAATAAAAACTCGTAGTAGGTATCTTTATCAAGTAATTCTTGCAAAAAAAGTGTGCGTTAATGCGAAAGTTTTATTAATGACAATTACATTATCTTACTGATAAAGACCGATTCTTGTTCGTATTCGCTTAAAATACCACATCTCAGTAATAACAAAGTATACTTACATTTGTCTAACTTGTTAATTGTATATAACTTTTTCATAACGGTCATTGCTAATCATAATATTCAACCAACAGATTAAAGCCTTTATTCCTCAATCCATTTCGTGCTCTGTACATTTCATTTTGTAATTATCATTATTCCTGAATCTAAATTACAGACCATTTAATTTTAGTTTTATCGTAAACCTGCCAATATTATCATACGCCAAGGCAGCCGGGCACAATTAAATCCTGTTCAATGTGCTCGAGATAACAGTGTATATTATTGAAATAAATCTGTGCGCTAGCGCGGTTGATAGTTATCTTAGAGTTCAAGTCGCCATGATTGCTCCAGTTTCAGTAAAGTGTCTCAGTCAGTTTAAGTATAA
Source organism: Nomophila noctuella (assembly GCA_958496325.1). Lineage (NCBI taxonomy): Eukaryota > Metazoa > Arthropoda > Insecta > Lepidoptera > Crambidae > Nomophila > Nomophila noctuella. The sequence continues at coordinate 9,484,173 of OY292497.1, forward strand.
GTTGCGAAGGATAGCGGAAAATAATTTTGAAACTCCATTTGAAAATAATCATACAATTATTAAAATTAAAAGATTTTTACAATTAAAAGAAAAGTTAATTGAAACACAAAAAATTAAATGTTAGTCTGCCCCTAGTCTTTTTGAAGTATTTATCTCGGCTTTGAAGGAAGTTTATTGGTAGTTTTGACACCAAAATGATGAACCATAGGAAATTAATAAGTCGCATTTTAATCCACATAGTTTGTGTCAAACAATAAAAGCATTGATAGTCCCAAAACTGAGGATGATTTGTCAGGCCGCGCTTGGACTAGGCAGCTGCAGTAATAATGAATATCTATTATTTTCAAACAATTTGTCTGACTGAACGAAGTCACAAACTAAAATACTTGAATGTCATATTCCTGACCAACAGGACATGAATTTAAACTACCTACTATTACGAAATCGCACATTGACCACTGACTCACGGTATGGTCAGAGCAGTCCAATGACATTTAAGTTTTTGCTCCTCTCTAACAAATACAATGTACACACACCGTTTGACTAAGCAAGAAATTCAGCATCCCTAATCGCTTAAGCCTACAACTTGTCTTGTGAGGCCTTCGATTACTTTAGTCTCGGACGCCAATGCCAAACAAACAATAGCCAGTCTACCACAGACATTGACACATGAAAATGAATGCTGAGTGTCCTAGAGCACTTGCGAGTCGTGTTACCACTCCTGCATTCTTCCAAATACTTGGCAATTGAGAGCGCCCAAATCCGCGAAAACGTGATCAGTCCCATCAATTAAGATTAGGATCTCGGAACGGAATTGTTTTTACGACCGCTATATGAGACCAGCCAATGCCAATGTGTCAGAATCTAGATTACTAAACGTCGTACAAGTAAGTCATCAAACCGAGCATCCTCTTCCTTAATATTTTCTGAAGGTTGCCATTCCGTATACGAATTGTATCATCCTTCCTATGCCAAATTGCTGACGATTAATCAGCATCTTGATTTAATATCTCGTTGAACCTATTATGGTAAAGGTCATATTCTATCATTCAGATGTCAAATACTCGTTTTTGATGCAAATGTTTAAAATATGGACCATAGTATAATGGAAGTATAATTTATAATAAATTTCGAAAGAAGCGATGGAATAAAACATCTAATATTGCTGAAGAAGAAGCTGTCCAAATCAAATGAGAAAAGTAAAATTATATCAAGATTTTAAAATGTCCAATTGTAAATTCAGTCGTACAGTTTTTATGAAACTAGTAAGGAACCTTGTGTTGCTCCAACAATTGAAACGCTGATACGATAACATATTATAAAAAAAATAACACATTACAAACTTTTGAAATAAGAACAAGTATTTTGACGCTCAGCATGAAGTTATGACATTCAATCTGCAACACTGAGGAAATAAACAGGAATGTTGCGTGGCTTTCCAACACGTAGTTACCATTACTTAATGACAGAATCAAGACGATTAACACAAAAGTTTACTCATACGATATTAGTGAAGACATCATAAACGATGATCTTGCCTAGGCTTTCGTACAAGTTAATTCGAATTACGTTATGAAAGCTAGCTTGTAGATTGCAATGTAGATACCGAAAGAGGCGGTAGCAATGTCCAATTGTCCATGTTACATTGCTAAATACAGAAAAGGCCAATACATAGTGAATCTCATATCATACACAGTCAATAACATACAAAACTAACATGCAAAAATCTTGTTAGTAACTACTTAAATTGAATTAACTTATTAAAATTACCCACTTAATGACAAAGGCCTCCATTATATGAAATCATGATATCCCAGCAGTGGGATATTGAGAGCTATTGAAAAAAAAAAGTGTATAGATACAGTAGAATCGACAGATTTTATAACAGAATACTGTGCATTATTTTGATTCTTGTGATTTACGTTTGTTACTAACGTTAGTATGCGATGTAAAGCGACCGTCGCTTCACATTACAGGGCCTGTGGCAAAACGGGGTGAAGTATAAATAGAGAATATCTAACGATTTAATTCCATGGTTGGATATATTCAAGTTCTGCCCGCTACTGACATCTCGATTCATTGCCGTTAATCTTTTGACCTTGGTTTCGCTTTCGGATAAGTCGAAAGTATTATAAGACGTGTTGATGTGTATTTTAAGCATCTAAATATAGATATAGACAATTATGTTTCCATTGCGATTGATTCCAGTTGTGATTGTTATATGATATTAATTGTTAACTAAATTGGGTATTTGACTGCATACGAAATAAATGATGATATTCTAACATTAAAGACGAAATCAAAAATTAAGTACATAGCACTATGCCACAATTACTATTGAGCTTTTAAAGAATTATTACAGCTAATTGAAACTAAAAAGGTATTGATTTGACAATACTGGCTTGTGACGTCACATACCCGTATTTCATACAGTTTTTCCTACAACGTTCCGTTTTTGACATTTTTTAAAAGTAGGTGATTTGAGCTGTCAGTCAAATACCGTATTGTATTATCAATTCTTTTAGCATTGTACCAAATGTAGAATGGTGTCAGTATATAGGATGAATTTTGACACGGGATTTGTAGGCCAGGCAGTTTTAAATTAATCTACTACAGTTTTTGAAATCTGTACATACTTTGTAGTTACTAGATAGTATGAATGCCTGTTTGTTTGTCAGTCAAAACATATAACAATATCACGACGAGTATATACTAAACGTAAACAGTGAGTGGTAAAATAAGAAACCATTGAGAGAAATGTCAATAAAAATAGCGTTCCGTTTAACATAAACACGAACTTGTCTATGTTAAACGGAATGCTATTTTGAATGCCATTGATAGCATCTTAAAACCCTTTTATTACCAGCAAGAGGCATGTTTACGAATTCTGATGAAACAAATCGATACGATTGATATAAGGCTTGACGATTATCGATAATGTATCGCAGGGAGGAGGCAATTTATGAGCACCCGCAAATCATGCACTAGACCACGTAGAGTACCTTTTGATATTTTTGGTAAGCCTATTGATATTTTGAGAATAGTCAAATGTATGAGTAGGTGCTCAAATGGGACTAGGCTAGTTCCACAACATGCGGGTACTCAAAAATTAGGTGCTCAAAGTGGACTACCTCATTTAGAACAACATTGACCAAGAAGCCACCGGCCGCGTGATAGAATGGGGCGTGTTAGTCACAAACTTAGAAACCATCACCTGACGATCAATTACAACATAATACTTACAAGTTAACTCACATATGCATTCAAATATGAACCTTATTTCACAGACTATACACTATTTATTAATAAAACAGAGGATGACCTTGACCCGGATGAGAAAGCATCTAGTGAACTTGCAACTGTTGATGCTTGATGTAATTGAGTGTGTTTATTTCTAAGATTATTGTTGGATGGTAGCGCTGGTTTCGCACGACGTACAAAAGCATAAATATACGACGTGTGAAAGTAACATGTTTATTATGCAGTTACAGCTTTAAGCAGACAAAATTAAACATACTTTAACTGTGCACGCGAATTGTTGAAACAATATCATATTCATCAAAAACGGAGTTGTTTTTTTTATAAAATCTGTCATTATAGAAACCTTTTGAATTTTCCATCCAGTTTCATAATTTTTCAAAGCAAACGAAAGCAATCCATATCCAAAAATGTACGTGCGCCATTCGTTTGGTAAAATATACATTACAATAACTTTGAAATAGAGCAGTAAGCTCAAAATAACAAAAACTCTGATGAAATTTTTGAATGAGCGGCTCTGTGGAATATTGTGGTATTCAAAACGGTCAGTAACATAACAATTTTTACTTGCATCGTTCGTTGACTGCATCCAACCGATCTCATTGTGATGCTGAATGCACTGACGGAAGACACGACGGACTACTTTCCGTTTCACACCGTCCGTTGCACTTTCGATTCCGAACATCGATGCATTTTTATGACCTTTTTATGTATCAAGGAAGATTTTGAAATGAATCGCAATACGAATTTTTATTACTGCAAACTTCCTTGATTTTGCAATATTTTGTAAGACCTTTTCAGACTCTCGAATTTAAATTATTTGTGTAAATACGGGACATTAATTACTTGTACATATTATGGTGTTTGAATTTAGTTATGGCTTAGCTTGATTTCAAATAAAATCGTTCATCTAAAAGACGTAGGGAAGACTTTCACCATACACTGGAGACATTCTGACAGTCAGTAAGGTCTCTAGAGGATATAGGATGGGTTTTAACGGGCTCTTGAGTTTTGGATGCACCATTTGTACCTCCTGTTAGTTCACCCCCCTTTAATACTTAAAAGTTAACCGTGACAGTTACATCTAACTTCCATTTCAACACTTTCAAAGACAGCGTAGGATCGTCTTGATAATTTGCAGAACAGGTTTGTTGGAGCGTTCGGTGACATTGTTTATGTAACAGCACAAGTCATATGTCGTAATGGGCAGGTACGCAATCAGCAATCAGCGCTTTGAAGATACAGCTTTTTACTGTTAATTCTAAAGGGGGACGCCGGCTGGCCATAGAATGTTAGGCCCACAGTGCACACATATGAAAGTACTATGTAAATATAGAGTAAATAGTCATTAGTTAACTGGCGAAAGAAAGGGTTTAAAAAAAGTTAGTGTTTTTGGGTAAATGCATATTTATTATTTTCCATCAGTAATACAATCTACGATTTCCACCATATTAGCTGTTGAAGGTTGTAAAAAGTATTTGTTTACCTGCTACGGCTGAACCCGGATCGTCGGAGTCAGTATTCATGATGAAGTTGTTTAGTTAAACGCACGAAATAAAACCGATCACTTTGTTGATGCAAGAAAAACACAATTACTTTTTGATATTTTGAACTTTGACAGTTGAATTGGCAGTTAATTTAGTGTTTCCATTGCGTAAAAAAATATCGATATTCGATTTTAGATCTATTCGATTCTAATATAGTTTTATAAAATAATGCAGCCCAAAATATACGTTTGATTGATTCATGAAAATATTTTACTAAGATTATAAAATATTTAAAAGATAAATGGGATAATGACACTGAAATATATATTTTTTTTATTTTAGGCATGCTACCCCTCATGTCACGATCGTACGGGATCGTACGGGTATCTTAAAAATTGCAACCAATTATTCACCTCATCTCATTTCTGTAGATAAATTGTAAATAAATGGTATTTTTATTTCTATTTTAGCTAAGATCCACCACCTAAATAATATTCGATATTCTCTTATAATCGATTATCTGAAATTATATTTCTGTAGTGGCAACTCTTAACACACACGAGCCCGCCGCGGGTCGGCTCGATACACACGAATTTGAGCTTTACTTCAATGCGCCCTATCAGCATTGAAGTAAAGCTCAAATTCGTGTGTGCTCAAAAGTAAGTGATAGATGGAGTTTAAAATAACCGTGCATTCTTTTTATATAATGGGTGTCTACACCTTGTATACATAAAGCGTACAATTATTAGTCGTACAATGACCAGTGCGAACAACGAACGCGTAAATACGTCTGGCAGACCTTTCAAATACCGACCTTACCGCACACCGGACCAGTTTCTTTGTGCTCGACTTATCCAATTCACATAGTCTACAAAAATGTTAAACGTTTATTCAAACAATTTTTTTTAAACATTTAATTTCTTATAGAAGCTACTGATTAGTGGCAGACGTTTTGGAAAGACGTATCTATATGAATGTGTTGAATTTTATTACCTTTATATCTTAAGTAAACCAATCTTAATGTTGGTTGATTCGTTAGAAGGCCAGTTGGCGACATTTAAAAGTTAAACATCAAATTGATGCACTATTTTTTAATTAGACTTCTTCGTGAAATGAACTGATTGAACATCAGTTTTGAGCCTAACATTCTGCAATTTGTTATGTTACGTTACTTATGTATGTCAATGGGTTAGAAGGTGATCGCTTAACATCATTATAATGATCCGATAATTATTTTCTAAATAATTAGAAAATAAGTAATTTTTGCTTTATATCAAGAATTTTTGTTGAAACAAAATTTCAACTATTGTCCCTATGAAAATATTTTGCTCATAAGTTATCACTCTTAAAAATCAATTCATGATTTTGCTGACTATACTAAATGAATAACGTAAGTGCATAATATTCCCTTTAAAGTTGACGGCAGCACTTATTTGGCTGTTGAGACTTGACGTGGATATCCTCACCAGTAAGGCCAAGGTTTTCACTTTCTCATACATGGTTTATTGTTGTAATAACATATTTATACAGTTGGATCTGGTGTACCTAGTCGGCAAAGATTATTATCTTCGATATTTATACAAATGCGGTTTTGGAACGGGAATGACAAACGCGGGTTCAGGGTCGTCGTTATTATTTTGTGGTTATATCTGGCAATTGCGGAAGAAAGGTACCGATTCTGCCTACTGGGTGTAAATACGAAAACCACAAAAGTTCAAAATGTTGTACGATCATCTCGCCGCATACACAGTTATAGGCCTTGCTAGCCAGGAGTTTGCTGTGTAAATTATTTTCTTTTAAAACAAAATATAAAAAAAAAATCTGCACTACAAGATCCTACTTCCTTTCGACTAAACCTGGGACTTTTCTTAAGTTTGGCCATCGCTTAAAAGTTTTTAACAGTTCCCATGGCGTTTTGTTTAGTATAATGCTGTCCATTTTATATCTTAACATTTACGGTATACCAGTGGTTCTTAATCTATTAGGCATGAAGCACAGTTTGCTAAATTTTTGACATAAGAGGGACCACCAAATGGGTATATTTGTAATATCCGTCGATTTAATGTAATTAAGAGTCGTAAGTCGTCTCTTATCTACGATCGCTTCATGGAGCACTTGGAATGGCTCCAGGGACCACCAGTGGTCCACGGACCACTAAGGTTAAGAAGCACTGATAGTATACAAATCTATTTTATTTTGCAAATTTGCTCACCACTAGGTCACCATTTGGACTATAATTTAATCTGCTCACGGCAGCCAACGTTTCGAGATCAGAACCAACAAATCAATTCGCAAAGTTAATATTTATAAGTGGTCACTATAGAATCACCTGATCTGTAAGTTTTACGTTAAAATAATATGTTAATTTATTGTGTGAACTATCGACATTGGTTATTGGATTGAACATCGGAAGCGAGGTCGTTTAGACTATATTGTACCGTATTAATTAGTTTTTTAACATATTTTACTATTAATGATTGAATATCTTGTCAATAGATCAATTTCCCACACCTTGAGCCGAAGAAAATTGTATAGATAAGGTTTATTATTTGTAATTTATGCACGGAATAAATAACTAGTCATCTGATCCGAAAAACTTCTGTAGTTGAAGACGACTGAGATATTATTAGACCTCCGTCCTAGATGAATTATAAATATTAAAAAAAAAGTATTAATGCGAATTGCTTGCAATTTTCATTAACCACAATGTTGTTGTTATATAATGAAAACGTTGTCAAGGAGTACCAACTATTAAATTATCAGGATAATCCTACTACTATTATAAAGGCGAAAGTTTGTATGTGTGGATGTATGGATGTATGGATGTTTGTTACTCTTTCACGTAAAAACTACTGAATGGATTTGAATGAAACTTTACCACAATATAGCTTACTAGCGGCCGCCCGCGACTCCGTCCGCGTGGATTTCTTTTTTTCGAAATAAAAAGTAGCCTATGTTCTCAGGGTCTAAAGATTGTCTGTACCAAATTTCATCAAAATCGGTTGCGAGGTTTAAGCGGGAAAGCGTAACAGACAGACAGACAGACATACAGACAGACAGACAGAGTTACTTTCGCATTTATAATATTAGTTGGGATACATCAGAATAACACATAGGATATCGGAAATAGAAATCCACGCGGACGGAGTCGCGGGCGGCCGCTAGTTATTAGTTATTTATAAGTGTGACAGCACTACAAGTAATACCTATTCCCTCATTCTCATATCATAGCTCGGTGATACAGATATCTACTATACACCTACCTACCTACATTAATCTATCAATGCTACTGTTACTAGTTACAAGAAACAATTATCTAATTACTAATTACAATAACAGCAAAAAAACTATCGAGATAATTAACGGTACTTGTCATGTCAAGTATTACTCACTTGCTTTTAAATACTTCCACTTTTTACGCTGGGTTTTCCTACTTTTATACTTCTTGTGTTGACAATTGAACGGGCTGAATGGATTATACTATAACATTATAAAAGGGTATATTCCGGAGATATTGAGTTATTCAATACTAGCGGCCGCCCGCGACTCCGTCCGCGTGGATTTCGATTTCCAATAGCCTAAAGCCTTTCTCGTCAAATGGACTATCCAACACAAAAATATTTTTTCAAATCAAACCAATAGTTCCTGATATTAGCGCGTTCAAACAAACAAACATACAAACAAACTCTTCAGATTAGTATAGAGAATAGATGAAATATTCTATTGATGCACAGTGGTGGTAGGTATATAATTTAAGTGCATATTAAAATGGTGAAGCATAAGTCAAATTAAAATTATTTTCACTTCGCTTAGTTCGAAGTTAGATGTAAATAAAGCAATATTTGAAATTGCTAATGGTAAGACAATAATGAATAATGATAATGCGCTGTCTGTATTTCCACGAAGTACTTATGTAAAAGAGTGAGAAAGGTTCTATAAGGAAAATGCCTTTAGATTGTACTCACGAGAACAAATTCTACACTTGCACAAATTACATTAACTATTTCTAAAGAATTATCAACATAGTTTTAATGCCACTTGTTTGTTTTCTAAAGCTTTTATGAAATTGGGCTTATAGTCCAAGCGTGTTCAAGATACCTACTCCTAGACCAGAGGTTCCCAAACTTATTTTGTGTACTGCCCACTTTGAGAATAAATATTTTTTAGCGCCCCCTATATTCAAAAAATAGGACAGATATATGAACTGTCCCCCCCCCCCGCCTCTACATAATGCCCCCATATTTTTTCTGGGTTTCTTACCGCCCCCCTTGAGACCTGTAGCGCCCACAAGGGGGCGTTATCGCCCACTTTGGGAAAGACTGTCCTAGACCAATATTTCATTTAAATTAATGCTAAACTTGTTCCAAAAGATTTATATACATAATTTGCTCCATTTTATGACAACATGATACCCGTCTTAATTACCCAGTTCAACTTGACACGATTGTATCGAAAACAATCCAATTCTAACCTAGTTTTCTTTGATAGAATATAATGTGACTGTTTAAAATATTTCAGTGCGCCGCCATCTTTTGGAGATGATTTTTTAAACTCATGGATTGTACGAGTATTTCTAGTTTGTCGATTCCTATATTCCCAAAAGTGTTGACCCGTTAGTGAGCTGTGAGTTTGAGTATCGTAGTGGATATTCTATCCCAATAAAATTAATGTAAACTTTAAGCATTTTAGCACTGCCATCCAAATGTCGTACAATGTCTAGTCAATTATAAGAGTTACAGTTATATTGGGGGTATAGTCACTGGACAGTTTCCTTCTACACGGGTTGATGTTACCAGCCAGATTAAAACGGAAAACTTATTTTATATTTTACAGTATATTTTTATTACGTCGAATGCATTACACACACATATTGCTTTCCCAAGAATTATCTGAAACTTACCAGCTCGGTCTAGAGCCACAACCTTCAAGGGCGTGAGGGACATTACTAAAATATAATACCCTCCAGCCGTATTCGGCCATGACGGCCGATCTTACGATCAGCCAGGTACGCAGGATATTTATAGTGCACAAGTGAGTGCGCAAGCACAGGTGCACTCCCTATTCCTTTACTCGTCTGTCTGGTATCTGCAAACGTTGCTTAACTTTAACAACCGCAGGCCGAGTGCGCTAACCAGTGCGCCATCGAGCTCCTCAGGGACACCACTAGATCATACACGTTTTAGCTCTTTTGTTATATTTGCGACAGAAGCAAAGGAACCGGCATAGACATCTACAAAAAAAGTTTAATAACACTCACGTCTCGCTAGATCTGTAGTTTCGTAACCTTTGACCTGGCCGTCGCACCTACAGTGTCGTAATGACGTCTCCGGCAAACGCACCGGTCGCGGCAAACAATTTTGACCATATGCGGTTAGAATGCACAGCGGAGTGGAACCTTGACTTTATACGAAGTATCAGACGGTTATATCTCTAATAATAAGAGTAAATAACGTCTTGTGAAAGTTAGTGCGTGAATATGTGTGACTTGTGTGAGTGCTGTTTAGATTTTTGAACTTTTGTGTTGTGGTCGTTGTTTCCTGGTGTTGCTATGCTGACGTTTTGGACACATTTTTGGGACATAGTTTCCGAATTGAGACATTTAATTTTGATTTTTTTTTCACTGACTATTCGGACTCCTATTCTCATTTCTAAATTGTTTGTATAAAATACGCAGCACATAAATATACTATTTTGACGGTGTATAGGATGATAAGCGTGCCAATAGTCTGACCTCAAATGATGCTGAAGACCGCGCGAATTGGAGTTGTACTAGTAAAAGCACCAAGCGAAATGTCCCAAAACCGGGAATAATAAAACACGGATGATGATGACGCATCAACTAAACTATTGACGATTTTTTTAACTTGTGTGTTCCTTGTTTCAAGATATGTTAACATTGTCTTTGTGTGCAGGTCCTGGGCAGCCGGCGATAACTCCACTCCAAGGGCCGATACTCCTACGCAACGGTACAGTTCCAGTTGTACCGCTCACCTCCTACCCCACTGTCAACAATGGATCCTTCTACCAAATACCTGTAAGTTGATTTTATCCTACTACTAGCGAGCTAGCAGCTTCGTCCGCGTGGATTTCTGATCCCTTCTTCATAATAAAAGGTAGCCTATGTTCTATCACAGGGTCTAAAGATTTTCTGTGCCAAATTTTGAAGGTTGGGAGGTTAAAGTGGGGTAGCGTAACAGAAAGGATAGAGTTGCTTTCGCATTTATAATATTAGTAGGGATTAGCAAGGGAACTGTTCAAAGTCGTCAGGATTGTTAAACCGTAAGGCGGTGATGATTACTTACCATCAGGTGACTTAATAAAACCATGGCTCCGTTAAATTTTACCAGGGTAGATCCAATCAACCTCGCCAATTAAGCGTGTTTGCTTTAGGTAGGTAGAACTTTTTGACGGTTGTTTACTGGTTATTATATTAAATCGTTACTTCACACACACGGTGCCTATATTTAACTATGCTCCTCATTTAACGATCCATATATGGCGTGGATCTTATGAAGCTGCGTAAAACGGTTAAAATAAGCAGAATAAGTAGGTATAACTGCAACATTAGTTATTTGTTATGTATAATAATATGTATGTATTTACAAAAAAAAAGTATATAAGTAATGTTTATCCGTTATCTGGCACCCATAGCACAAGCTAATGCTTAGTTTGGGGCTAGATGGCGCTGTGTGAATAATGTCCAGAGATATTTATTTATTTGTTATGGTCTGACAACCGGTACTTTACTACGTATTGTTCCCAAAAGAATATAAGACATAACACATAGTATCTGAGGTCACTATGACGTGCACAATACAATATGCGAATCAAATTTCACAATGAAACGAAGGGCGGAAGTTCAAATAATAAGGTTATAATAATGCGTCCTTCTAATAATCCTATGGTAAGTTACATATATGCCTGAAGAATATGTCAAAGTCGATTACTTTTCTGATTAAATAAATAACTGAATAGACCCCAATTGTAGTGGTAACTAACCTTGACCACAAAACCGAGGGTCGCTGGTTTGAGTCCCGCTATAGGCCAATGGTTGTGTGATGAACATCGGTAATTGTACTACGAGTATGTAGAATCATGGATATTTAAAAAAGTATTTAAGTACGTCTATCAGTTCCTTAACCTCCACAGTACAAGCAAAACCCCCTTTTCCACTGAGCAGAATGGACATGTGCCCAGGGTCCCGCAATCGATTGGGATCCCCAAAATCTGCTCTTGGGGCCCCCAGACTCGACACGATTACCAACCCAGAAGTTTAATTGCCCATGAGCCCAGTGCCTCCAAATAGGCAAAAGACATTTGTACTCAGGGGAGTACAAGCTAAGCAATTGGTGTCTAAGATCAAGACATTTATTTAAATTGTTCCTCATGTCATATTTTTAGACTACAACTGCTTCTACTCCAGTCGTTAAAGGAGTTTAATAAACTCACACGACATAGTGTGCGTAAAGGAGATCCGCCAAAGTGTCCCCGAGAGTTTCTATAAACCTTCTCCGGGCTGAAAAAATATGATAACCTGTGAATTTAGGAATAGGGATTATTTGTAATAGTTTTACTACTTTAACTCTAAAATCTAAAATATATTTTATTGGCGCCGGAGCTGGGGTAATATTGTATGGGATTTGGCGGATCTCCTTTAAGTGTTTATTTCCAGAATACTAGATTTAACATACGTTTTGTAGGCTTTTTGTTGCAGCATCGCCATAGTGTACATTAGAGTACGTTTTGCGTAAACGAAAATTGTTTAAGCTGGGTTAAACAAACAATTTGCATTTGAACAAGCGAAGACAAATGAACGTTCGTCACGTCGTTGAGTGAATAAATGTTACGTAACATTTGCAAAATAAACACAGTATAACAAAATGTTCTAAGAAGTTTAGGTTCGCGGATTTTTTTTTTTCTGTATCATACACATCATTTTCCGGATTCCTGACAGACACCCATTTTACTGACTTAGGTCATAAATCAAAAATAAGATTACGGGCTGTTAAAGCCAGTTTAACTACAAACATTTGCAAGAACAATTTTCTATGTTAAAACTTGAATTAAGTAATGAAAATGTTAAGCTATAGCCTAAGAGCTTATAGAACCGTGTTATAGAAGCATTACGCATACTCTCAACTAGAGACGGCGACGGTATTATATTAGTATGTAATACCTACCTAAGTATTTTTTTATATAACTTTTTGTCAATGCCGTTAAACTAAGTGTAGAAACACACTATTCCGAAAATACCTATGCGAGCGAGTTCGCAGTAACGATAACGCTACGCCTTAAATAGTATTTTAAATTATTAAGGAAACACCATGCCGAGAAAACGTCGCGATATATCGTATAGAAAAACCACTACCAGGAACCCCTACTTAGAATGGACGGAGTATTATGCAATATGCAACCTCGACTTAATTCTTATCTATTCTGCCTAATGCTTTCAGATATCGAAATAGTGCTAAAATGAAATTCATGTTTTGTAAAGGACTGTGGCGGCAGCAGTAATCAGTAAGCTAGAAATCAAAAATGATTTATGGGCCTATTTAGCGACACCTGGCTACTGCCTTAATCTAAAATGTATCTACTTCTACTCGTAGTCTCCACCCTTTTCGTAAACGATTTATAGCACCGCAACTGTTCAACTATACTCGTAGATTTTAATTGTAAGCAGGTCTGCGCCAACCCCCGGCAGCGCCTGTGTGCGGATCCTATGAAGCGCCGCTTTTTTAACGAATCTTCATAAAAACCCAATATCTTAGTAGGTGGCAGTGGCGGCGCGGCGCCCCTATTGCCTTGGCGCCTGTGTGCGCCGCGCACTTCGCACATAGGGACGGCGCGGCCCTGATTGTAAGATATGGCCCGGAAACCAGAACTGCAAAATTTTGTTTTTGATTAACTCGAAAGCGCAGTGGTTAGCTCGCTCGGCTATCGACTTCGCAAGGGCCAGACATCGGATAGGTGCCGAAAAAATTTTTATCTCAAGCTCCTGCCGTTTGTCCTGGGCCTGATCTCTCTACGGTCGTGTCAGATTGCTGTCCCACCGAACTACGTAATAATATGATAGTGAGGGAATAGGGTGTGGGTCTGTCTTTCACACTCACATGTGCACTATAACATATCCTGCGTATTAGATGATCGTAACAACGGCCGCCAGGGTCGAAAAGGGCCAGAAGGGTATTTTTTTATTAATTTTTTGCTGTCACTGTGATTAGAAGGGAACGTCGCTTCTTTAGCGCCAATTTCAGACCGGGTCCAAGTATGGCATAACTAACGATATAAATCTATGGTTCAACTCAAGTGCGGTTTATTGTATTCAGTATTCAGCCACTTAAATGTCAAGATTAAAATCTACGAAATAGGTCATGTACGTACAATGAATAAATCTTGCGATTGTTCAACGGTTAGGTGCAAAAATGCAGTTGCAGCGTCTAGTGAACTTGATTAATGACTTAAGTCCAAGTTAGGGCTTTCAATCCCGCAAGACCAAGATCTTAGTAATGTGGGATCCCGCAACCTTTATTGATTCAACGCTATGCAGGATAAAAGGCGCGGGATTTGAGAGTTTCAAGCGGACAGACAGACAGACAGACTTTGGCATTTATAGTATTACTTAGGTACTAGTGGCCGCCCACGACTTCGTCCGCGTGGATTGCTGAGTCCGTTTTTTCGCAATAAAAGAAAGTGAGTCCTCTGGGTCTAAATATTGTTTGTGCCAAATTTCATCAAAATCGGATGAGAGTTTTAAGCGGGAAAGCGTAACCGATAGACAGACAGACAGAGTTACTAGAGATACTAATATTATAAATGCGAAAGTAACTCTTCGGGATCCCGCAAATATCGAGATCTCGATGGATCGTAAAGACAAAGACCCGTAAAACAGAAATTGAATTCAATCTGCGGGATTTTAAGCCTAGTCCAAGTGACTACACAAGTAGGTATAAGGTCGTTTTCCTAGCTTAAGACATTTACGCATAACTCGTGTTTTACGACACAACAATTTTTATGTCTCAATTAGTTGCTCATTTATAATGTTTGCAGGATGTTAAATGATGCAACGGTTAATCTTATGTTAATTGTAGGAATAATTCGATCCAACGCTTGTTAAAATTACGATAAATGTAGATTTAATTTGAGTTAAATTCAATGAAATAAACTTAATGGTGCTGACATTTTGGTCTTGAATCTGAGAATATTTACTAAAGCTAAGAGGATTTTTGGCGATATTTAATGATATTTCTAGGCTAAATGAGAATCTTTTAGCAAATTAACATACCTACAGTCGAACTTAAAACATGTTCATGTAAAATTCAACGATTACGTACCTAATATCAAGTCTATCTATATAGTTTTCATGCTCTTTCATCTGAGTTGAACCGAAGCTTGAGTTACCATTAAGAAAGTTTATTATTAAGTTTAACATTTCAATTCAGCGTTATAAATATATCAAATTTAAACATCACGGTAAATCAATTAGCTTGACGTAAAGTAGGCGGAGAATTATTAAACCGTATCAGACTGTAAATTGTGCTTTTAACAAAGCAGCGCCGGTACCACAATCCCCTTTGAAGGAATAAAGGTATCGAATTGATAGATTATCTTAATACTAAGTAGGATATTATTGCAAGTGACCTTGCAAGCGACTTGGGCTGTACTTTTGCTTGTTATCAAGAGTATCATTCCAAGTGGGCAATTTTTTTTTTTTATGTCATAGGGCAGCAAACGAGCAGACGTATTGCCTGATGGTAAGCAATCAACGCCGCCCATGGACACTCGCAACACCAGAGGAGTCACAAATGCGTTGCCGGCCTTTTAGAAGGGAGTACGCTCTTTTCTTGAAGTGATTATACTTTACTTATTTTCACTTAATGTCCTATGGTCCCCAGATGGGGCAGACAACTTCAACAGTGCTTCGCCATCGCGTTCTGTCCTAGTCTGTTCGCTTCGCCTCGGACCACGTCATCGTCAGTCCAATCGCCTTTAGCTCCGCTGCCACTGAACGTCTCCAAGAGTGTTTAGGTCGGCCGCGTTTCTTTTTCCCTTGAGGTGTCCATTCAAGGGCTTGCCTTGGAATGTGGTCGGGTGCTTTCCTTAGGGTGTGGCCAATCCAACACCACTTGCGACGTCTTATTTGGAGACCGATTGGCGACTCGGAGCAGAGATCCCATAGTTCTTCGTTTGAGATCTTTTCGGCCAGTAGATACCGAGAATCTAGAGGAACTTACGATGTATCTACTCGTAGTATGAATCAGAATAACGCTTAACTCCAAATACGGATCTTTTAAATGTGAAGCTGCAGAGTGCTTTATCCTCATAATACATGTCTGTTTGTATCGGTCTGGGTGTTTCTATGTATAATATGTATGTATTTACAAAAAAAAAAGTATATGAGTAATGTTTATCCGTTGTCTGGCACCCATAGTACAAGCTAATGCTTAGTTTGGGGCTAGATGGCGCTGTGTGAATAATGTCCAGAGATATTTATTTATTTATTTATTTATTTATACTTCATTATCTCTCTGCAATAGGTGAACAGTGGTTACTAGAATAAACATAAATCATGCCAGGGGTGCCAATACATAAAATAATAGTTGAATATACTTAACCTTCTCTCAGTGGTAGATAAACTCATTGTGACCTAAAGAAGCGTCAGAAGTATCTCACTATGGTAAGAGCTAAGACCTTTCGCGCTGAGGTGAACGCTCTGACCAGGGCGTACACATTAATCAGCCGGAACAGAGGCTAAATCAGCTTGCCATGAACTTTTCATAACTGTAAAACGCTGTTACTGTGAAACTGTAAAAATGGTCACCGCTTCTTAACCCTCTCTCGCATACACTTAAATAACCCGCGGAGGCGAATCTCTTTAGCATTTTGACAATGTGCAAGAGTGTTGCACTTTGACAATGTGCAACACTCTTGCACATTGTCACTGCAAAAAGCGTCACAATTGTATCACAGCGGGGACACCTCCTTTCCTACTCATTGTCCCTTTCTCGCCGAGGATAAAGCTCTGCTGGGCCCTATGTCCTAAATTGACGATAGATTCACACATAATGAGCTCTTTTAACAGTCAGAAAGGC
The DNA here is from genome assembly GCA_958496325.1 of Nomophila noctuella. Classification (NCBI taxonomy): domain Eukaryota; kingdom Metazoa; phylum Arthropoda; class Insecta; order Lepidoptera; family Crambidae; genus Nomophila; species Nomophila noctuella. The sequence goes on from OY292497.1 coordinate 9,501,007, forward strand.
GCCAAAATTCGTAAGCAGCTCCACTTAAACCTCTGTCATTGTACCTTCAATGCATGTAACAAAACTACATATATGTTATGTAACAACGGTAACAACTCCTTAACCCTCTCTCGCCGAGGTGAACGCTCTGACCAGACTCAGGGTACATAAATAAGCCGCGGAGGCGAATGTCGTAAATTGGTCACGTCTCGTGTTTTATCTGGTGCCCACGCGTGACTCAGGCTGGGGCGTTTCCTGCGATCCTACGCTTTCGCAATCCTAATGTTGCTCTTGTGGCTAGCTTTGATGTTTTAATCAAGGATCGATTTATAGAAATAGGAAAATGCACTGAATACTACAAATCACAAAAGTTAATTCACTACCAATACTTAATTATTGAAAATGGTTCATTTTTTGATCGTTTGAATGCAAGATTGTCGTCAGACCTGGTGCGAATGTAGTTAAGTGCTTAGACTCGTCAAACTCGTGAACTGTAGACAACTAGTTAATAAAATTGATGACAAATAAATGTTTATCTTTTAATCTTAAACAGGACAAGAGAACAAAATTACAAAACAGAAAACAGGACTTTACAACACATTTTTAATAGTTTGACGTTTGACTGGGCGGTTCGAATCACCTAACATTTCGTTGTTTATAAAACTAGGGTATATTTTTTATTTTAGGAAAATACGTAACTTTAATGTTCAGTCGTAATATTTTCTTTGTTCGTCCGATGTGTAATAAGACTAATAAGAGTTTTGTATGCAGCCGGCGCCTGTTGCGAATCTTCGCAACAATTTTACATAAAAATATAGTTTTTTGCGCGCTTTATTCCAAAGCATTAAGACTGGTTTTTGCAATGTATTCTAAACTCCAGCTAGAACAAACCGGGTGCGTAAAACCAATACGCGATAAGATTTTCAATTCGTCATTTTGATGTGAGTCAAACTGTTGAAGTGATCGTTTACTCATTACAAGTTTGATCGAATAAATCCTCCCAGAATAAATTCCTCCAATAACTTGGCTCAAAAATACGGGTAGACAAAACTACAAAATACAGATGTTCTAAAAATGCAAAGTTAATAGATTCGAGTATTCTCTTTTTAAAACACAGGTACATTCAAAGTTATTAAAAAATCTGCTCTAATATTATCAAATTACAAATCCGTTGCAAAGTTAGAAAATGTACATCGAAAAGTTCAAACAAATACATAACGAAAAGTTCAAACAAATACATTAAAGCGACTATTAACATTTATTATGCACATAAATTTCCTAAACAGTTAATACACAATAAATCGCGTAAGCCACTTAAAGGGTCTTTAGGCGTTTCGCACCGCAAGAGATTCGAACCGCGGTGCGAATCGCCCAAGAGCCACTTTTGTATGGGTTCTATCGCACCGCAGTACTTACAGCAGTGTGAATCGCTCAAGGATTCTTTTGAAATGGGTCGTTTCGAACCACATAAAATAGATAGGTGATTTGTGTAAGTACAGTCTAGAATAAAAGTGGTTTATTAAAAAAAAGATAGTAATAAAGAAAATCAAAAGATTTAAATTTCAATATGGCATACGAGTAAAAGAAAGGTAATAATTTACATTGTAATGTACTTAAAACTAGGTAATCATGAAAATTCACAAAAAAAAAAAACAATGATATAAAAACTTGTAAACTAAACTCTTAATTTTTCTAATCAATAGCCGACAATTGTATCTTTTCTAGAACAATAAGTTATGTTTAAAAATCACAGTTTGATCGAGATTTTTTACTTTAAACTATATCATCAGAAGCAAGTGCAAGGGTGCTTCTGATTGGAAGCTTTTGTTTCCAGTTAGTCTATTGTTTACTTAATACATGAAATGTGGGCATTAACTATTTTGATTGGTCTGTTTTTTTTGTGCCCGGCTGTACTTTATGAGATGTGTGATTAAAATTCATTAAATTTGCTTAAGTAATTACGGTTCGAATCGACCCATTCAAAATGATTTTGGGCTATTCGCACCGATCGATGGTGCGAAAAGACCCATTCCAAAGAAGCTCTTGGGCGATTCACACCGCGGTTCGAACCGCTTGCGGTGCGAAACGCCTAAAGACCCCACTTCAATACCAATGAGACCATTAGCTGTATTCAATTTACATTACAATTATACCTTCCATGAGCAAATGTGTGCCAATGCGACCGATAAAGATAAAGATGGTTGTAATACGTAATGTTCATCAATTAATTGACATAAAGTTATGCGTCGGCGCACCATTCATAAAAGCCATTGATCGAAGACGTCATAATTCAACTATTGTCAGTGAGGAATCGTAATTATATTATAATACTAGCGGCCGCCCGCGACTCCGTCCGCGTGGATTTTGGGTTGCAAATAGCCTAAAGCCTTCCTCGTCAAATGGACTATCCAACACAAAAATAATTCTTCAAATCGGACCAGTAGTTCCTGAGATTAGCGCGTTCAAACAAACAAACAAACAAACATACAAACAAACAAACTCTTCACCTATATATATAAGTATAGATATAGATATCTGACAGCGTCACATATGTATTACGTAATGCACATTGATCGGACTTTGGATAAGTGTAGTTTTAGTCTCATCATCATCCTAGCGCCTCTCCCGGTTGCATCCTCGGTCATTACCTGGAAGCCCAGGATACGCTACGACTATAATCCTGAATTGACCAGCCTGGTTATTACAATGGCGCGACGGTTATCCGACCTCCGTAACCCTTACACACGTGGGAAATCAGACCATTTTGGATCATTGTCGGGATCAACGGCTTAACGTACCTTCCGAAGCACAGGACCATGTTATTCAAGCCTGCAATATCCTGACCAATCTCGGAAAACCAAGTTGATTTTCCCGGGAACACTTTAACTTTGTGTTAGTTTAACCAACACAAAGTTAAAGAACCTGCGAGGTTTAGTTAGAGACAGCGCTCTCACTACTACTCGGAGAAGGTGTAGTTACAGTCGATCTTGGAGGATTTTGGTCAAATTTTAAACTTCTCGATAGATTGTTTACCAAAGTCAGTCGGTGGTAAATAAAATCATTGTGTATTGTATATATAGTTTGAAGTGCACGTGTGCAAGCCTACATACCTAATTGAGAATATTTTCATTTCCTTATCAGAATTCTCACCGATTTTCTAATACTATTGGTTTATCCTATCAAAATAGATAGAATAGCACCTAAGCTTAAATGGCCTGAATAGAAATTAGATTAATTTGAGTTTAACAAATGTAATAATTAACTTACTGCTTGTCTCATATATTGTGCTGGTATTGACTCATACGCGATCCAATGACATCTTGACGAAAGATATTTTATTGATTTTATTTATTATACGTTGCAAAATAAAGTTGATACCGTCAACACTTCAATTTGGTAGACAGGGTAATTAAATTACTCAGCGCGAGGGGCGATAAATAGCTCACATTTTAACAATTTAAGACAACCATAAATTTTAGAAAATTTTATTCAGATGTGACGTTTTCTTGCGACTTGCGAAACAAGACTCATCTTTATTCCAATTTTTCACAATGTACGAAAATATTGATTGAATAGAAAAGAGAACTAGAAAAATAAATCGTCTTTAACTTCAACTTTGTTCAGCACACTTTATTTTTTATTTTTCTTATCTAATCCCCACAGGAAAACTATATAATATCCCGCTATGTAAACCGTTAATTACTCGAAGTTGAAGATACTACAAACTTCTTCAGCTAATTTTTTTGCGTCTGAGTGACTACCATGATAGGAATGTTAAAAATGTTATGTACATCTTGGGCGACTTAATTAAACAAGTTTCTGACATTTAAATCTAGAAAACCTGCTACCTTAAATCATAATGTACCTGTCTTTATATGATCATCGTATGTCTTAACTCGGAAATGATTAATTACACAAAACTCCGATTTGATGATGTTAATTTGCTAATTGACCTCAGAATACGGTTGACGTGATTAAATACAAAATATTCAAAATCTTACAACATCCATCAGAACTAAGAAGTCATAGGAAATCCAATTAAAAAAAAACAGTCACTTATCTTTTAAAATACCAATAAGCTTTTTCTTTTAAAAATGTTGATGACGAAAATTGTTTGACAACCTCTGTTTAGAGCTAGAAAAAACTAAACTGTATTTTTTTGGGAAGAACTAAATACTCATAAAAGACGTTTTAAAATACAGTTAGTTAAAATACATCATTATGAAGACTTCCAGACCATAATTGGTCCGTAAATATAGCCGACAATATATTATCAACAAATATTCATTCATCAGTGCAATCAAGGCAGCTTTTTGTCACGACTTCGTAATCATAATTACCTACAAGAAACTCTAAGAATATATTGTGATAACAAAAATAAGTGACCTTGCTACTAATATTTAAAATATTGGCAATCAAATGTTGACGACCTCATATCTCCGGCATATTGAATGAGTTTCTCGATTTGAATAGATTACTATGAGATCAGTGTCATTTTTTAATTCTAGTAATAATATTTTTAGCGTAACCACAAATATCAAGCATGTAAATATATTATGTTGGAATATTACCTACCTATTTATTAATCAACACATGTCATTATTATATCACCCCTTATAAAGTTAGAAATGCGAATGTAAAACTGTCTGTCTGATCTGATGTCCTAGCAGAAGAAGTGTCGGGCGGCCTCTTGTTGATAATAAAAAAATAAATATTTTTGCATACAAAATAAGCTTGAGCTGTCATCATCATCAGCCTATTGCAATCCACTGCTGGACATGGGCCTTCTCCAGGTTGGGAGGTGGTGAATATCCCTTGATGGCTTCTTTGATACCCACGGGAAGAAATGGGATAGTACTTTTTTAGGTCGGCACTGCACCGGCAACCTAAGGATTTTCTTATAGGTACTATGCGAAGTTCGAAATCACGACTGGTATGGTATGATAGCAGTCAAAGATGGAATATGCAAATTAAACAATAAACATTGCTCTTAGCTACAGATTTACTTTTTGGTGCCACCTCTCCAACGCTATGTGCTAAACTAATTATTTACTTGGCACCTTATTTATTTGGTTCATTAACCGAACTTGTATCAATATTTGCACAATTAATTGATCAATCGTAATTTAAATGACGCATTCGCTTACATCATTTTCTCATCACATATGGATAATATTACTCATAGTTCAAGTTGCAATGTGTATAAATCAAAATCTTGACTTTTAACAGACAAGCGTTTTATATGAAAATGAGGAGCTATGAAATAATTTATATCGATCGGTGGTGAAAACTTACTATCACTTACACTGCAAGAAAAAGAAATGAAGGAACTATAATTTAATTACCTACTTACCTACCTTAATAGTCACTAACTTGTTCTTGGCAACCGTATTCAAAGAATAGCTTAGCCTCAACAATATTATAACAAACTTATTAGGAAGAAATCCTAGGCACTAAAACCACATTGGCGCATCTTTTTTGCATCAAAATGTATGCAAATTTATTTCTGCAAGGTTATTGACACACTTATGGCTAAAACAAGTGGATAGCTTTGAATTGCAAAATGAACATCTTGCCAAATGGATACGATCTAGTTTCATAATATAAATATCTACAATAAATCACATTAATACATATTATTCATTATTTTAAACACGTTTAAATAATTTACAGACCGTCGTTGGAATTAAGAGCAGATATGATATTTCGCCCACGTCTCATTTGGTAGGATTGATTTATAGTCAAAACGCAGATAATATAATTCGTCAAGTTAGGCAATATTTAATCAATACACTTGACTCAGATATTAGAGCTGCTGATCAGAAAGCACCTAATAAGTTTCCTACAAAGGTGTAGGGTGTAGCATACACCTTTGTAGGAAACTTATTAGGCTTATTAGACATTTCATTAGACATTGTCTGAAGTGAATTAAGATAGTGTGGACGGGGCAAATTTTAACCCATTTATTGCCGTGCCAGACTATCACTCGGAAGTTTTACTCACAGGGCATCCGAATTTCATAGGAAATAGTCGTAATATAGGGAGGCCGAATAACGGATTAAACTGAGTTCAGAAAGTGTTTACTCTTTTGCAAGTATTGCTTAAAGTTCACATTGAAAAACATATTATTATTCACTCCACTAATTCAACTCATTTATTTACTTGTCAATATTTCAAATTGTTTCACGTATTTTTCATCCAACATAAAGCCTTGCTTCGTGGCGAGGTTTTTAAAAGCGTTAAGGACGATCTTCTATTACTCAGTAGTCCCTAGTAACAACGGGTATCTTACCAAAAGAAACAATACCTAAATACATTCGGTCTCATAATTTGTGAAGGTTGACAAAAACAAAAGATGATTCATAAAACGAATGAATGACCAGTCCTAAGCCACAATTACCTTTCCTGTCCATACCGTAGGCGTTGTAATAATATGCGCAAAAGGTGGAAAACATGACAAGAATCTTATATTCTGTCGGAAAAGTTGTAGCGTTTGAATGTTAATTGTCAATTTACATCAATCCTGTACACATCTTTAAGCTCACATAAAATGTAACCTTAGTGATATTTAAATAAAGCCTAATTTAAATGGATAGACTGTTAAGCAAACAGATGATTCGCATGCCTAACATCAAACGGAACTTCGGATCTCAAAAATGCATTTTTACACTTTGCTCGCAAATTAATGTGTGCTTGTTTGAGTAAGTAACATATAGTGTCTACTTAATTTGATAAAAGTCATTATGTTTTAGGCATAATAATGAAAAAAAAAATTAATAAAATATCATTTTCCGCGGGCACTAGGTATTCGCCAAATTCCGCCTTGTATGCAAAAAAAGTTCCTACCTATAAAAGCTTTGAAATCATTAATTGTCACTCGGCACCTAGGTATTTAATTTCATACAAATCCTTATAACATTATTCAATACGTTATTCAGTTAGGTACGTCACTTTAGTACTTAGACTTACCAAACGAAGTATCTTCGAGCAACGTTCCGCACCAAAGATCTTTGACGTGTTTTTTGGCAACATTTGTTTTGAATTAGTTCAGTTAATTAGTGAAGTCTCCGGGAGGTAGACGTGTTAATTAAAACAAGTACAATCACGGATATGGATTCGTTCTGGTCAAGTCATTCAACTGTGAGTACCTTTATTTAAGTTGTAGGTACTTGTATGTGCAATTCAGTTTAAGTAGGGAACGGACTTTTATTCGTTTTTAAATTTTTTTATTAGTTACCTACATGTAGGTAATGTGTGTGCTTGAGAGCTCATATTAACGATATAATTATCTTCCTCCACCTATTAACATATGCACAATTATTTTTACAAACACAGGTAGTTATTTTTTCATAGTACAAACTAAAAACCAGCCTAGTTTATGCGATCTGTCACCTTGATGTAAATATTTACTATATGATTTCCAAGCGGACATAAATTATTTTTACAATATGCCTCTTATTCCACGCATCATATTTTTTTACCAACAAGACTTAGACAAGTACCTACTTACTGGTAATAAACTTTATATAAGTTATTAGTTTAGCCACGTTTAGCATAGAAAAAACCAAAGCGAGATCTATAAATACCAAGGCTTGCATATTTACAAATGTGACTAATTCTCGTTCTATTGTTTAACAATAGAAGAGTAATTTAGACTGCAAGTCTGGGTATTTTGAAGTTATGAAGAGAATGTTTCGACATGTTGTACTATTGTTTGCAACTTTTGCAAGATTTGATTTCAGTTAAAATACTGCCTCCGTGGTGTACTTAGTGGTTAGAGCGCTGTGCTCAAAAACTACAATCTCGGAGCGGAGGTCGTGGGTTCGAATCCCGCGGGGAACACTTCCACTTTGTGTTGGTTTTCCCAGTTTGGTTAGGACATTGCAGGCTTGAATCACCTGATTGTCCGATAAGAATGATGATTCCGTGCTTCGGAAGGCACGTTGGTCCCGACTATGATCCAACTGGTCTGGTTTCCCTTGTGGTTACGGAGGTGAGACGACATTCGCTCCATTGTAATAACCAGGCATTTCAATTCAGGATCATAGCCGCAGCGTACCCTGGGCTCCAAGGCAATGGCCGATGATGCAACCGGGACAGGCGCTAGGATGATGATGATGATTTCAGTTAAAACACAATAATATAGGCACCTAAGTTTAATCACTGTATATAATTATTTGTAACAATCCTGTGGTGTCTGCCTCCGTGGTGCTGTGGTTAGAGCCCTGTGATCGAAAATCTCGGAGATCTTTGGTTTAAATCCCGCCGGGAACACTTTGACTACAGTGTTGGTTTTCCAGGTTAGTTAGGACATTACAGGCGTGAATCACCTGATTGTTTGATAAGAGATAAGACTGATGAATCCGTGCTTCGGAAAGCACGTTAAGCCGTTGGTCCCGACTATGATCCAAGTGGTGTCCCTTGTAGGGGTTACGGAGGTCTGACGACAGTAGCTCCATTGTAATTACGAGCCTGGTCAATTCAGGATCATAGACATAGCGTACCCTGGGCTCCGAGGCCATGGCCGAGAAGGTAACTGGGAGAGGCGCTAGGATGATGATGAATAATCATGCATGATTGAAGATGTACAGTTGATATTTACAAAATCTTAAAAAACACAAGACGCGTTTTGTTATATAACAATTGAATTTCGCAATAACATAAAAATGCCATGTCTATAACTGCGACATTATTTTAATATTTTGCACGATTTTACAATCACTTTGCATGGATACGTTCAAATTCCTGACTTTCAATTGCCCTGACCTGTATATAAACAATGAACCTACGTTTTGTATTAATATTGTTACTACAATTCATGTTATACCTACTTACAACCGTTTTATTGAAGAAACCGGACCCCTGTACCTAGCGTTTGTCCTCAATACCGATCACTACAAAGTACAAAGTCGCCGAACTTCGGTAGCGTTATTTCAGTCTAGTGTTAAAGTTGAGACTTAAGCATACAGATCATCATCATCATCAGCCTATTACAGTCCACTGCTGGACATAGCCCTCTCCTAGGGCATAATAATTAATACCCTCCTAGCCGAATTCAGCCACGGCGGCCAATCTTACGATTAGCCACTTACGCGGGATATATTATAGTGCACAAGCGCATGCGCAAGCACAGGTGCACTCCCTATTCCCTCACTCCCATAATTCGGTGGGACAGCAGTCTGACACGACCGTAGAGAGATCAGGCGCAGGACCAACGGCTTAACGTGCTTTCCGAGGCACGGGGGTGTAATTACACCGCCAACTTCCAAACTCCGGACTGCATCAGTGTTATCACATGATGAAAACATAGACACAATTTCATCGGTCCGACCCGGGATTCGAACCCAGGACCTCCGGCGCGGCCGCCGCATTAAAGTGCGACACACTAGCCACTGCGCCACGGAGGCAGTTAGGGCATACACCTGCTGCAAAATAATTTCGGCTTTTTATCTTTAGCATGCCGTGGCCTTTAATAAAGGCAACACTACCTATTGATTGTAATTTAGACCTAAGATAGTCCATGTAAGGTGTATGCTTTGTTGGCTGTCCTAAATAAATTAATTAATATATAATAACCTTTCTCTTTCCCTCCTTCCAGATCTTATGGACAGCTCTTTCCCTGGCGTTGGGTTACGAGCTGCAAGGACAAATCATCAGAGGCGTTCCATGCGTCAAAAGAAATTACCAACTGTATTGTCCGACAGCTGGCAACACATATCCCTTGTAAGTGCCTAAGTTTGCAGTGTATGGTAGACTCACGGGAATTCAGCATAGGTAGCTCATTATTTTTTTCACTTTCAAGGATGGTTCTTTTAGAAAAGATAACCATTAAAATATTTTACTGCTTTTATACTTACACCTTATCATAGCTTTCCAGTACTTTGTTAGCTTAGCCTTAATTAAACAATAACGATTACAAGACCCCAAATACTCAGAACTCTTCGAGTTGTATTATGCAAACTCTCATTCATATGCCTTCAATAACTCTTAAAAATATCTTAAACACTTTTTTTGCCGATTATTTTGCTTTGCCATATTATACACGCATATGGTTTTCTGAGATGGTATTTAATACGTATTACAATCGAGTAGTATCAGTTAAATTATTTCATAAAAACTAATTTCCTTAGAAAGTCAAATATACCGAGCTATGCCTACTAAAACATTACCTTTTTTACTTCCAGAGATAAAATAGAAAATTTCATAGACGAGAACAAGGCGCTTATAAAGCGAATGTACGGGTCGTTCACGACCCCTGGCGGGAACCGAGTGCGGCGCGCGCCAGGGGTGCCGGACATGCAGACCGGAGACTCGTACTTCCGACACGTCCGGCAAGCCGCCAACACTCCGCTGCCGGACGCGCAGTCCGTCAACAGCACGAGTACGGGAAGGTAAGACTATGTATGAAGCGTATGTTCACGACTCCTGGCGGGAACCGAGTGCGGCGCGCGCCAGGGGTGCCGGACATGCAGACCGGCGACTCGTACTTCCGACACGTCCGGCAAGCCGCCAACACTCCCCTGCCGGACGCGCAGTCTGTCAACAGCACGAGTACGGGCAGGTAAGACTTATCATCAGCTTGTAGTCCATAGCTGGGCATATAAAGCGAATGTTCACGACCCCTGGCGGGAACAGAGTGCGGCGCGCGCCAGGGGTGCCGGACATGCAGACCGGCGACTCGTACTTCAGGCACGTCCGGCAAGCCGCCAACACTCCGCTGCCGGACGCGCAGTCGGTCAACAGCACGAGTACGGGCAGGTAAGACTCGTCACCAGCCTGTAGTCTGCTGGACACGGGAATAAGGCGCTGTGAAGATTATGTTCACGACCCCTGGCGGGAACAGAGTGCGGCGCGCGCCAAGGGTGCCGGACATGCAGACCGGCGACTCGTACTTCCGACACGTCCGGCAAGCCGCCAACACTCCCCTGCCGGACGCGCAGTCTGTCAACAGCACGAGTACGGGCAGGTAAGACTCATCATGAGCCTGAAGTCCAGTGCTGGGCGCGGGAACAAGGCGCTGTGAAGCGAATGTTCACGACCCCTGGCGGGAACAGAGTGCGATACCTGAAGTGGTGCCAACACTCCCCTGCCGGACGCGCAGTCGGTCAACAGCACGAGCACGGGAAGGTAAGACTAAGACACAGCCTGTAGCTACTGCTGGACACGGGAACAAGGTGCTGTGACGCGTAAGTTCGCTACTGACAGGAACAGAGTGCGGCGCGCGTACTGCAGACAAGTCCGGCAAGCCGCCAACACTCCCCTGCAAGACGCGCAGTTCGTCAACAGCACGAGTACGGGCAGGTAAGACTCAGACACAGCCTGTAGTCCACAGCTGGACACGGGAATAAGGCGCTGTGAAGATTATGTTCACGACCCCTGGCGGGAACAGAGTGCCGGACATGCAGACTAAGCCGCCAACACTCCCCTGCCGGACGCGCAGTCGGTCAACAGCACGGGTACGGAAAGGTTAGACTCGTCATCAGCCTGTAGTCTGCTGGACACGGGAACAAGGTTCTGTGAAGCGTATTATGTTCACGACCCCTGGCGGGAACAGAGGAATGCGGCACCTGCAAGGGTGCCAACACTCCCCTGTCGGACGCGCAGTCCGTCAACAGCACGAGTACGGGCAGGTAAGACTCATATCTGTTAAATCATTAATCATCATCATAATCATCAGACATCTGTTTTATAATCATCATCAGCCTGGCGTACACTGATGAGCGTAGGTAGGCATCAGTTGGACTACGCATTCGTCAAAAAGAAGATCACCAGCGTCGTTCGCCAGGCGCAAGCGCAGAAACCGCATTAATTAGAGTTTCGAAAACCCACATATGGCTGCAGATCTAACTAACCTCCAGCGCGCGTAACGTAAATGAGGTTTCCTTCAAATAGGTCCAGATGGGGGGTTATGCTTGCAGATGCAGTCACGATATATCAGAGGGGAGCGCTGCTTACCAATGCCTACCAGCTTGGTTAAATTAAGATCATAGTCGCACCGAATCCTGAAGCCACACTGATGTAACACGGGATAAACTCAAGGATGAGAGAAGATGGCACGGGTAGGTCAGTTCTCGTATTATGTACAACTTACTGACTGAATTTTTTATCACTTTCCAGGATAGACGCGTGTGAAAGCAAGACGGAGATCATGACGCCGTACTGGGCACTCAACTCGGCCAGGAAGTTGCGGGCCATCGTCAACACGATGCACTTTGAGCAGGCCATACACCAAGAAGTTTGTAGGTCTGTATACCAAAATAAATACATATATTATATGAGTAAGATGTGTGTAGATAGATAGTATATGCTCGGTAGCCTAGTGGTAAAAAACACCCCTAAGAAAGAAACATAATTGAATTGAATTAAAGAAATTCTTCAGTAAATCATAACTATGAAATGAAATGAAATTATAAAATACATAATTTATTGTAATAACTCGTGTTTTGTTCTGATTTGGAAAGGTTAATTAAAGTTTTTACGTACTCCTACTTACCTACTACTACATTAGGGTGCGTCCACATCTGACTAATGAGTTGCACCAAAGAAGCGCCAAAGCACCAAACGATTGCTGCAGTTATGGGCATATCAGGAGCGGATCGCAACCTGCACATTCGCACCGCATTCGTCAAATATGGACGCACGCGTATTATTTAAATAATTAAAGAATGTTTTACGTATTTGTAAATCAAATATTACAATAAAATGTCTATTTGTTTTTCAGTAAAAAGACGACTGGCCGCTGTTCAGGCGACTGTGGCTGCGAACAGAAGTACAAGTGGCATCGGTTGCTCGCCTACGATCCCAACGATGACTGCGCCGGTATATTCATGGATTGGTTCCTCTTCCCGTCGTGTTGCGTTTGCCGGTGTAACCCTTAACTAGTGGCTCAGTCGAAATATTAGACAACATATTTTGAGCCTTATTTCCAAAAAATAAGGTCCAAAACGTCACCAACGATGACTGCGCCGGTATATTCATGGATTGGTTCCTCTTCCCGTCGTGCTGCGTCTGCCGGTGTAACCCTTAACTAAAGTAGCTTAGTCGAAACGTTAAACGGCATATTTTGAGCCTTATTTCCTAAAAATAAAGTCCAAAACGTCGTCAACGATGACTGCGCTGGTATATTCATGGATTGGTTCCTTTTCTGTACATGCAGCGTCTGCCGGTGTAACCCTTAACTAAAGTGGCTCAGTCAATACGTTAAACAGCATATTTTGAATCTTATTCCCTAATAATAAGGTCCAAAAAGTCCTGAACGACGACTGCAACTGTCAACTTGTACGTACAGCTTTTTAGGCAAAAGTGTTCAATCTTTGAAATGTTCTAAAAATCTAAGACGGTGTTAATGCCACGCAAACGACGTATTGTTTTAAATAATGTGAAATTCCTAAATTAACAACACACAAAAACTTTTGAAGTAAATGTCTGTAGTAATACTCTAATTTGTAAAAAAACAGCGTAGCGTAACTCCAGTTCCGTTTGTTACTTTCATTATTTCCGAAAATTTGATATTAATATCTTATAATGACAGATTTGTGAATATAAAATATCCTTCGTAGGTACTTCATATACATAGGTATATACATTTTCTTTCTTTTTCTTATTTTCTGAATAAAACGCACCACAAATCTTTTTAAAACAAGCGTCATGAACTAAAACTTATTAAAGTAACATAAACGGAACTACATACAAAGAACTCTGTAGTAATCGCTTAATTTTTTTAATGCCATACTTACTTTTTTTTAACTGTGTAAGTCCGGATTTAACTGTTCAAAAAACCACTACCAATGTAGCAGTTTGATCGTTGAGATCTAGTCACACAGTTAAAAAAAAGTAAGTATGGCATTAAAAAAATTAAGCGATTACTACAGAGTTCTTTGTATGTAGTTAAGGCAAGGCCCTTGCCTTGCCTAAAATTGGCATTTATTTTTATCTTTATGTTTTTTTCTATTGGAGTGTAAAATTTCTAGCCTATCTTCTCAGTTCGGACTGAGTTAATAGCTATACTGCATTTTATCATATTGTTTGTAATGCACCCAAGAATGACCATGTTTGGTATCAACCACCTCCAATAGAAAAATCGGCAATGTCTTTTATTTCATGACATCTCCTCATTTAAGTCCCAAAATAGTTAACAACCCTTCTTGACATAGCCAAGGCTTTACTAAGCATTTCAATATATCTATTAGAAGAAAAATAATAAATTATTTTGAAACACATTTTAGTATGCTAACTGTTCATTACCTAATTCAGATTTTATCGGCCATGCCGATACTATAATTACGTATTATTTGTACCTTATTCATTTTCACTACACTAGGATAAGTTTTATGCAATATTATGTAGGTACTTAATCATTTCACTGCCATTGTATATGATCATTGTTTTCATTATCAATAAAAGATTCAATATAAATTGTTGTTATGTATAAGTCATTAACTAATTTAGACCTTATTTGAAAATACTCTTGTATTACTGAATTTTGCATTAAGCTTCTAAATAATAATTGTCAAGGCACATAATATAGTGATTTGTCTGAAAAAAAAAATCTATACACAGTTCATTCGTAAATCTAAAACATTGCAATGATATTTTTAATCTGCTACAGTGGATGTATTTTATACGTAAAAATATTTTTTATTTTAATCTTCCAACTAAGGTTGCGAGGCTGATATCATTTTATTATAAGTAGTATTGTGGTAGCATAATGAAGTAATTTAATTATAAATCGAAGCTACTTAGGTTTTTAAATCAGACTATAACTTATAATATAAAACTAAAAACATAAGTTGTAAATTAGAATTTATACAATTTACTAACAATTAGTTATAGTTAATTTTTAAGGAATATGATTCTACTCATTTGTATTTATACCATTAAAATAAATTGAGCCTGGATTTTAGTTTATTTAATATTAATCCCACAAATGCTTAGCTATGAGATATGCGATTAATTTATGCTAGGCCATCAGTGTCTATAGCTACCCACATTATAAGTTAACTTTTTAATTATTTATTTATTCACGAAAAACTTGTTGCACTAACCAAAATCTGCTTGTATCGCAGTAGCCAATACACTGCGTATACAATGTTAACGAACTATACAGGAGCTCGATGGCGCAGTAAAGCAACCTTCGCACAGTACTAGTAAGTACCTATGCACAGAGAAACTTCCTTTAAAATACTCTAAAATTTACAAAAACGGAATCCGACCTTAAAAGGCAAAATATTTCAATTTCAAATCTGTTTGATCTCTATTATAAGTTAAAAAATAAAACCGTTATTAAAATGAATGTCAATTTTATTAACTTCTAATAGCTTAACTATTTTAACTTTTTAGGTAACATTATCACATAAGTTATCAGTTACACCATTCTGAAAAAGTTTTCAACAGAAACTGGCATTATATAATTGCTAGTCACCAATTAAAAATATTTGAGAATGGTATAACCTTGAGCGATTGAAAAAGAAAATATATACAGACTACTTACATATTGATTTACAGATTCTTTCAAGGACAGTCACAATAAATTATCTATTCTTCTTTTTTACCTTTAAGCTGCTCAAACTCTTTGAAAACTTTCTCACTCAGTTTGTCTCCTTCGTCATCTATTTGTTCAACAGAAAGTACTTCTGGGATGTAGAATTGCATCATGTTTTGTACCTGGAAATAAAATAATGGAGATTTATTTCATGCTATTTTTTGTAAGGAGTATGACCATCTAGGCATTTACCTTTCTATAATTAACTATCAAAATAATTTATAACTCTTATTCTTATGGTAAGTAATTGTTTAGTGTGCTTGTAGGTATGTAAGTACCAAAATATGGTGAAGTAAATTGAGCAAACTATCAGCTACTTTTGAGTGATTAAAAATACCCTATAATATAAATAATAGTTTGTTTGGTTAAGGACGCTAATCTCAGGGATAATTGGTTCTATTTGAAAAATTATATTTGTGCTTGATAGTTCATTGTTGAGGAAGGCTATTAAGTATAACACTATGTGTTCGGAAACCGAAATCCACGCCGACGGAGTCGCGGGCAGCCACTAGTGTTTTTATCAACGCAGGAAACAAATCAACACTGTTTTTTAGATACTGGACTAGAGCTTCTTTACGCCACATCACATAGTATTGTTTAATAGTAATATAAGCCCATTTTTCTATTACTTACATGCCTATTTATTGATAAATATTGATACTCACGCCATTCTTCAGTGTTACTATGGAGCTAGGACAGGATGAGCATGACCCTTGCATTTTTAGAGTCAGGACTCCATCTTTGAAATCCACGAATAGAACGTCACCACCATCTTCTTGAACTGTTGGCCTTATGCGTGTGTCAAGGAGCTCCTTAATCATCTGAACTATTTCATCATCATCGTCATTTATTTCTGGAAATTATAATTAGGCTTATAAATAACAGCATTCTTTATCTCTGTTAACTAGGGCCCAAAATAAATTATTATTTATTTATTACATAATTTTTTATGTAAAAGGGCGGCAAACAAGCAGCCCTGTAGGTCACCTAACAGTAATTGATCTGTAGTTCCTACATACATCATCAACTCAAGAATAGTCACAGTTTGCAGATGCATTCCTTGCTTTAAGAGCCCTATACCATCCTTGGATGAACTCTTGAGATTTGACCCACTAGCAAAAACTTAGCCCAACAGTTATGAAGTGCTACATCACTAAGATCTTCTGTTAGGCCTTCCAGACATTTGAGTGGAAGTTCCACTACTCTCTACCCCTCTTAAAACTATTATTTAATCATACAGTGAACTCAAAAATATATAATAAGTGAGTTATTTACGTGTATCTCCCGAAGGCTTGGCATCTGTAACTACAGGTAATCCGCTGGCGAAGAAATCCATTATTGTCGCAAATACCTCAGGTTTTACAACTCTCCATTCCACATCATCATCTTGCTTTGTAACAGTGATGAATTCTGGTCCAAAGAAGACAGCCTTGACACCTTCAATTCTAAAAATCATTTTGGCTGAAATGATGTAGTAATAAAGATTAAAGTTTAGAATTACATATAAGATCCATATTTTTGTTATAAAATCTGAAACATGTTCATTTAATTGGCCAAACCATTCTATTAGGTTACAAACTCACTTGTTTTTTTTTTGGGTATTATGAATACCAGTAGTGGTACTCATAGCTGGGCATTAACTCCTTAATCCGTTAATCGTTAATTAACGAAGTTAACATTTTGATTAACGGATGAACTTTTACGTTAACTTTAAAACATGTTAACGGACATGTTAACTTCCGTTAATTATGCAGAAGTCCGAAGGGAGTCAAGGGAGCAATACGAGTAACAACGATGATGCCGTGGAAGACTTTTTTAATTCTGTCACTCAGTCTATAGAAAAACCAAAGAGCTTCAACTCTTTAAAGAGTAAAGCGCACAGTCTCGTTAAAATGTGGCTGGACATGTAATCGAAAAACTCGTTCACCGATGCTGCATTCCTCGGGGAATTGATATTTATAAATCTATTTTAAAATACAATACTGCTACACCCTCAAGCGCTGCAGTAGAACGTCTGTTTTCCACGGATGAAGGCACCAAAACGAGCCTCGCTTTCAGACGAGAACTTCAACATGTTAGTGTTTATGAATGGGAGTTATGTCCGACGATTAAATTACACATTTAACTATTTGAATTATACAAGTATTTTGTTTTGTTCCTAACCTGGTAACTTACAGAACCTAAACCAACCAACAGGATTTATAAGTTCACTAACGCAACGATATAAAAATGCATTTTTACACATAGTTAACGGATTAACGATTAACCTTAACTTGCGTTAATTCTTCCGAATTGTAACGCTTTAACGTTTAACGAAGCTAACTATTTTATTAACGGTGCCCAGCTATGGTGGTACTCGAGTCATGTGTGTTTATAAAGTTGGTATTTATGTATTTCTATTAAAGTCTTTGCAATCCATATCATCCATAGTACAAGTTAATTTATATTATTTATTTATGATTCCAACTTACCCAGTGGGCTACATTGTGCTGCTCCTATATTCGGAAAGTCCAAAGTTTGTCCTGGCTCTAAAACCTTTGTTCCAGGCAAGAATTTCAAACTATTAGGGTTAGGTGTATCCTGAGTTTGTATGAACATTGTGCGGCATTGACAACCAACAACTAAAGGTGTTCTGGTCATATTTCTACTCTTATCTATAAGTGCGCTAAACGATCTTCCATTCTCAAGCCTGTAAATGCAGATAAATGAATTATGAACAGCAATAAAATTAAACGAAACTGTTTATTTTGATATGGCGCAGTGAGAAAGTTTTATTCAAATTTAAACTTACCGCAATAGAGATGCCGCGCAAATAAGGCGGCTGCTTTTCTGAACTAATCGCATTGAATTTCGTAACATTTTTATGAGATTATTACAATTAAATCTGCAGTTACAGTAAACAAATTTAATATCGACAACTCGACTCGATCTTAAGTTCGGAATCGGAAATGAAAGAAAATATTTTTTACTTTGACATTGACATATAGGGTTGCACGCTGCATAACTCACGTAGCTAGTATTATACTTTCTGCTCCTATTTTACTATTAATTGACCTCTTAAATTCCACACCTTTTCAAAAAAATTGCCTTGCGTTTATTATATTCAAAATATGTTGTTCTAGCGGAAGACATTGAGAGTGTTAAAGTGGAGTTTATTGCAAAAAAATCACAAACAACAGCAATAAAGTGAAAAAAAAAACTGTTTATTTAGGTATGTGGCGCAGTGTAACATCACTTTCTTTTTCATTTACCTTACCTTTGATTGAACTAACAACACGCAATGAAGACGACGACACATGCGCATTGCGCCAAAGGTGCTTCTCTGAACTAACAGCAAGGATCTAAAATTAAAAAGTAGTTGCTTTAATTAATCAGTCAAAACCATAACTACAAGACTAGTATAACGGACCACTGTGGTTTATTAAGCAATTTTGATAAAAACTAAAATAAAAAATATCAGTGATTATTACTTATCTGCTATACTAACTAATATAATATCATCTGTGGCTTGTCAAGATTTTTAGTCTGTGGTCTAGGTCTACATACATGTCAGACTGGCTTATTTTTTCTGCTGCACCAGTGTTATTCTTTATACGGCAATTGCCGTAATATACGGTAATCCATGGATTTTTTTCTTAAAATACGGTATACGGCAGGTTTTTGACTACCGTATCATGAAATACGGCATTTCAGCCCACCTTGAAAAAAATTAAACGAAACGCAACTTATATGAACATTTCTTAGCTCTATTTACTATGCTTAAACGAAATGCAATGCTATAACTATCCCCTTGAATGGGCACCGTGCAGAAACTATAGAGGGCGCTAAAATCCCAATTTTTTTCTGTGGTTTGACAGTAAAATGTGACATTTAGCGTGAAAGTTTCGAATATGAGTCACTAGATGGCAGAACAAGGCACCGTGTTTTTCCGTGGTTTGACAGTAGAATTACCGACATTGAGATTTAAAAGGTTTGAATATGAGTGACGAGTGGGCAGAGTTTCCCCCCACATTTCCGGGATCAAAAGTACAAAAGTACCTTAGATTCACCGGGGATAGTGTAGCTAGCCAACAGTGAAATAATTATTCAAAGTGGTCCAGTAGTTTTTGAGTTAATTCGTTACATACAAAAATACAAATCTTTCCTCTTTATATGTAACTTATATAACATTTTCAGTTTAAATTAAATTTACGGCAATTTTGTAAATTTTTCTCATAAATACGGCAATTTCAATATTTAGATACGGCAACCCATTTTTTGATGAGAATAACACTGTGCTGCACACACATTTGCAAAATCGAGGGAAGAAGAATTTGACTGAAGTAATATTTTGGATTGTTTTCATACAATTCTTTGATTTTATAGAAGTGTTTTTGCTGTTCCCAGCTAAGAGCAAGTAAGTAAAGTGGTTTTTGTTATCAGTATCTTTATTATTATTCATTTCAGTGCCAAAAAGCCGTTTGAACGGTCCGATCATGTTTGGCATCAAGCAAACAATATTTTTCTACCTTCGTTTCGCATAACAAAATGTGCTGAACAAACGAAAACTGTATTCGCTAACGCGGTGTTATAACTGGGCTTGCCGCTTGGTAAGACAGACATTTTATTTTATTAAATATTTATAGTGTTGTCTAAAGGTGTATACTTTGTGGGATTGTTTTCAGTTGATACCAAACTTTTTTTTTGGCTTTGATAAATAACATCCTTTTATTCATTCGTGTGTTTATAGGTTAAATTAAATATGGCTGATCCAAGCAAAGGCCGAGGCCGAGGCCTGGCCTTGCTGCAGGCCCTGAAAAAATCTCAAATGATGGACTCTCCTCCACATTCAGAGGAATCATCCCCAGCAGCCACTCCAAGTGCTAGTGTCGCACCAAGTGTTGCGCCTAGTGTTGCTCCTAGTGATGTGAGTACTAGTTTCATTAGTATACTAGTTTTTACTTGCAGCTTTGCCTTTATTATCAGGTTCCGTTTTATCCCATGCGATAAGCAAGTAAGTGGTTCACCTGATGATAAGTGATCACAACTGCCCATGGACAAGGACATGGACGGCCCTTGAAAACCCCATAACCTTCCTAAAAGAGCTCTGCATACATTTGACACAAGCATATACCTACACCACAACAGTTATGCAGTGCTACTTCTCTGTGTTCATCATGTTTTGACAGTAAATCAGATTCTTCGACTTACACAAGTCCAAACTATGCTGAGGTTACTACTAGGGTAGCAGGGAATGGATGGACATGCTTAAATACTTTTTATGAGTACAATGCTGATGTTTATTTTGTTTACGAAGGTCGGATGGCAGTAGCTTTACTGTAATAACCAGACTTGCCAAATCCTCACAAAATCATTAATTACCTTTGCTTAGAATCATACCAATTAGTTTTAAACGCCTCGTTGATATTGTGGCTTAAGTACTGGGCCGTGGTCTCCAGGTCCTGGGTTTGATTCCAGGTTGGGAAAATTTGTGTATGTTTTTCACCGCCCAGCTTTGTGATTACCAATCCGCATTTGGCATGCATGGTGGATTTCAAATGATGGTGGCCTTCGGCCTGCAGTGAGACAGAAATAGGCTGATAATTTACTTTTACAATTAGATTACTATCTAACAGCTATATATATTCTTTTAGAGTAGGGGAGGTAGGGGAGGGATGGGCACTTTTTCACTATTTATTACATAAAAAACAGATTTATTGATATAATCAACTTTTATTGCCAATTCTTATTGCACCACATATTTGGCTAGATATAAATAAAGAGATTTCTTTAAAATCACAATCAGTTTCAACATAACGAGACATTTTATAAACTAAGTCAAAAGTGCCCAATGCTCCCTTTGGTAGGGAGGCTTGGGCATACCCTGAGGGAGGCTTGGGCCCGGCATATAAATCACTTTATATCCATAACGGAATTAAAAAATTAGTTATCAAATTAACTATTTATTAAACTATATCAATAATCGAAACCAATAATAAAAGTTAATAAATAAAAAACATCTTAAACAGTATCTTAAAACTAGATCTAGGAATTTCATATTTATCAGCAGTAGTTTTTATTTTTGCACCATATGATACTTCTTCTATGGCTCGTAATATTAAATCTTTAGGAATTTCCCGTCGCCATTCTTTCTTTTTGAATGTAAACAGCATCTTTCTGTAATTTAAAGTAAACCTTAAATATTAGCTCTACTCCTCCTATACTGAACATAGTAGGAGGGAGCATTGGGCATGCCCAAACCACGCGCGCGCCAAATGCCCATTGCTCCCTCCGTATACATTTTCGACATAGGTTACCGGTATTTTTTTGTATCTACATATTTAGGCTTGAATTTCAGTTTAATTCATAGATTAGTAAATAAACCATAGATAAATAATAGAAAATACACATACCTTTAATTAGTTTTCTCTTTATTACAATCCGAAATCGCAGCAAAACATTTAATTTTACGATCGTAAAACTTCAAACGTGTTTGTGCTCGACAATTTACAGAAAAGACAGATAGCCTATGGATGAACAGTGTAACCAGTCGGTAAAGTAAACTACAAAATCAAGAAAAAAATTAAATCTATGATCAAATCAGAATAAAAAGGGGGTGCCCATGTCTCCCAACTGCCCTTTCCTCCCCTACCTCCCCTACTTTTTATCTAACCAATCTTTACATGATTTAACTGCAATAAGTCTAGTTTCAGCAGTTATCATTGAAGGTTGTTTACTATTATTATTTTTTCTTGACAGGTTGGTACAAGTGTTTCTTCAACCGCACCTCCCATTGGTGGCAGGGGGAGAATAGCTGCGATGATGCTGGCAAAAATGCAGCCCAAACCAGGAGGTATGTCATAAGTGATATACTTGGAATTTAACATATTTTTTAGTGTTTTCCATCATCCGCTCCAACAATAGTCTGGTTAAGCTGTTGAGGTAGCCTTCAGCAGCGGCAAAGAGCGATGTCCTTTGAGAAAAAAAAATTGTAAAAGAATTGTTATAGGGACATAAAGTTGTAATTAGTAAAAGTAAAACTTAATGATTGAATAGAGACTTATCATCATCATCCTAGCATTTCTCCAGTTTGCGTCCTTGGCCATTGCCTTGGAGCCCAAGGTATAATGCCACTGTGATCCTGAATTGTCGACCAGACTGGTAATTACAAGATTGAATAGAGGCTATTGCTGTTCTTATACAAATAAAAAAATGCATACAAAGTCTGACAAAATCACATCCTTTAATTGACTGCTACATAATTAGCGTTGTTTTATATGTTCAATTGTGTTATTATTCATTCAAATCCATACTTAGGTCTTCCTATGATTATAACAACATCAAGGACAACCTGTGAGATTTTTTACAGACCTTTATTTGACGTGTGAAAGTAGTTAGATGAATGCTTTCGTAAGGATTATTATTAGATGTTA
Source organism: Nomophila noctuella (assembly GCA_958496325.1). Taxonomy (NCBI): domain Eukaryota; kingdom Metazoa; phylum Arthropoda; class Insecta; order Lepidoptera; family Crambidae; genus Nomophila; species Nomophila noctuella. The sequence goes on from OY292497.1 coordinate 9,523,939, forward strand.
TTTTCTGGTCAGTTTATTATTATTTTTTTATTTTATTATTTTACAAAACTGTCATAGGTGTTGTAATTGGAATTTAATTGATGCGTGTAGTTTGATATATGTGTGAGCTATTATTTCTGTAATGTTAAGTTGTTCAAAATCAAACACATTTAGTTCTTGGAAGATCACAAATGTCATGACATGGTAACAAATGTTTTACAAAATATGAGTATATTATTAATTTATTCTGTTCACCAGTTAATTACCTATAAACTGGTAAAAATATATCAGTAAAACAAAACTAAATTCGGTTGAAGTCATATGACGTGTGGAATAGATAGAAATTTCATTGCATGTTTTGTGTTTCTGTTTTGCACATGGCTTTTTGTAAATGAACATGGTTCATGTAAGTAGGTGGTTCAATTGCACTAGTACATGTTTACACTGGGTAGACTCTGACTTGCACAGTAGCAAACCAAAGGACTGTTGATTCATGGTGTTGATGTGAGTAGCTTTATTTGGTGATGTGGCATAGGTATTCCTCTTTATGAAGAATGATAGTATACTGTGGCCGATAAGTTACCGATAATTTCATTAAAAGTTCTAAAACCTCAAAGTTACATAAATACGAGGGCGGTTCAATAAATACTTAGCCTAAATATGAAAAAAACATTTTTTTAAGAAAGTTTAGATTTATTTTACAACACTGTCTCCTTTCAAATCGATACACTTGGCACAGCGATGCTGCCACCATTTTAACCCATCCAAAAAATACGATTTCCCAGGGCCTTCAAAAAAGGTCTCTGGGGAGGCGATGACCGCATCATTCGACCCAAATCTTTTTCTGACGAGTGATTTTTTCGAATTTGGGAACAAGAAAGAGTCACAAGAAGCCAAAATTAGGGATTACGATGGATTGAGCAACAATTTGTAGCACAATTCTACCAATTTGGCCATGTCAACGGCGAAGGTGTTAGCCGCCGCGTTGCCGTGGTGGAGCAGCACTTTTTGCTTTACCAAATGCAGCCGTTTTTTTTTCAATTTGTCGTCGAATTGGCCTGGTATGTTAGAATAGTGGAGCCCCATACTTGTTTTACCCTTCTCGATGTAATCGATGTAGATCATACCTCGTGAATATAAAAAAAACAGCGGCCATTACCATTACGGCCGATTTAACAGTCTTCGCCTTCCTTGGAGCACATTTGCCGGGATAAGTCCACTGTTTCTACTGTTCCCTGGGTTTGGTGTGTTCCATTTAACTCACGCTTTGTTGACGGTCATAAAATGCTGAAAGAACTGCGCTGGATAGCGTTGCAACAGGGCCAAACATGATGACGATGTTGTCTTACGGTTGCGCTTGTTGTCAGGTGGGAGCAAACGCGGCAGCCTCCTCGCCAACAACTTTTTCACACCCAATTCATAGTGCAGAATATGATGCAGTGTTCTTTTTGCAATGCCCACAGTCTCAGCTATCTTGTGAATCTACAATCGCTGGTCTGCCAACACGATAACGTGATTTTTTTTACCTTTTCCTCCGTAGAAGCCGTTTTTAGCTAGGGTTGGCTTCGCTCATCAAAATCCGACGTGCGGCTACGATCAAATTCATTTAACCAATTTTTGTCGGTCAACATGAAAGGAGAAGAGTCACCAATCACAGCATTTTAGCGCTCTTTGATTTCCATGCGCATTTTTTCTTCCAAAAACAAGAATCTAATCACTTAACGATTTTGTTCCTTTCCATTTTTGTACCAACTGACCGACAAGCTCACTTCCATAGGCTGTCAAAATAAAACAAATGAAGGGAGAAGACTGAAAAGTCCTCAGTATACTTCAAAACGTATTTACTACACGATAGTAAAACATTTTTTAAATAATAGCGGCATCTGGCAGCGAGGCTAAGTACTTATTGAATGGCCTAGGTATCTCAATCACACCATCTCGTGTCTGAAAACGCTACGCTGAAATTACGATACCGAAGTTCGGCGGCAATGCATTTTCTATGCAAAATTACGCGACGTAATTTCGACATAGTGTGTTATCTCCAATTTAAAAGTGTGTCATATTATTTTTTCCGCATAGTGTGTTCCTACACTAAAGGTTTATTAATTTGATTATAGTCCAGGAATTTTAGATTTTATCTGCGGATTAATTCCTAGTGAGCTGAATTTTTGTATACACCTTTATTATGATATTTTAATGATGATGTGAAAAATCGACATTGATATCGTGCCGGCTAAAAAAGTTATAGGGGTCCAAACGTCACGAAAATCAGTTTTTCGCGAATATCTCGCGATCTATTGCTCAGAGGTCAATGATGGTTTCATAAAAGTTGTTTGTCGTAAAATTGCCTACAAAAAAGGGTCTCTTGCCATTTTCTGTAGAATTAACCGTTTTTGAAATAGAGACTAGAACGCACTCACATATTATTATGGTATTGTAAACCGTACGCCGCATACCAAGGCATAAACCCTATTGTTGGTTTTTTCCCTTTTTAGGGTTCCGTAGCCAAATGGCAAAAAACGGAACCCTTATAGTTTCGTCATGTCTGTCTGTCTGTCTGTCTGTCTGTCCTGGCTCGTTCTCCGCCGTTTCTGAACCGATTGCCACGAAAATTGGTGGAGAGATGTATAGTGATAATTCAAGAATTGGTTTTTAAAATAATCGAAAAATAATTTTTTTACCCCCCCTCCCATACAACGAAAAGTAAATTCGAAAAAAAAACTTCGACTTACCCCATCGTGTGGGGTATCGCTAAAAAGGTATTTTTAAATACAATAAAACTTGCCTTGAAACCATGTGGATCAAACACCCCAGTCTCGAGATATATTAATACAAAGTTAAAATTAGAGCGTCCTCCCCCCCCCTTAACTTTTGAAATACTATTACAATAATTTTGAAAAAAAATTCGTGTATACCTCCAAGTAAGTACTTTCAACGAAAACTATAGCGAACTCTGTATCATACATAGTTATTTTTATACAACTTGACCAACTTATGACGTGCAGTTGCCCTTACTAAATGGTGTCTTAAGCGGTCGGGCCATCTTTTAGCTACGGAACCCTTTCATGGGCGTGTCCGACACGCTCTTGGCCGGTTTTTGTTTGTGTGTTTTTTGTTAGTATAATGATCTACATATAGAAATATAAAGGACTTGTAATACTAGCACAGTCAGGAAAATAGGAATATCAACTATAAAAAACTAAGTGGCAATTTTTTTTGTCACTTTATAACTCAAGAACGGGCTCACAGATCCAAACCAAATTTTCAGGGTTTGTACAGACTATTTAGTATATGTTTTACTAGCGGCCGCCCGCGACTCCGTCCGCGTGGATTTCGATTTCCAATATCCTATGTGTTATCCTGATGTATAAGCTATATTGTGGCAAAGTTTCATTCAAATCCATTCAGTAGTTTTTACGTGAAAGAGTAACAAACATCCATACATCCATACATCCACACATCCATACATCCATACATCCACACATACAAACTTTCGCCTTTATAATTGTAGTAGGATGTGAAATTTGAACAAAATCGGTCGTTCACTTTATACGTAGCGAAGCACGTACCGGGCCGCTAGTAATGATATAGATATGCTATGTCCAGTGACGTTTGGACCCCTATAACTTTTTTAGCCGGCACGATATCAATGTCGATTTTTCACATCTTCATCACAATATTATAATAAAGGCGTATACAAAAATTCAGCCCACTAGGATTTTTTTCGCAGATCGTGGATCAAAATTGCTAAAATTCACATTGCATCTATATCATTACTAGCGGCCGCGTACGTGCTTCGCTACGTATAAAGTGAAGCGACCGATTTTGTTCAAACTTTACATAAAACATATACTAAATAGTCTGTACAAACCCTGAAAATTTGGTTTGGATCGATGAGCCCGTTCTTGAGTTATAAAGTGACAAAAAAAATTGCCACTTAGTTTTTATAGTTGATATTCCTATTTTCCTGACTGTGCTAGTATTACAAGTCTTTTATATTTCTATATGTAGATCATTATACTAACAAAAAACACACAAACAAAAAAGGGAAAAAAAAACAAACAATAGGATTTATGCCTTGGTATGCGCCGTACGATATTCAATACCATATATGAGTGCGTGCTAGTCTCTATTTCAAAAACAGTTAATTCTACAGAAAAATGCAAGAGACCTTTTTTGTAGACAATTTTACGACGAACAACTTTTATGAAACCATTATTGACCTCTGAGCAATAGATCGCGAGATATTTGCGAAAAACTGATTTTCGTGACGTTTGGACCCCTATAACTTTTTTAGCCGGCACGATATCAATGTCGATTTTTCACATCATCATTACAATATCATAATAAAGGTGTATACAAAAAATCAGCTCACTAGGAATTATTCCGCAGATCGTGGATCAAAATTGCTAAAATTACTGGACTATAATCAATTAAGTATTATTATGTTAATTACTAACAATACTAATTTATAAACATTCCATTAGATTTCAGGTCTATCTGAAACGAAACAAAAATTATAATTATATTAAAGTTGAATTTATTTCAATGATTAGGTCCAACATTTTGTCCCGCGTCTGATGTCAGCCCCAGTTCGACCACCACTGCCAAAGGCGCCGGGAGAGGCCTCAAACTTCTCCAGAATTTGTAAGCTTGCATTTCTTTTTATTTTATTTTTAAGGGTTGACAAATGTTCAAATGGTTTTAAAGATTGACAACAGATCTGCAATCAATGTAAAGTTTTTAGGTCCATGGGCAGCCGTGATCATCATGGTCACTTAGGGAGCGTTCAAGTATTACGTAACGCAATTTGGGGGGAGGGGGGGTCTTGTGAAACGTTACGATGCGTTACAACGGAGGGAGGGGGTCTTTCTTACAACACGTTACGTAACATTGATTTTCTTAAATAAAAAAATTAGGGAATTCAAATTCCCGAGTTGGCAACCCATTTACGTTTTACGGGGAATCCCTCGATTGTATATTCTGGTTGTCAAATTTAATTTGCAACTTTAAGGTAAAAATGGTCACTTGAGTGTTACGTAACATTAAGAGAGGGGGAGGGCGAGTACAGAAAAACGTTATGGTGCTTTACAAGGGAGGGAGGGGGGGGGGGGGTCAAAAATCTTCAAAAATTGCGTTACGTAATACTTGAACGCTCCCTTATCATCACCATCGGGTGTCATTCTGGCTCTGTTGTCTCCCACTTACATAAAAAGGGTTATAATTTGTACTGGCCTTGAGGTTTAATACGGGGTCGTGGGTTCCAGTTTAATTGGTTCAGTCCGGGTTAGGAAAAGTTTTTTTTTGGCTTTCTGAACACATTTTGTTAACACCGATCTGTATTTATTCCACAAACAATCTCTCTTACATCGCATTTATTATGCTTGTCACACTGCTTCAATTTACTTTTGTTTTTTAGGAAGTACACAAAGACCGATGATGGAGGACAAGGCGATGTGCAGAGTATCACGCAGAAGATGTCGGAGACCACTGTGTCAGCTACGTCTGTTGCACCATCGACCGCTGGCAAAAGCAAAGTTTATGTAAGTCTAAAAGAAAGTCGCTTTTCTCTGCCTTTCCCTATCCCAGTGTTTACTTAAATTTTTCAAACTACACGTTTTCAAGCTGTTTCTATTTATTAGATAGATTGTCACGAGCATAGTCTGTGTGTATAATATGGCCTGCACTGCCGTGCAAAGCCAGGGCGAGTAGCTAGTATTTTGTAAAGTTTGGCTGCGGGAGTAGTTCCTGTGTGTCGGCTTTCAATTGGTTAATGGACCGATGATGATGATGATGATTTATATTTACAGAAAGAAGTAAAAGAGACGCCACCTGTAGTAATGAAGGGTGAAACTGGTACACCAGTAGAGGTCACAGCCAACTTCGTATTTCTGAAGTTTGAGGAGAATAGTGTCTTTGAATATGAAGTCAAGTATGAGCCGAGTGTGGACTACATGAGTCTTCGATTTAAATTATTAAATGGTTTGTTTTATTTGTGATCCTCATTTTATCTGTTTTTATTTATTGATCCTGGTAGTTGTAAATTATTCTGTTATTACACAGCCAGTGATTTCACCTATTAGGGCCCCTGGGCACATAAGCCTTTAAACCTCTTGTTTGGTAAATGTGGGACCCCCCAGAACCTGGTCTAGGAACCCCAATCGATTGGTAGGCCCTGGGCACGTGCCCATTATGCACAGTGGGAAAGACGGGTCTTGACCCTGCTCAATGCTTGTTGTTGACTTAAAATTGCTTTATTTTTAGCTTTATTATTTTTTGTCTAAGTGTAACTTAGACTAGTAGTTATCATTTTTTTTTTCTTTTAGAACATAAACACCTATTCAAAGAAAAAACATTTGACGGAACAACTATGTATGTTCCACACATGTTGCCGGAATCATCACTAAACTTAGTTTCGACTAATCCAAATGACAACACTCAAGTTAGAATTCAGGTATGTTTATATTTACGATTTTATATCTGAGCAATTTTTATATATATAGATCTGAGTTATAAAACATTCAAATATATTCGCACAGTTTATTGGCTCCACTCTGCTTGATGGTAAGCAAAAGAGGAGCCCTGATTACCATGACAACGGATGCGCTATCATTGTGGAATCCTACCCATTGGCAAAGTCGTACCGGCCCGCAAGATGTTTCACGCTTTACTATAAAGATATCCAGGATATAGTATAAAGATATAGAAAAAAATACCTTTGATCAATTTGAGTATTTTTTCACATTTCCAGATAATATTCCGTCGAACGCGACGCCTATGCGAGATGATACATATCTACAACGTGCTGTTCAAGCAAATAATGAAGGATCTGCAGCTCGTAAGATTTGGCAGGCAGCACTTCAACGAGCATGCTGCGATACAAATACCGCAGCACAAGCTTGAAGTTTGGCCAGGGTAAGTTAACATTATGCTTTACTAAACGCCTCAGTAGCCTAGTGGTTTAAGTACTCGAGGGTTTGTTTCCGGAGTCGGGCAAAATTTCATATAGGCAGCCTTGATCATTGATCATCACCAATCCCCATTCAACAAGCGAGATAGTTAAGCCAAGTTAATCTTCGTAACAAACACTATGTATTTAATGATATAGTTCTTTGCCCTTCACTGGGAAACTAAACTGATACTATACTTTTCTCTCATCATCATCAGGCCATTAACTTCTCCACTGGCAGGGCATTCCCTTTGAATGTGTAGAGCCAAAAACCCGGCTGCAGTCTCTTATACCAATTTTACTATGTTAATTTGACAGGCCCATTGGTCATGTGGTCAGAGAACCTGGCTACAAAACCAAGGGTCGCGAGTTCGAACCCTGCTATGGGCAAATGTTTGTGTCATGAACATCGGCATTTGTACTTGAGTCATAGATGTTTATAAAAGTATTTAAGTATGACTATCCGTTCCTTTGCCTTTAAACAAGCTTCGAGCTTAGTTTGGGGCTAGGCAATTGGTGTGTTGGTCCATAGAATTTATTTACTTATTATCGGGACTAAACGCGGTTTTTGTTTGTAATAAAAACTCTTCAGTCTTACCAACACCACCAACCCTCACTTTCATTGACATATTGCTCCTTGCAGCTACGTAACCGCAGTGGACGAGTACGAAGGCGGGCTCATGTTGACTCTGGACTCCACTCACCGCGTACTTCGCACGCAATGTGTGCTGTCCTTCATTAAAGAGGCGGCTCAGGCTGACGGTACTAACTGGAAGAGAACCGTCTCGGAAGCTCTGGTCGGGTCATCGGTCATGACGACTTACAACAAGAAGTTGCTACGGTGAGTTACATATTTGAGTTATGAAATAGCATTTCATATCTGTTGTTCTGTATGTCTGTGGGTGAGTCCAGATGTTAGTTCGTGAGCGATATTTGGTCAAGACTTACAATGAAAAGTTGCTAGGGTGAGTAACTTGTATTTCCATAAGAGATTACGTTAGCCGCGCGTTGAGGTACTTGTAGTTCAAAAGTAGCTCTAATACCTCTGAAATAAGGGCGGTATTAACTGGAAGAGATTGTTCCCGATGTTTTCGCCGGGTCGTCAGCACGACCTACAATAAGAATCAGCTAAGGTGAAATTCATTTATTTATGTAAAGTTACATGGATGTAGCCAAACGGTGTACGGCTAGCCGCGCGTCAAAGTACACTTTTAGTTCAATATTAAACCCTTATACCCCTAGAATAAGGGCGATTCAGCGTTCCTTGTCTGTGTATTTCTACGTCAAGGAGACGACCCATTTATTTCTTTCAAGTTGCTTGTAGGGACAGTGGCGCTGGTGTGCTAGTCGTCAGTTTCTTTGTAATAACAATAACCTCTTTTCAAAGATACTAATCAAAATTAGCGCTGAATGACAGCCGTTATAATTATGTATTATTTCATTTGTTCTATCTGGAATCATCAAAAAACAACTCAAATCATTCAACAACACAGGTTATTAATGTCAATAATGCATACCAAATTAATGTTACAGAGTTGACTGCATAGATGATACGATGACACCGAGGTCAACGTTCGAGAGAATCGAGAACGGGAACAAAGTGCAGATCAGCTATATTGATTACTATAAAAAACAGTATGGCATCGATATCATGGATTGGGACCAGCCAATGTTGATATCCAGGTAATTATGGAATAACTGTCCCATTAGACTAATTATTTTCCGCGTGATGATAGTGAATTTTGATGATTTAGAATCATCATCATCATCATCGTGCCATTTTACTACTGCTGCGCGTAGGTAGGTCTCCCCTTGTTAGGGGTTATGTCCATTGTCACTAGCTACGCGACCCGGGTTGGTGACCAATATAAGGTTAACGTTAGAAACACACAAGAGCATTCATCACACAAATTATTGTCGTTACGGGATCGGAGCCTGGGACGATCTTTTTTTATGTCAGTAAACTTGCGGACCAGTCCAAATATAGAACTATTTTTATCATAATCATCAGCCTATTAACGAAGTTACTGCTGTGGCAGTGGCTTCCTCTTTGAGGAGGATTTTTCTTTGAGAAGATTGGGCCTTAAACCACCACGCGGGCCCAGGGTGAATTTGCGGTTATTTACAACTCCTAATGTGGGCAGCCGGGAACAAGCACTAAAGTCGCTATTTAATTTATTTTGTTTATTTGTTTGGTTTATCAACAGCTATTACAATATTTATTAATTTATTTATATAATTGCTTACAGGGAAAACAAACGTATGCCCGGTTCGGAGACCCCTGTGGAGTTTATGATCTGCCTCGTGCCGGAGCTGTGCCAACTGACGGGCCTCACTGACCGCCAGCGATCAGACTTTAGACTGATGAAAGACGTGGCTACGTACACTAGGATAACGCCGAATCAGCGCCATGCTGCCTTTAAGAAGGTGCGTAGAAGTTTTATTTAAAGCTATTGTATTGGTATTGATGTGCAAAAGTATGTTTCTTTTGTTCTAATATTTCATTAGCAAAAATGTTTGACGCCGCGAAGGTGCCAGTAGAAAAGAAGAAGGAAAAAATATTTTTCAATTAACGAACGTTTTCGCTTTTAAATCATTTTTGTTTTGTGCCCTGTTCTATATTTTATGTTTTTTTTAATAAACCTAGTTTCTTTTATTTTACAGAACATGTGCCATCTCCTTTTAATATTTTTACTATGCTTGTTATTTGCGGAAATGCTTACTAAAAAGACGTTATGTAAGGCAACCACACCACTTCACTGTTATGATTATATGTGTATGTGGTAAAAAGCAATCTGTCGTCCTTATTTTCAGTACATCCAAAACGTGCTTAACAACGAGACAGCCAAATCTCGCCTGGCCGGCTGGGGTCTCAGCATCGCTCAGGAGACAATAAACTTAACCGCGCGTACTCTACCTCCGGAGGCACTGTTCTTCGGCAACAATGCCAGAGTTCCTGGCAAGGTGGAAGCGGAGTGGAACAGGGAGGCGACGAGCAACGTGGTCATGCAGGCCGTGGATATACTGCGCTGGACGGTGCTGTACACGGACCGCGACAAGGATGTGACCATGGTGAGTGTAGCGTCGCCCAGGAGACTGTTACTGTGTCCCTGGAGACGTGGTACAGGGAGGCGACGAGCAACGTGGTCATGCAGGCCGTGGATATACTGCGCTGGACGGTGCTGTACACGGACCGCGACAAGGATGTGACCATGGTGAGTGTAGCGTCGCCCAGGAGACTGTTACTGTGTCCCTGGAGACGTGGTACAGGGAGGCGACGAGCAACGTGGTCATGCAGGCCGTGGATATACTGCGCTGGACGGTGCTGTACACGGACCGCGACAAGGATGTGACCATGGTGAGTGTAGCGTCGCCCAGGAGACTGTTACTGTGTCCCTGGAGACGTGGTACAGGGAGGCGACGAGCAACGTGGTCATGCAGGCCGTGGATATACTGCGCTGGACGGTGCTGTACACGGACCGCGACAAGGATGTGACCATGGTGAGTGTAGCGTCGCCCAGGAGACTGTTACTGTGTCCCTGGAGACGTGGTACAGGGAGGCGACGAGCAACGTGGTCATGCAGGCCGTGGATATACTGCGCTGGACGGTGCTGTACACGGACCGCGACAAGGATGTGACCATGGTGAGTGTAGCGTCGCCCAGGAGACTGTTACTGTGTCCCTGGAGACGTGGTACAGGGAGGCGACGAGCAACGTGGTCATGCAGGCCGTGGATATACTGCGCTGGACGGTGCTGTACACGGACCGCGACAAGGATGTGACCATGGTGAGTGTAGCGTCGCCCAGGAGACTGTTACTGTGTCCCTGGAGACGTGGTACAGGGAGGCGACGAGCAACGTGGTCATGCAGGCCGTGGATATACTGCGCTGGACGGTGCTGTACACGGACCGCGACAAGGATGTGACCATGGTGAGTGTAGCGTCGCCCAGGAGACTGTTACTGTGTCCCTGGAGACGTGGTACAGGGAGGCGACGAGCAACGTGGTCATGCAGGCCGTGGATATACTGCGCTGGACGGTGCTGTACACGGACCGCGACAAGGATGTGACCATGGTGAGTGTAGCGTCGCCCAGGAGACTGTTACTGTGTCCCTGGAGACGTGGTACAGGGAGGCGACGAGCAACGTGGTCATGCAGGCCGTGGATATACTGCGCTGGACGGTGCTGTACACGGACCGCGACAAGGATGTGACCATGGTGAGTGTAGCGTCGCCCAGGAGACTGTTACTGTGTCCCTGGAGACGTGGTACAGGGAGGCGACGAGCAACGTGGTCATGCAGGCCGTGGATATACTGCGCTGGACGGTGCTGTACACGGACCGCGACAAGGATGTGACCATGGTGAGTGTAGCGTCGCCCAGGAGACTGTTACTGTGTCCCTGGAGACGTGGTACAGGGAGGCGACGAGCAACGTGGTCATGCAGGCCGTGGATATACTGCGCTGGACGGTGCTGTACACGGACCGCGACAAGGATGTGACCATGGTGAGTGTAGCGTCGCCCAGGAGACTGTTACTGTGTCCCTGGAGACGTGGTACAGGGAGGCGACGAGCAACGTGGTCATGCAGGCCGTGGATATACTGCGCTGGACGGTGCTGTACACGGACCGCGACAAGGATGTGACCATGGTGAGTGTAGCGTCGCCCAGGAGACTGTTACTGTGTCCCTGGAGACGTGGTACAGGGAGGCGACGAGCAACGTGGTCATGCAGGCCGTGGATATACTGCGCTGGACGGTGCTGTACACGGACCGCGACAAGGATGTGACCATGGTGAGTGTAGCGTCGCCCAGGAGACTGTTACTGTGTCCCTGGAGACGTGGTACAGGGAGGCGACGAGCAACGTGGTCATGCAGGCCGTGGATATACTGCGCTGGACGGTGCTGTACACGGACCGCGACAAGGATGTGACCATGGTGAGTGTAGCGTCGCCCAGGAGACTGTTACTGTGTCCCTGGAGACGTGGTACAGGGAGGCGACGAGCAACGTGGTCATGCAGGCCGTGGATATACTGCGCTGGACGGTGCTGTACACGGACCGCGACAAGGATGTGACCATGGTGAGTGTAGCGTCGCCCAGGAGACTGTTACTGTGTCCCTGGAGACGTGGTACAGGGAGGCGACGAGCAACGTGGTCATGCAGGCCGTGGATATACTGCGCTGGACGGTGCTGTACACGGACCGCGACAAGGATGTGACCATGGTGAGTGTAGCGTCGCCCAGGAGACTGTTACTGTGTCCCTGGAGACGTGGTACAGGGAGGCGACGAGCAACGTGGTCATGCAGGCCGTGGATATACTGCGCTGGACGGTGCTGTACACGGACCGCGACAAGGATGTGACCATGGTGAGTGTAGCGTCGCCCAGGAGACTGTTACTGTGTCCCTGGAGACGTGGTACAGGGAGGCGACGAGCAACGTGGTCATGCAGGCCGTGGATATACTGCGCTGGACGGTGCTGTACACGGACCGCGACAAGGATGTGACCATGGTGAGTGTAGCGTCGCCCAGGAGACTGTTACTGTGTCCCTGGAGACGTGGTACAGGGAGGCGACGAGCAACGTGGTCATGCAGGCCGTGGATATACTGCGCTGGACGGTGCTGTACACGGACCGCGACAAGGATGTGACCATGGTGAGTGTAGCGTCGCCCAGGAGACTGTTACTGTGTCCCTGGAGACGTGGTACAGGGAGGCGACGAGCAACGTGGTCATGCAGGCCGTGGATATACTGCGCTGGACGGTGCTGTACACGGACCGCGACAAGGATGTGACCATGGTGAGTGTAGCGTCGCCCAGGAGACTGTTACTGTGTCCCTGGAGACGTGGTACAGGGAGGCGACGAGCAACGTGGTCATGCAGGCCGTGGATATACTGCGCTGGACGGTGCTGTACACGGACCGCGACAAGGATGTGACCATGGTGAGTGTAGCGTCGCCCAGGAGACTGTTACTGTGTCCCTGGAGACGTGGTACAGGGAGGCGACGAGCAACGTGGTCATGCAGGCCGTGGATATACTGCGCTGGACGGTGCTGTACACGGACCGCGACAAGGATGTGACCATGGTGAGTGTAGCGTCGCCCAGGAGACTGTTACTGTGTCCCTGGAGACGTGGTACAGGGAGGCGACGAGCAACGTGGTCATGCAGGCCGTGGATATACTGCGCTGGACGGTGCTGTACACGGACCGCGACAAGGATGTGACCATGGTGAGTGTAGCGTCGCCCAGGAGACTGTTACTGTGTCCCTGGAGACGTGGTACAGGGAGGCGACGAGCAACGTGGTCATGCAGGCCGTGGATATACTGCGCTGGACGGTGCTGTACACGGACCGCGACAAGGATGTGACCATGGTGAGTGTAGCGTCGCCCAGGAGACTGTTACTGTGTCCCTGGAGACGTGGTACAGGGAGGCGACGAGCAACGTGGTCATGCAGGCCGTGGATATACTGCGCTGGACGGTGCTGTACACGGACCGCGACAAGGATGTGACCATGGTGAGTGTAGCGTCGCCCAGGAGACTGTTACTGTGTCCCTGGAGACGTGGTACAGGGAGGCGACGAGCAACGTGGTCATGCAGGCCGTGGATATACTGCGCTGGACGGTGCTGTACACGGACCGCGACAAGGATGTGACCATGGTGAGTGTAGCGTCGCCCAGGAGACTGTTACTGTGTCCCTGGAGACGTGGTACAGGGAGGCGACGAGCAACGTGGTCATGCAGGCCGTGGATATACTGCGCTGGACGGTGCTGTACACGGACCGCGACAAGGATGTGACCATGGTGAGTGTAGCGTCGCCCAGGAGACTGTTACTGTGTCCCTGGAGACGTGGTACAGGGAGGCGACGAGCAACGTGGTCATGCAGGCCGTGGATATACTGCGCTGGACGGTGCTGTACACGGACCGCGACAAGGATGTGACCATGGTGAGTGTAGCGTCGCCCAGGAGACTGTTACTGTGTCCCTGGAGACGTGGTACAGGGAGGCGACGAGCAACGTGGTCATGCAGGCCGTGGATATACTGCGCTGGACGGTGCTGTACACGGACCGCGACAAGGATGTGACCATGGTGAGTGTAGCGTCGCCCAGGAGACTGTTACTGTGTCCCTGGAGACGTGGTACAGGGAGGCGACGAGCAACGTGGTCATGCAGGCCGTGGATATACTGCGCTGGACGGTGCTGTACACGGACCGCGACAAGGATGTGACCATGGTGAGTGTAGCGTCGCCCAGGAGACTGTTACTGTGTCCCTGGAGACGTGGTACAGGGAGGCGACGAGCAACGTGGTCATGCAGGCCGTGGATATACTGCGCTGGACGGTGCTGTACACGGACCGCGACAAGGATGTGACCATGGTGAGTGTAGCGTCGCCCAGGAGACTGTTACTGTGTCCCTGGAGACGTGGTACAGGGAGGCGACGAGCAACGTGGTCATGCAGGCCGTGGATATACTGCGCTGGACGGTGCTGTACACGGACCGCGACAAGGATGTGACCATGGTGAGTGTAGCGTCGCCCAGGAGACTGTTACTGTGTCCCTGGAGACGTGGTACAGGGAGGCGACGAGCAACGTGGTCATGCAGGCCGTGGATATACTGCGCTGGACGGTGCTGTACACGGACCGCGACAAGGATGTGACCATGGTGAGTGTAGCGTCGCCCAGGAGACTGTTACTGTGTCCCTGGAGACGTGGTACAGGGAGGCGACGAGCAACGTGGTCATGCAGGCCGTGGATATACTGCGCTGGACGGTGCTGTACACGGACCGCGACAAGGATGTGACCATGGTGAGTGTAGCGTCGCCCAGGAGACTGTTACTGTGTCCCTGGAGACGTGGTACAGGGAGGCGACGAGCAACGTGGTCATGCAGGCCGTGGATATACTGCGCTGGACGGTGCTGTACACGGACCGCGACAAGGATGTGACCATGGTGAGTGTAGCGTCGCCCAGGAGACTGTTACTGTGTCCCTGGAGACGTGGTACAGGGAGGCGACGAGCAACGTGGTCATGCAGGCCGTGGATATACTGCGCTGGACGGTGCTGTACACGGACCGCGACAAGGATGTGACCATGGTGAGTGTAGCGTCGCCCAGGAGACTGTTACTGTGTCCCTGGAGACGTGGTACAGGGAGGCGACGAGCAACGTGGTCATGCAGGCCGTGGATATACTGCGCTGGACGGTGCTGTACACGGACCGCGACAAGGATGTGACCATGGTGAGTGTAGCGTCGCCCAGGAGACTGTTACTGTGTCCCTGGAGACGTGGTACAGGGAGGCGACGAGCAACGTGGTCATGCAGGCCGTGGATATACTGCGCTGGACGGTGCTGTACACGGACCGCGACAAGGATGTGACCATGGTGAGTGTAGCGTCGCCCAGGAGACTGTTACTGTGTCCCTGGAGACGTGGTACAGGGAGGCGACGAGCAACGTGGTCATGCAGGCCGTGGATATACTGCGCTGGACGGTGCTGTACACGGACCGCGACAAGGATGTGACCATGGTGAGTGTAGCGTCGCCCAGGAGACTGTTACTGTGTCCCTGGAGACGTGGTACAGGGAGGCGACGAGCAACGTGGTCATGCAGGCCGTGGATATACTGCGCTGGACGGTGCTGTACACGGACCGCGACAAGGATGTGACCATGGTGAGTGTAGCGTCGCCCAGGAGACTGTTACTGTGTCCCTGGAGACGTGGTACAGGGAGGCGACGAGCAACGTGGTCATGCAGGCCGTGGATATACTGCGCTGGACGGTGCTGTACACGGACCGCGACAAGGATGTGACCATGGTGAGTGTAGCGTCGCCCAGGAGACTGTTACTGTGTCCCTGGAGACGTGGTACAGGGAGGCGACGAGCAACGTGGTCATGCAGGCCGTGGATATACTGCGCTGGACGGTGCTGTACACGGACCGCGACAAGGATGTGACCATGGTGAGTGTAGCGTCGCCCAGGAGACTGTTACTGTGTCCCTGGAGACGTGGTACAGGGAGGCGACGAGCAACGTGGTCATGCAGGCCGTGGATATACTGCGCTGGACGGTGCTGTACACGGACCGCGACAAGGATGTGACCATGGTGAGTGTAGCGTCGCCCAGGAGACTGTTACTGTGTCCCTGGAGACGTGGTACAGGGAGGCGACGAGCAACGTGGTCATGCAGGCCGTGGATATACTGCGCTGGACGGTGCTGTACACGGACCGCGACAAGGATGTGACCATGGTGAGTGTAGCGTCGCCCAGGAGACTGTTACTGTGTCCCTGGAGACGTGGTACAGGGAGGCGACGAGCAACGTGGTCATGCAGGCCGTGGATATACTGCGCTGGACGGTGCTGTACACGGACCGCGACAAGGATGTGACCATGGTGAGTGTAGCGTCGCCCAGGAGACTGTTACTGTGTCCCTGGAGACGTGGTACAGGGAGGCGACGAGCAACGTGGTCATGCAGGCCGTGGATATACTGCGCTGGACGGTGCTGTACACGGACCGCGACAAGGATGTGACCATGGTGAGTGTAGCGTCGCCCAGGAGACTGTTACTGTGTCCCTGGAGACGTGGTACAGGGAGGCGACGAGCAACGTGGTCATGCAGGCCGTGGATATACTGCGCTGGACGGTGCTGTACACGGACCGCGACAAGGATGTGACCATGGTGAGTGTAGCGTCGCCCAGGAGACTGTTACTGTGTCCCTGGAGACGTGGTACAGGGAGGCGACGAGCAACGTGGTCATGCAGGCCGTGGATATACTGCGCTGGACGGTGCTGTACACGGACCGCGACAAGGATGTGACCATGGTGAGTGTAGCGTCGCCCAGGAGACTGTTACTGTGTCCCTGGAGACGTGGTACAGGGAGGCGACGAGCAACGTGGTCATGCAGGCCGTGGATATACTGCGCTGGACGGTGCTGTACACGGACCGCGACAAGGATGTGACCATGGTGAGTGTAGCGTCGCCCAGGAAACCACTATTTTACCTCCGGATTTGTTTAAAGTGTCACTACACTACACAAGCGAAGTTGAAAAGTTTGTTTGTATGAACGCGCTAAACTCGGAAACTACTGAATCGAATCGAAATTTTGTTCTTGTGTCGGATAGCCCCTTCATTTAGCAGAAGGCTATAAGCTATGTAACATCTCACTGTGATCAATTGAAGTGCAGAATTATGGAAAAAATAATAGGTTTTTTTGGTGATTTTGGACCATGATTTCATAGTTTTTCTAATTCTTACGAAAGATCTTAGATATTAAACAAAAAGCATAAGTGTTATTACTTATTATATATAATTATAACTTATAATATAATATTGATTTAATCCATTTTCCAGAATTTCCTCGACACACTCAAGCGTTCGTGCCGTCCCATGGGTATCAACGTGTCTAACCCTGACCTCGTTCGCCTGCCCAACGACCGTACGGAGACATACACCTCCGCTCTCAGGAATGCAGTCAACTCGGGCCTACAGCTGGTGGTGGCGATCTGCCCGACCGCCCGAGACGACAGATACTCGGCTATAAAGAAGTTCTGCTGTGCTAAGTCAGCTATACCTTCGCAGGTATGGTTCCAAACATTTAAATAATAAATCCGTACGGAGACGTACACCACTACTCAGGAATGCAGTCAATTCGGGCCTACAGCTGGTGGTGGCTATCTGCCCGACCGCCCGAGACGACAGATACTCGGCAATAAAGAAGTTCTGCTGCGCTAAGTCAGCTATTCCGTCGCAGGTAGGGTTCCAAACATTTAAATAATAAATACGTACGGAGTCATACACCACTACTTAGGAATGCAGTCAACTCATGCATACAGCTAGTGGTGGCGATCTGCCCGACCGCCCGAGACGATAGATACTCGGCGATAAAGAAGTTCTGCTGCGCTAAGTCAGCTATTCCGTCGCAGGTAGGGTTCCAAACATTTAAATAATAAATACGTACGGAGATATACACCACTGCTCTCAGAAATGCAGCCAACTCGGCCCTGACCGCACGCGACGACAGATACTCGGCGATAAAGAAGTTCTGCTGCGCTAAGTCTCCTGTGCCCTCGCAGGTATTTGAAACATTTGTTTGTATTCATCCATTCTAGCGTTAATTCCGGTGACATCCATTATGGGCCGCTGCGCTGCGACTATGATTCTACAGCACATATTGGAGCGACTGTCATCTGACCTCCATAATTTACAGAGTACTAGATTTTTTTGGATTATGGTCGAGGACTAATACCTTTGCGTGCCTTCCGAAGCACAGAATCATCATTCTTATCAGACGATTAGGTGATTCAAGTCTATAAAGTCTTTACGGGAGAAACCTAACAAAGCGAAAGTGTTCCCTGTGGGATTTTGAACTCATGAAAGACGTGTTAGCTTTTCGTACTTATCACTACACTAAGAGGTTCCAAACATTTAACTGTATAGATCCATGCACTTCTTGAACTTTGCGTGATGTTGTTTATCTATTTCCAGTACACCTATGGGGCCGATTCTAGAAATTACTGTATCAGTAACATTGTTTTCATTGTTTACTGTGTATTCCTTTTGGTTGTGTTCTAAATTACTTGTTGCTTGACCGTTTTTCGTTCTCTACAGGTAATAAACGCCCGCACAATCATGAATCAGAACAAACTGCGAGCGATCACACAGAAAATCCTACTGCAAATAAACTGCAAGCTCGGCGGCACCTTGTGGAACATTTCCATTCCGTACAAGACCGCTATGATCATCGGCATCGACTCGTACCACGACCCTGGGCGGAAAAAGCGTAGCGTTTGCTGTAAGTAAAAAAAGACCTAATCTCCTGCTATTAAGAACTAAAGTAATGTCTTTAGCGTATCAGGTGCAAGAATTAAACAGCATGCGGCGAAAAGAGGAACTACAAAGCTCAGTCACAATTTTTGACAGCTCGCTTACAAACTAGCGCCACCGACAACTGCAGAGTTAAAATGGTTCATCAGTTTCCCTCGCTTTTTTACAAACCCATTGTGTCATACGATTTTAAAGGCTGTATTGATGAAAGGTAGGTCTAATTTCGATTGCTACATATAAACTGCAAGCTGGGAGGCACTCTGTGGAACATTTCCATTCCGTACAAGACCGCTATGATCATCGGCATCGACTCGTACCACGACCCAGGGCGGAAAAAGCGTAGCGTTTGCTGTAAGTTAAAATAGACCTAATCTCCTGCCATTAAGACCTGAAGTAATCTGAAGCAATCGTATCAAGTGCCAAAATTTAGCAACAAGCGGCAAAATGTGGAACTACAAAGCTCAGTCACAATTTTTGACAGCTCGCATACAAACTAGCGCCATCGACAACTGCAGAGTTAAAATGGTTCATCAGTTTCCCTCGCTTTTTTACAAACCCATTGTGTCATACGATTTTAAAGGCTGTATTGATGAAAGGTAGGTCTAATTTTGATTGCTACATATAAACTGCAAGCTTGGCGGCACTCTGTGGAACATTTCCATTCCGTACAAGACCGCTATGATCATCGGCATCGACTCGTATCACGACCCTGGGCGGAAAAAGCGTAGCGTTTGCTGTAAGTAAAAATAGACCTAATCTCCTGCTATTAAGAACTAAAGTAATGTCTTTAGCGTGTCAGGTGCAAGAATTAAACAGCATGCGGCGAAAAATGGAACTACAAAGCTCGGATACAATTTTTGACAGCTCGCTTACAAACTAGCGCCATCGACAACTGCAGAGTTAAAATGGTTCATCAGTTTACTCGCTTTTTTACAAACCCATTATGTCATACGATTTTAAAGGCTGTGTTGATGAAAGGTAGGTGTAATTTCGATTGCTACATATAAACTGCAAGCTGGGAGGCACTGTGGGGTATCGCCATTCCGTACAAAACAGCTATGATCATCGGCATCGACTCGTACCACGACCCTGGGCGGAAAAAGCGTAGCGTTTGCTGTAAGTAAAAATAGACCTTATCTCCTGCTATTAAGAACTAAAGTAATGGCTTTAGCGTATCAGGTGCAGGAATTATACAGCATGCGGCGAAAAGTGGAACTACAAAGCTCTGATACAATTTTTGACAGCTCGCATACAAATTGGCGCCTCAGACAATTTCAGACTTGCCAGTTGTTGATTCAAAATGGCCGTTCCGTTTCCCCGGCTTTTCACGATCAAAGTCCGATCGACCGGCTGACCGGGTATGCAGGATATATAATATTTTATTGTAGCAAGTACAGGTGCAGGGGGGCGATTCACTAAGCGCAAATGTTGGAATTTAGTACTAATTTTGTACTGTCGCCGTTGATACAACCGTGAGATTATGACATTTGCGCTTAGTGAATTCCACCTCAGTTTTATCTCCCTCACTCTCATAGTTAGGTGCGACAGCAATATAGCACGACCGTAGAGAGATCGGGTGCAGGACTAATAGCTGAACGTTCTGAGGCACGAGGGATGTATCTACATTGCTGTCTTCCAAACCGCACTATATTTTCATGTAAACTCGGACACATTTTTGTGGGTTCGAAGCGTGATTCGAACTTATAATCTCATGCGTTGCTGGCGAATTTAAGCGCGACGTTCTAATCACCGCGCCCAAGCGGCTGTTTATTTTAATTGTTAAATGACCGCAAATGTTGTCAACAGCTTTCATCGCGTCGTACAACCAGACGATGACGCACTGGTACTCCAGGGCAGTGTTCCAAGAGCGCGGGCAGGAGATCGTGGATAACCTCAAAAGCTGTCTGGTGGATTCCCTCAAACATTACCTGAGGACCAACGGGAAGCTGCCCGACAGGATTATTATCTACAGGTAATAATCTTATGAGTGTTTTCTTAGTTTTGCGGGAATACTACTTATCACTACATAGTATAAAACAAAGTCGCTTTTTCTGTCCCTATGTGTGTTGTATGTCCCTATGAACGCTTAAATCTTTAAAACTACGCAACGGATTTTGATGCGGTTTTTTTTAATAGATAGAGTAACTCATGAGGAAGGTTTTTATGTATAATATCATCCATTAAATAGTGGACAAGTACCACGGGCGAAGCCGGGGCGGGCCGCTATTAACTTATAAAATGTAATTACGCAGTGAATGCGGCTGCTTAAAGGCAGACGAAACGTCAGGTTCAGATTATTAAACAACTATTTGATTTGTTTTTAGTTTTACGTTGTAACTAGGTTATTTAAGTTACATGCAAATGCGAAGGTCTCATTTAAATCGTGTCGTTCATTGGTACTGCGTTGATGCTTGCCAAATGAGGATCACCAACCATGCTTTCCTCTACCTTGAATTGGGTATGAATATTTTTAAAAGTCATTAATCTAAATTTCAAACGATCATTATATTAGGGTAGCCGTTATAAACTGTTTGTTTTTTTATTAAAAAAATACTTATCAATATCAAATTGCTAAAAATATTATACCGTCGCGGTTTCATCCGCGCGTATTATTTTTTCACATATCCCCCCCTTCCCCCTTCATTTCCGGGATCAAAAGTACTCTATGTTCACCGGGGAAAGTGTAGGGATCGATTTGAATAATTCTCATTGGCCATCCAACAGTGAAAGAATTATTCAAATCGGTCCAGTAGACTTAAGTCTATTCGTTACATACAAAAATACCAATCTTTCCTCTTTTTATATTAGTGTAAATTTACATCAGCATTTACATGATCAATTACTATTTCCAGGGACGGAGTCGGCGACGGCCAATTGAAAGTGATCCAGGATTACGAGATACCGCAGATGCAGATCTGCTTCGAGTTACTCGGTACAACTTACAAGCCGACGCTCACGTACATTGTGGTTCAGAAGCGCATCAATACGCGCATCTTCATGAAGAACCATAAGGGATTCGATAATCCTAATCCCGGGACTGTTTTGGATCATTCGATAACACGGAGGGACTGGTGAGTAGATACTTAATAGAAAACACAACATTTTATAGCCTTACTAGCGGCCGCCCGCGACTCCGTCCGCGTGGATTTCGATTTCCAATATCCTATGTGTTATTCTGATGTATAAGGTATATTGTGGTAAAGTTTCATTCAAATCCATTCAGTAGTTTTTACGTGAAAGAGTAACAAACATCCATACATCCATACATCCATACATCCACACATCCACACATACACACATACAAACTTTCGCCTTTATAATAGTAGTAGGAAGTAGGATGACCTGTTTTACAGTAACTTAAAACAATATGTCCACGGTTTAGTCAGTGAAAGAAGCCAAGCCCCACTCACACCACCCACCCACATTAATGGGGTGTTTTGGATGGCGAATTTATTTGCTTTATAAATCCATGATCAAACATGTTCATCTTAAGTTCCAAACTGTCGAACCTTTGCACATATAGCAGTAAAACAAAACCATTCGTCTCATGATTGTCTTGGTTGTTATATAATTCGGCTGGGTCACATTTGTCGCATTAAACTCGTCACAAATACTTGTCTTTATGTCCTTCATACTTGGTTCAGCATAAGAACCTTTTCATTGGTTCTGAATCCGTATTTGTATTGGACCACATTTTTTACCTTATTTACTCACAATAAGGTCCAAAACCAATAGAATTCAAAGCTCATACTATCCAATATTTTCAAATCATTTTTTTTTTCCAGGTACGACTTCTTGATTGTATCGCAGAAGGTGAACCAAGGTACGGTAACTCCGACCCACTACGTCGTAGCGTACGACGACAGCGGTATGACGCCGGACCAGTGCCAGCGTCTCACCTATAAGATGTGCCACTTGTACTACAATTGGCCCGGAACCATCCGCGTGCCGGCACCATGCCAGTATGCGCACAAACTGGCTTACCTAATCGGACAGTGTGTGTTCGAAGAACCGGCTAATGATTTGTCCGATAAACTCTACTTTTTGTAATTTTTGTTGTTACATATGTGCCATTTGTATTAGGTTATTTAGGTTAGTCGGCTCGAAGGACCAAAAATCTTTCGTTATTATGACTAATTGCGGAAAGAAATTTTGTTGTAGGTACTCCTCATTACTGAGGGTCGTGATCATTGTACCTTTTATGTGAAACACTTGGTTAGTTCGGTTGATTGTTTACTTGATTTTATTTTTCAATTAATAAACTTGTAACTAAATTTGTTTAGTTATAAAAATTAATATGTACCTAGTGATAAATTAATATTGCGATTTACAGTGATTTTTCTCAATCAGATGCGATTTCCTCATAATTTGGCTTTTATAAGATTACAATAAATACATTAATAACGAAAGATTCTCGGACCATCTACAGAGTATTATATTTATACTAATAAGATAGTGAGAACCGAATTACAGTTTACACTTTGAAGTGTACTGTTAAGATCAATACTTGGTAACTTTTTTAAATAATCATAGTTGTATAACATTGAGGTATTACTACTACGTATAGAGTAGACGCGTCGAAGACATAACTTCGTATACGCACTGTTGTCCATGGACAAAAGTTGCCGCCTATTGTACTATTTTTATTATAGAAAAAATGCCGTCTGGTGTTTTAAAAACATGAACAAATCATTCCAGGATGAAAACTAAAGCTAGTGGCGTGTCATTTCAAAAGTATAGAGACACAAATTCACTAAATTATAATAAATTCGCGACGCCCCCCTCTCCTGCCAGCGGACGCATAGATTTTGCTCTCGATGTCCACTGTATACGTAGTAGTTATCAATTATTATTATTTAAATGTAGTCGTTACCATTAGTACTAGTACATTTGTACATTCCTCCAGCTCAAATTGTGAAAATGTCTTGCCAATATCATGATCAGCCTGTCGCAGACCTTAGTGGTCCACCTAAGTTCTGGAACCAGCTCATGACCCCATGATCCACCCGGATCCACCCTTGTAACATCCGTTAATTTTTTTGGTCTACCTCTTCGTTGCACACGCATTTGCATACCTTACGATTTGAATCTATGCAAATAAGCGTTTCCTAGTGATTATTCCAAATTATTGATAATTATTCTTATAAAGTACCTACATTGGTGCACAAACCCTTAAAATGTGACTAAGAGTCTCAATTTATACCTCACTGATGACGTGTCAAGTTTCAATAGAAACGACACAAGTCAATTGTCTCATAGTGAGCAATTGTTTTCTATATTTAAATAAGTTAGATTTATATAAGCTGATAAAATTATTAGAAGTGAACATATTATTTTATATACTGGACGTGTACTTATGTACCGTTCATTTATTTTTGTACTTTTTCACTGACTACGTCATATCATAAGTATTGTTGTTTAGTTTTAAGGTAATCTAAGTTTTGATGACTTGATTAGGTATTACATTACATTTTGTAAGTAATTTTACTGGATACCGCATTTCGTATGATTTTCAATCATACGAAATGCGGGTTTTTACACATTTCATTAATTTGCTCATTTAACTTCATAAATGGTGGTTAACACCAAAAGTCAGATTTACGATACTACGAAGTAAAAATATATGTCTGCTGTATGTTAATAAAGTAGATATTTTTGACAAATAATATTTGTATAAATTACAATGAAAATACGCAGGGTATTGCTGACATAATACATTTGGCTATAATTTCCATTTTACACAAAGTGATGTGGCCTAAAACATACATAACGTAAATCCGACGAAATTTGTGCAAATGAATGCTGAATACATTTTTAAATGATCGAGTACACTCCTCTGTGCAAAATGCCTATATAATTCGCATAAAATAACTTTGTAAAGTTATGAAATAAACTACTTTTAAACGGATAAAAATGAGTAATAGTCGCGTAAACCTAAAGAGTTGTAAATTTCACAATGATCATAAAAAAGCTGCTCATTCATTTTATTTCGACAATAAGAGTAATCTGAAAGTTTAGGTACTTCTGTAGAATCTCGCTAGGTGCTGTTTGAAATGTGTATTTTTTATCATAATTTGCTATATTAATTATGTCCTAGATTAAGTTACAATCTGTCCATTAAGTCATGAAAGGATATGACACTTACGGCTGAATATCACTTCTTTGGCAACTCTAATACTATAACGAATTGATTCAAAAATATAATTGTCTATGGGCGGTGATGACTCGTAAGCTAGTTTGCCGCATATAGCATATAAAAAAATGACAAGACATAAGTTTGATTATAGAATTAAATCTTTTTCGTTTGCCCCTTTTCCCGTAAGTTCTTTTTGCTTACCATCAGGTAAAGAGAAGCCAATTTTCCGAGTCTATCGTTAAAAAAGGTTGTTTATCTCTAGTTTAAGAATTTCACATTCCAAAATTGACATTTATATTTTGCGTTCCTAAAATTCTATAAAATACATTGATAAGTACCAATAACGTCTCAACTGCTGTGAAGCAGGTTTTTCCTATTGATGGACATACAAAGTGCTTATTGATAACTAGGCTTGTCAATTCAGGATCATAGTCGTAGCGTACCCGAGGCAATGGCCGAGGATACAACCGGGAGAGGCGCTAGTATGATGATGATAATGATGACAAGGTACTTAATGTATAATTTTATTAATTATGTATCAAAGATGCAAAATATACCTCTTCATTCGTGTTAATATTAACCTAAGTGATAAAAGCTTAAACTACTATGAAACGAACAAGGTAATAAAATTATTTTAGTGTTTAAATTTTAACTTTCCTAGGTTAAATGCGACATAGAATTATTTTTGTAAAGAGGCTTTTCAAATCGAAATGTTTGCGTTATTAATCGCATTTGTTTCCCACCGTTGATTTCTTATAAAATTGTTTATTGATCAAGTCAGGTCAAGTTTCAATAAATAAAAATCAAAGAAAATTAAGTTTTTTTTCTCATAAAGGTACTTACTTACTTATAAATCCTGATTTCCCCCATATTCATTTCATTAGGAGTTAATAGGTCTTAATGCGTCTTAACAGCGGCATTTTAACAAGTCCTCGTGAATTACCGTTCATCAGCCATTTTGGCCTAGTTTTTCCATATTTATATACATAAATATGTACATAGGTAAAGAAAAATAGCAGACATATAAAAAAAATCCTAGTTATTATAGGTACGTCTCATTCAATATGTACACTGACCGACTGAATTTGCATAAACGCATGTACCTAAGCGAATATGCATAAACGCTTACAAAAAAAGAAGTGATGCAAAATATCTGCAATTACTTTGACGGCTTAGCCGATGAGAACTAATCTGTGCCCGAAATATTTCGCCCTAATTAGCGGCAATGGATTTGCGCCGGCGGCGACGCGTGACAGCCGAGTGGAGAGCACGCGCTCTAGACAGATGGGAATTAGACAACCCTGTACCAAGGAACCGCCTGATCCATTACCCATCGCTGGTACCATCGAATATACCACATACATCACCGCTTTTACTCCACAGTGTTAAACTCTGCCAATAAAAAACCAGCAATGAGTGCTGAACAACAGATAGTAAACACACCCATTGGAAGGATTCTGAAACTGGCCCACTATTACTCACGGTTTTGCAATTTGAGATTGGTGGGAAATTCTTTTAGTTAATTTCGTGTCTGAAATCATTGCCTGCCAATTTGGTGTTTCTGGAAATTAGGTTAAACACTATTCTAATCTGAACTATATGGATTGCGTGATCGATTTGAGGATGATTATCGAATTAAAATTATGTTTAATTTTGAATGTCTTCGTTAATTCAGCTTGGTTAAACTTTTCATGTCTATTTATATTTAGGGTGGATGTTATATTTTTTTACATTGAAGTCAATTTGTTCAGATCTTGGCAGACAATTGATGCTTTTGAAAGTCCTGGGATCTAATCTGTAATTTTGAGAAGTTTGGTTTGTCACATCACATTTGCCCATACCTACTTGCCTATATCATCACCTAACTTCTTAACTGCAT
This sequence comes from Nomophila noctuella, assembly GCA_958496325.1. NCBI lineage: Eukaryota > Metazoa > Arthropoda > Insecta > Lepidoptera > Crambidae > Nomophila > Nomophila noctuella. The sequence goes on from OY292497.1 coordinate 9,550,677, forward strand.
TATTAAGCGAGACATTTAAGTTGTTTGTGCTTTTCTTTGTCTCTTTTTTACCATGACTAGTTTAACTTGAATATAATTATGATCCTTGAATCCATTTGTAATTTTCACCGAGATCTTTAAACAAGTAAAACGTCATTTTTTTGCTACGATATTACAATGTCTATAATAATTTTGGTGAGGTAGTGTCGTGCCGCCAACGGAATTTATAGTCACCGGAGACGTTGCACCCTCCAAAATTTACCCCCGTGATGCTGCAACTATAATCTGCAAAGAATAAAGATGCTACAGCCAATAATGATGATGATGATAATAATTTATAATAACTTTAGTTATTTTTGTGTAGGTACATCACGTTTTTTGTTTATGGCGCCAATTGACACTGAGTAATTATATCGGAAAATAGGTAATTTGGTTACCTAAATCTAATTACTCGCTAGATTATAAGAGCTTTAACTTCTATCCCCGCAGTAGTTTGTCATAGACATATGTACCTATAAACAAATGTCAATCGGACTTAGTATAGCTATAACACTATCATGAGCCCATACAATACAGACCGAGTTATGTTACAGACTATACCAGTCGTATGCCGAGTCAATGGTAAATGCCCACATAAAAATGATAGCGTTATACCTACGCAAAGAATCGATCTTCGATGTCATACATGTGAAGAGGCGTTTGAGACCACAACTCTTAAATCATGTAGGTACTATTGTACCTTACAGACAGGCTGGCTGTAAGACAAAACTAGGTAATAGTATTTAGATAACTTTCGGTTAGTTTACAGTAGTTAAAATCAGAATGTTGTAGAAGTTATACGTGTGTGCTTATGCGTTTACTATTCTGAAAGTAAGATAAGTTCCGGCAATTTTTTAAATTAAGACCATTTGTACATTAGTTTGTATGTCAATCAGCTATCGGTCATACCTACACAACACGTTTGAGTACGCTCTTAGTTAAAGCAATACGATATTGGCAGTTTGACTTTTGCTCTTTCGCGCCAAAGATCGTTCAAACCGCGTATTAATCTCTTGATATTTAGAATGTAGTGCGTTTATAGAATCATAAATTCGCGTGTATCCAACAAATTGCTGTACAAAAACATAGGGTTGGTCGTGTAACAACTGGTGCTACATCGATAACAAACTCCTAGCTCGCCAACCCGTGGGCTGACGTAATCTATGTCGGTCTCCACCTCGGAACAAACTGAAATACCGACACCGTGTGTGGGTGTGCTGCGTTTAACGAAAGAGCGGCAGTCCATCAGGGGGGAAAGGGACGCAGATATGGCGAGAGAGCGGTGCGGACGACTACGCAGCCCGTGGGAAATGCACAGTAGTGGTCAGATCAGACTGTGCGCGCGCCGGCCCAGTGCACGTATTATTGTATTGGAATCTCTCTTGCTTACAACGGCTTATAAGATTCCGTTCTTCAAGTGAAAATCAGTTTTATTTGCATGGGATAAGACTTAGTTTTGTTCGCATTTGACTGGAAAATATGATGTTATTTTCGGTAATCGATATATAGGTAGTTGCGCGCCGAGTATAATGCGATGAATTTTTTAGCGATCGATTTGAGGTGGTTCTGCGGTGGGCTTCGGTTGGGATGCAAATGTGGTGTTTATGAAGTTCGCCGCACACGCCTAGTAAAAAAATGACTGACATCGCACGAAAGCGGATGTTCTAACGTTGTTTTATTAGGAGATCGTTTGTGAACACTGTACTTTACGATTTGGAAGTTGAATCTGTACAGAGTACATGCTTCTTCAATCGTAATTTGGTATTTTATCTAGATAGCGGGAACATTTGATTGGTCTATTCTCTTCGGTCGTTGAATTTCATTCTTCGAATATAGCGTTTGTTGGCTTTTCTGCATTAGGCGATGGTAGTCATGCTGCAAGTTTGATATATCCATTTGCTCACGAATCGTTGACTTTAGTTGGTAGGTAATCGTAGCTCAAAAGTATCTAACTGGGAAGAAAGACGATGATAGCTACTGCAAAGTTAGATTGTGTTTTTACGAGTAAAAGGTTAATGTTACGAGTACTGGCTCTCACTTTAAGATTGCCACAGTAACGTCGCAGATTTTAACTACAGGAGTAGAATAGAACATTCTAACTAGTAGTGACTCGTTAGAATACTAAGCTACTTAGCTAGTGCTCTAGCTAATTAATTTGTGTGCTGAACATTTTATTTAAGCATAAAATTATAGGGAAATTATACTGAATCCCTTCTCTCTATTTCCATAGCTTGAATAAAGTTCGTAACGCGTCTTAAAACACCTACGTATCTTCGAAAAGATACATTAAATCCTGAGACCTCCGTAGTAGTCACACAAAATCTTCCGCCCGTTGCTTTCATTCACAACCACTAATGACTTTCAATTCATTAAATGTGCTGTGGTGAGGTTGTCAGCGATTCTTCTAATTATCACAGCATCTTCTGACTGCCAACGGTTATTCTCAACCGCTGACAGCTTTAATACAACGGCTTAAGGTTCAAAGTATGTTCCATCGATTCTAATCAGACTTGGTAAGTCTATACAAATATTCGTCACGGTGGAACAACGGAGGGTACAAAAAAGAACGGACGATCGCCATGTGAGGCCTAATTAAGATATGTATCCGATCTGGCCAGCCCTCCGCTTTCAAACACTATTGTGAGTACATTTACTAACACAGGGATCGGGTGGAAGGATGTCTTATGTTATATGAAACACGGCATTGTTATGTGGTTTACACATTCGAAACATATAAACGTTGATTAGGAAAAAATCTTTCTGGGTTTTGGGTACGGCCGCCATGTTGGATCGAATACCTAGTTAATGACATTTGAGTGCGCAAGCGCAGGTGCCATATTACCCTTTACTCTCATAGTTCGGTGACAATAATCTGTGTTCACTAAGGTAATGTGCTTTTCCTCCAATGCGCCCTATGGAAAACGGGTGTCCTAAAGGTAATCTTATAATAGACATAGAAATTAAGGACTATGGAATTCTTGGTCCAAAGTGTTTAAGATAAAAATCACCGATCGGTTATATTTTTATGGTGACATGATTGTGCGAGTGGCCAGAATTTAACAGTTACAAAGATGGAAAAAACAAAACAATACTCAATTTATTACAAAAACTTTGTAGTCAAAGGGTCCTTTACAGACATAATTCGAAAAGTTACTAGAAGACAATAATATCAATTGTATTTACAAGATTGCTACTTACAAAGAAAACGCAAAATTACTCAATCAAATGGGGGCATAAAGTTCACAGGAATGGTGAGTTATAATTTGATTCACTAAGCCGGTAGTCCGACCTCTAACACGGATAGCAAATAGGACAAACCTGTATCTGTTACCACGTGGTGTTAAGGTTTATTTTCGCATAGCATGTCGTGAATGCAAATCCTAAGTCTAGGTCAGGAAAGCTATAAAATATCTGAAGCATGAGGTGCCCTGCAGAGCCTGTATAAACAGAATGCCCCCGTGCAGAAGTGTGCATTGATTTTTGTTTGTTTTTCTTTGAGCTTAGATTTAAAATGTTGGATTCTAAGAGATGCCATGTTTATGTTGTTTTTCCATTCGGATTGCTAAGTAGCCACGTTATCTTTTAGTCCGGTCAAAATAGACATTCTAGTTTGCATTAATTCCCACACAGCTGGATTTTTGTGCAGGCCTTGAATACGTCATTACAAATGATATGTCAAAATTCCCCATCGATCCCGCTTGTGCGTTGTTTTTTATTCGTGGTCAAAGGGCCCAAATTCGCGTTTTTTTCTTAAATCTCTGAAACTAAAAGAGCTATCGAAAAATGGTTCAGGAAAAGTTTATAGATCGTAAAATTGTCTACCTAAAAGATCTCTACATTTTTCTTCTGCAAAGCAGCGCTGTCGAGATATTGTGACTTTAAGCCGCAGGAAAGTCGTATTTTCGAGTAGCCCACATTATGCAATTACAATAAATTGGGTTGAGTAGTTTATCTGGTGCAGGTGGCAATTAAGTATGGATTGGCTCGAAACTATTATTTACCAATTTCCAGCCCCAATTTTCAGGATTTAGTTCATTGAAGTCAAAAAAGACAAAATGACGTATCAAGCTTGCATTCATTCCCAACAAGCGGGAATTTTGTGCAGGACTTGAATACGTCATTACAAATGATATGTCAAAAGTCCCCATCGATCCCGCTTGTGCGTTGTTTTTTATCTGTACTGAAAATCTTCGGATCCTATTCCTAACCTTTCTGGTAGTCAAACCTCAATGGTCCCCATAGAGACTTTTACTCCTTAGAAGAAATAGGATCGATTGGCGAGAAAAAAAAATTTGGTATTTTCAGTACAAAATGTATGGGAAAAGTTTTTTGCGATTCCTGACATTTCTAGTACTCAAACCTCAAATGGTCCCCTAAAGTCTTTTAATCCTAACTTATAATAGGATCGATTGGCATGAAAAAAAAATTACCTATTTCAGCAATTTGTACTGAAAATTCCAAAATTTTTTTTCGCGCCAATCGATCCTATTTCATCTAATGAGTAAAAGTCTCTATGGGGACCATTGAGGTTTGACTACCAGAAAGGTTAGGAATAGGATCCGAAGATTTTCAGTACAGATAAAAAACAACGCACAAGCGGGATCGATGGGGACTTTTGACATATCATTTGTAATGACGTATTCAAGTCCTGCACGAAAGTCCCGCTTGTTGGGAATGAATGCAAGCTTGATACGTCATTTTGTCTATTTTGACTTCAATGAACTAAATCCTGAAAATTGGGGCTGGAAATTGGTAAATAATAGTTTCGAGCCAATCCATACTTAATTGCCACCTGCACCAGATAAACTACTCAACCCAATTTATTGTAATTGCATAATGTGGGCTACTCGAAAATACGACTTTCCTGCGGCTTAAAGTCACAATATCTCGACAGCCCTGCTTTGTAGAAGAAAAATGTAGAGATCTTTTAGGTAGACAATTTTACGATCTATAAACTTTTCCTGAACCATTTTTCGATAGCTCTTTTAGTTTCAGAGATTTAAGAAAAAAACGCAAATTTGGGCCCTTTGACCACGAATAAAAAACAACGCACAAGCGGGATCGATGGGGAATTTTGACATATCATTTGTAATGACGTATTCAAGGCCTGCACAAAAATCCAGCTGTGTGGGAATTAATGCAACCTTGAGTCTTAATTTTGTCTATTTTGACTGGATTATTTAGATTATAGTAGGTATATACGAATAAAAGAGATTTGATTCGTGAGCAGTAAATTCCGATGCAGATTTTGTTGGATTATTATAACTTAACGATTTACAAATAAGTATTTATTTTTCTTGTTGAATCCCAAAACATCCATAATTTTATTTAGTTGCATCTGATCTCAAATACATATTAATTTGCTAAATTCGTAGCCCAAAAATGTTTACGACTTTACTTTATTAGTGTTTTACTTCAGTGCTAAATTAATGGCTCCTCTGAAATTTTCCGTCCTCGAAAATCATTTATTTATTTATTTATTTAAACTTTATTGCACGAAAAAGATTTTGTACAAAAGGCGGACTTAATGCCTCATGGCATTCTCTACCAGTCAACCTTAGGGAAAAACAGAGAGTGAATAGTAGGTAGTGCTATTAAAAGAAACTATAAAAATAAAAATTACACTTATTAACTACTTAACATACATAATACTACATAAAAAAAAAAAATACACACATAACTTTATATACAAAGTATCATCCCATAGATCCAATCTTCTTCCTAACCATCTTCTGTACAGTACCTACCTACCTATCTATAGATAGTTCGTCAGTGTGAAGCTAGTTTCAGAGCGTCATGGGCCGTCATGTTTCAGATTGCCCGGGGCGGTTGCCGTGAGAACCAAATCCTGGCCAGGAATGCGTCTGTGATCGGTAATTTAATCTGTACAGCTTAGAACTGCGCTTCGTTGTTTGAGGAAAGCGGTGTTTCCTTGCTTTTTTTTTAAATATGGATATTTTCATGTGTCAGGGAATGTGGGTGAATTTGTTTTTGTTACTGTGTGGTAAAGTTTGTAAACTAACGTATCACGCGAATTGACAACTAATGGTAGGATTTTTTATTTCTAAATATGGAATATGGATATTTTCATGTGTCAGGGAATGTGGGTGAATTAGTTTTTGTTACTGTTTGGTAAAGTTTGTAAACTAACGTATCACGCGAATTGACAACTAATGGTAGGATTTTTTATTTCTAAATATGGAATATGGATATTTTCATGTGTCAGGGAATGTGGGTGAATTAGTTTTTGTTACTGTTTGGTAAAGTTTGTAAACTAACGTATCACGCGAATTGACAACTAATGGTAGGATTTTGAAATGAAAAAGTCACTGTGGTCTTGACTGATTCCATGAAAAAGCTAGTGCTATGGTCTTGACTGATTCCTAGACGAATCGAATTGATGATCTAGACGTGATACTCTTCAATCTACGTTTTTGGCAAAACTGCGGTCTGTACTTTTGAATGTATCAATATTAAGGGTTGTGTCGAATGTAGTCATCTCTAATATTGGCAGTCTTAGTCATAACTTTAAATCGACTTTGTAGTGATCTAGACAAATAACGTAATCGGACACAGTATATGACGTGGAACAACAATTTCCCTGGTTAATACTTCTGCCTACAACTTCCATTAAACCAATAAAAAAATTTCAATCTATGCAAAAATCCAGACTTTCCTTCAGAAAATAACTAGCAATAAGTATACTCCATCTGTCGAGAAATCATTGGCAAAACCTCTTTAGCTAAACATGGTGGTTTAACATCCCGGATTAGTGCTTCGGTTAAACACAGGGTTTTACTTTAACTGGGCTGGAGAATCTCGCGTCGGAATTATGAGTACCTCGTGGCATTACTCGGTTCAAGTCGAGATGAATGGCCGTGCGCATGTGGTTTCAATGGCGGCTGTCATCCTATTATTGTGGCGGCGGCTTTTATAAGGCACCAGGGATGCAGTCAGGGCGGGGCTTTTGCTGACTGTAACTCTTTGGACGTCATGGGACGTTTTGGAGGTGGCGGCGAATGTTGAGAATTTATTGTTTTTACAATGGTATTAGCGGCATTGGTATTATTGGTTAGCGGTCGCGCTTTGGGGACCTAAGTATGAGTTATTTCATTTTGATGGTCCAAGCAAGCGAGTTGCGGCATAATGAGTGTATGGGATCCTGTGGGTTACTTAGCAGTCAAGTGTTCTTTAATGCCGCTATCTTCTGTGTAACTAACGAAAGCCACGATTACTACACCGGCAGTTTCATACTAGGTAATATGTTTATTCCTGTTCCTGAAAGCACTGTAGGGTTTTGTAGGTTGCTCTGTTAGAGAGAAAACATTACATGTAATTATCGGTCGGCGGGAGATGTCTCAAAATGGTAGATATATGTATACTTATATATTTCGGAGAGCTGCTCGCGGTATCGGCCGCTGAATTGACCTTAAAGAGTTAATTGGCACAATTTTGACATACCTAGAATGGTTTCGAAGATATCTGGCACTCTATTTTAACCCCTTCCGCTTACCCTGGCGTCGTAACGTGGTAAAACAGATATAAATAATAAAGTACATGCCACGTGCTATTGTATGACTCATTCAAATTTGAACCATACCGCATCCACATAAGGCTTCAGCATACATCTTGTTGCTTTCTGTTCATGTCATGTCGCGCGACGTCGATGCGACGCCGTATATTATGTACGGGCCGAGATATAAATCGTTAGATGAGATTGTCATATATTAAATGGACGAAAGTGGCCCAGAGTAACTGTAGGCGGGCCATGTTGTGCGTTTTGGAAGGATGGCGTGCAGATATTTTGATTTGTGAGAATGAATTAAAGATGCATATCAGATCTTTTACTTCGTAGGGTTAAATATGTTTATATCCCTTGCCAGGTAGGCACCCTTTACTACGATTAACATACCTATGTAAAAAATTGATAGGTTATAAATGGGGATAATCTGTACCTACTGCCCAAAATGTGCATGCGTTTTGTCTACCAGTCTGACAAGAGCTGGTTACTTATGGTTACCTTATTTGATCGATATATGGAACTTTTAATAAGTTCCACATTGAATAAATAAAGACACTTATCATGCAAAATCCCACCATCAAATTCAAATTACAACACCGCTCCAACTAAACTGGCGTCTAGCGTCCATTTGCCCAACGCTATAATTTTGCCCAAGTCTAAATGAAGATGTCGTCTAAACGATATTCCCTTCCTTAACTGACATTGCATTGCGCATGAAGACATTCATATTCGAGCCACGTAATCTTGTAGGCAAACATTTAATGCTAAATAGGAAATGGCGGGGCCCGCCCATTGCGGTCGCTCTCAAACGGATGGCCGGTGGTCCATCGCAATATTATTTGCCAGGTGTCACCACCAACGAAGGTGTAATAACAACCACCATCACTGATTCATATAGACTCAAACCCCATAAGACTAAAGCCATAGAGCTCAAATTAAAACAGCAAGTCCGAAGTAAAGTTTCAGATTGTTTCAACTCCGCTCAAACCGTAGAGGCACCCTATGTTTTCCGCGGCGTTCTAAGAACGTGTATTGATTTTGTTCACATTATTTTTGCGTGTTGTGTGTTAAACGTATTGTGAGACAAACAGACACTTCCCGTGCGGTCAATTGACTGACTTAAATGGAAAATTTGTATTGTATTGGTGTCATTTTGTTTCCTAAGAATGGGTGCGGCGCATCAGACATGTTACACTACGGTTTTTGTTTTGTTTAGTTGCGTTGTTTTCTCACTTCTCTGGCGTTTGTCGGCGGAATTTTGCAATTATTGCAATAGATATGCAACTAACTATCCTGTCAGTAACGAGTGAACAAGATTTAGGAAGGGAAATAGTGATAAATTTGTTCGTTTCCGAAGTTTCTTAAGAACACAAAATGAAGGCACCAACATTTTTATCTGAGATTTTTCTTGGTTAAATGGATAAGATATACAATATTAGGAAAAACAAGTCTCATTTAGTAGTATTTGTAGATCTGATCCCAAAGTAATTTGAACTAACAGATCACTTTTTTATTGTAGACATTTGGAAACGAACAATACTCAATTAATGTTCTTTACATGAACGTTTTCAATGTTTATATTAAGAATAACTGAATACAATTTTATTGAAGACATTGTGAAACTCACAAAACTCAATTAATGTTCTTTACATAGAATGCTAGAGCATAGAAGTGCCTTATGCACTATCGAGCCAGTCAAATGACATCATTAATGATTTTACCTCTCGTTTCCTTCCTTATCATTGCCAGATGTTTCTATTTCGAAGCTCAACAGACGTGTTGTTAAAAAAATCAATTTACATCTTATTAAATGTATGTATTATGCAAATAAGGTCCATTTTGTCCAACTAACGACAATAAATCCGCACAGGCGAGACAAATAAGTCATAACATTGGGAGATGTCGAAAGGACAAGGTCATAGATTTAAAACGTTAAATAAGATAAGCCCTCGCCATACTTTGACCCGCTATAAAATTGGCACTTAAATTTGAAGCGACCGTCGCTTTTTATAGCTGTGACTGAATGTTAAAACGTACATCATGTCAAACAAAATAATGCGACAGTTTGCTGATGTCGGGGCAAATCTAAAGACTTAAATATATGGACAAGGTCATATTTGTGTTTTTGCGGACGACACGATACAAGAATCGACATGTTTGAAATGTTGAATGGAAAAAAATGTGTTAATTTTATACGTTAGTTTTGGATCATGATAAATTAAGCCAGATGTGAAGCTAGTTTATGTCTAGGTTAGTTGAATAAATAAAAGAGTCTTAAAATATATAATAAATTATTTATGGAATAGATTGACAGAAAGTCCATTAAATTTTAAGCAGGTTGTTAAGCTAAATTTAGAAAAACTATGGATTAATTTGTTTTAAAATTTGACTGTGTGTAACTAAGAATTTGCAAGTCTCATAGAGCCGTATATCCTGTGCCTAATATTCTGTTCTATTGTACTTTCCACACAGAAGTGATCCAAGCATAATTTATGATTGTGTTCTATAATATTTATAAAGAAGAAGAGCATTAGATGTTAACAGCTTACACCAATTTCAGCAATAAAATATTATTTTTAAACTCAGACGATACAAAATAACATATTTAAGAAAAAAATATTACCTTAATTACTACTTGAGTTTTAATTGATATTGTATTATTACCATCGAATAGGTAGGTACTAGTTAAGCATACATTATTCTTAAGACGAATAAAGGGATGGATACAAAGATAGTAAACGAACCATACTGTAACTACAAATAGCAATAAACACAAATAACCTCCCACTAATGAATTAAGTAGCAAAAAGAAGATTCGCCATAAAACGGTCAACAACTAACAACCGGTCAGATTGTTTTAGCGGCAGACGCCGTAAATTATAACGTTGTTGCTGCAAAATTTGCATTTTTATTGTCACCAACATTCAGTAAACGCCGCAGCAATCTCACAACACAAACAAAAATAAACCTTAAGCTGAATAAGAATAAGGATCATGCAGCTACGGTCATCAGGTGACGTTTGTGCATGGACAAGGACCGTAATTTAATCGCCGGACCGCAAAATTGAATTATTTATTATTCGGATCGATTGTAAAACACAATTATTCGGCGGCCGAATGCGATAGATTTCTTTTTGCGATCGAATCAATTGATTCGATGCGGTCGTTTTAAATCGATCTTTTGACCACATTTTTCAATTTTGGGCGTTGTTTATTGCAAAAATACCACTGAGGTACGTCGCAGGATAAATTTAAGGCTACAATTAAAATCAACATCGGAGTGCGATTACCTCCACTTTTGCAAATGATGTGAGATTGGGTAAACTCAATAAATTGTTAACTCCTTATTATGATAAAGACATGAAAACTCGCGAAAGTATCATCCTTTAAGAAGAAAAGCTATTCCATAATAAACTAAATGAATCGAGAATTTGCCAAAAATTAAACATTAAAAAAATCTTAATGTTCTCACAGATACTCAAACGTGAGAGAATCGTCATCAACGAAGGACAGCTATTCCATAATAAAAGAAAATAATTCTAGAATTTGTTTTAAGTAATTCCTATAATCGGTGCTATCCTAAAGGTTTTCAAACTTAAAAAAAAGGCTTAAAAGTTCTCACAGATATCCTGAAGGTTTTATTGCAAAAAAGGACTTTGCATAATGAGCTATGTATGACGCCAGAGAGGCTTTTCCGAAATTTATTATCATGAAGCTCACAACTGCGAATACGAGTAGAGAAAAAAAAAACGAATCAGACATGCATTAAAAATATTATCGATTAAAAGGTGCGGCAAATGCAAATGAACTTAATGACTTAATTCGCTTAAAGCATCCGATGAAACTCTATACGGCATATTAGCAATTAATGTATCTGAAGTTGTCTCCCAGAATTCGCGATGATCATAAAACGATGTTAATATAAAAAGGCACAATGATTTAATAAGGTATACTCACTACCTGTGCCGGAGAATTCAGTGGCAGATTTTAGATTAGCAACATTTATCATTCGATACATTCGAATACCGAATTCCATAAATTTTTAATCGATTCCGATCGATAGAGACTTCTTGAAAATGTAAGGTTAAAACTTTTAGTTCTTTCTTTTAAATGGCATTGGATGCACAATGTTTATTACAAAAATAGTATTTTGTTATTTTTATTAGTTCTGGGACCCTTATAACTCGTATCTTGTTTTCAAACATGGGAAATTCATCATTAATTCTTAGGACTTCTGTTAGCTACGATAACAGTTCGGTTTTGTTCGGTTCTTCTACTCTTCAATGCTTTGAATTTCCTAATTTTTCGAAAGAACCGTGTATTGATTGCAGCTTTTGCCAAGAAAACATACCATTCAAACAATATTGTCGTTCAAGTACCGTCCGGTCAATTTAAAGAAAATAGCCTTTAACTCTCAAAATAATGTCTTCATGAACAAAATCTCAGGCATTCTCCAAACTACTGCAAGCTTTCCAATAATTATCTAAGTCCGCTTAAATGTTTCCGACTAAAGCCCATTTCGCCGGTCCGTCCAATCAAGTTACAACAAGCCGATTAGATGAACGCGGTATTGACTCGTGGTTAGTTAAGATACGATAGCAATCTCGCTTCTTACGATCACCACAGTGCGGTAAGCTTGCTTGTGAACCTGCGGCTATGGTATGAACTATGGAATAGATAAGTTCATAGAACAAACATTGTAAATGTAAAGATTAAAATATATTGGTTGCTGTTGCTGAAACTCCCCGAGGAATTGTTTCATTTCATAGCTTAAGAAACATGCCTTCTGCTGGAAATGTCTTTGTGTGTTTTATATAATACTAATAATAATTCATTTATTTGCTCTTAACATGGTATAAGTAATGTTACAAAATATAAGTATAAGTACACAAACGTTTAGAACAGAAAATACAAATTACATTTAAAAATTCTCTAATGTCATAAAAATTGTATTGAGTTAGATGTGGGTTAGTAAATTGTCAATGTTTTTTGAAACCTATTTGTTTATTTCTATTAAGCATTTAAATGTCATTTGGAATCTTAATCTAGATCTTCACGCAAATAGTTTAGTTAGAATAGATAGCTTTCATTTTATTTCTCAGAACGAGGAATTCTTTTGAAACAAGTCTTTGAGGATCTCTTTTCAGTCTTGAGTTTGTATCACGTGCTTGGCTTAGCCTGACTGACATGACATCAATGCATGACATTCTAATATATTCACCTTCAAATCGAGCAAGGAGAGCTCACATTTGTGGTAGTAGACTTTAAGGTCTTTCTAAGTTACGGGCTTTATCGTGAACCTTTAGGAGATTAGGATGGCGTGTAAGACATACAGGTTCCCTACAATATATTACCTTTTTCTTTAGTAATGTCTGCTTTTTTCGACAGTTAATGGGGTCCGAAAATGTAGGTACTCTTGATATCACAAGTACCTAATTGTTCATTTGTTTCCTAAATCTCCAGCGTGTTAATACATTGTATCCCATCTCCTCGCTTATTGACAAGCGCTTTAATACCAAAGCTAAACCGACACAAAGACAGTATATTGAATGGAAGGAATTTAAGCCCCGACTGTGTTTCTGACTCTCGTGTTCTCACCACGCCATGAGAATGCTCTTTACAATCGATATTCAAAAAAAGAACAGCATCGATGTCTCTGTTGTCAACGGACAATTCTTTCGAAGATCAACAAGGTGGTCCACGCTCAAATTTGAACTTTACCACATCCATCTTAGAGTGTTTTTTTGCCGTTGCTGTTATATTTTTATCGTGCCGTTTCGGCTGAATTGCGTCAGCGACTAAAAAGACAAAGCATGGAGCGATCGCGTTGTATTGTCGGCTAATGATGAGCTAAAACATTATTTTTAGAACGGATAGTTGATTCACTTTATTTGGTAAACCTTATCGATAGGTTTTTGTTGGCAATCTTGGCATACTTACTCAATTTATTATAAAGGGGATCATCAAAACCAATTATAGTCATACCATCTATATTCGTAAAAAAAATTAAGAATGGTGATTTTAATGTTCCTGCTTATATTGAGGATTATTTTACTCTCAAAAACCCCCCGAAAACAGACGGAAAATTACTTGTTTTATTGATGACAAATTTTTGTACTTACTCGTGCAATTCTGGTTTACTTTATTTCCTAACTGGCAAAGTATACCAATTTCAATCAAGCTAAAACTTTTTCTTTAGAGTCCAGAACAAACGTTAACATAGAAGAAAATGTTTAAACGCATAAGCACCCAATTATGCCTTTCACTAATCATATTTGTTGAAGAACACCACAAAAACGTAAACATATAATTAGGCGAAAAAAGGCATTACAAAGGGCACAATTTGGAAATTAAAATCGAAACCGTCTTGCTTTTGACACGACAACAGGTACAAATGTCGAATTTGACACGCACGTCAACGTCCAGTGTGGTCGGTGACCATTCAATAGGCGACAATCGTACTTTTTCGACCATAAAAGTCCGTGATTTTGTAAGCAAACATTGGTTCTGCAGTCCATAACACTACAATGAGACTATGAGCTACCCGCAGTGTTGGATAAAGCAATCCAATTTCCGAAACAATGGGTACCCTAATATGTTTTTGTGTTTTATGTCCGATTTTGAGCGTGACGATTTGAAAATGCGATGTTGCCTTTTGGCTAATATTGTCACCATTGTGGCAATTGTTCTATTGTTAGGACAATCGGTTCGTCGCGTGTCTGTCCGTTAGTTTCAATTGTTGTTTAATGGGAAAAAGTTTGGGTACGTTTCATTAAAGACGTATTGGCCGCTTTGGATATCCGTTGTAGACGATATGAATAACTGCATATTGTGAGTCTTGTGAGTTACGTTGTACCGTTAATCTTTACATAATCTTTTCGAAGGAGATGGCTCAACCTCCGAATGTATGGGAAAAGGTTTTTTGCGATTAGCAGATTCCCCCATCAGTGAGGCAAAATCTATAAACGTATATTTTAATGTACCTACCTATACATAAACCCCTATCAAAACAAACATAAGAATATTCTGGCGACTCTGGTTTATTTAAACCATCTCCTAGCATGGCAAGGATTATAAGTTTGCCAAATCCTACTTAATCTACATTGTTGATCAACGAATTCAACGACATGCCTCTTTAGTCTTGAGACCGAAAGAAAGTCGTAGCTATGTGTCATTTCATACAATAGTCATGACCCTTAGTAGGTACCTAATGTCTAAGAAGTCAGCATAGAAATCATTCTATTGTTTCAGCGAAGCTGCTATCCACTCAAACTTTATGATGTCGATGACCATCAACCTAGTCGAAGCTGCAATATTCCTGGTCTCCCTGAATGGTTACACCTGTGCCTGAATAGAACACTTGTACGCTTGCATTCGTTGAGATAGTCCACTCTGACCACCCAGTTTTTGAGGGCTTGGGCAACTCGCCCCTTTCCCGTGGGCCTGTTGACACTGTCTGAAATGAGAAGTGAAAAAGTGGGTCGAATAGGCGAGTAGACCACTTGAAAAAGAAATGATGGTAAGCTCGTCCGAACCAATTTTCATATCGTTTTAATGTTTTTTTGGTTATAAACAAAACTTCCAAGCCTTTATGAGCTACGCACTCGCAGCTTATGCACCTTGCCTAGTACAATTTGAGCACCTATTCTTATTATTGATTTGCCAAAAATATTAAGCAGGCCTTCTTAAACATCATTCGTTATTGTATATTTATTTTAAGAATTTTAACATGCTACGTATTTTTATACTTGTACCTATAATATATTTAAAATATATCGAACCAAGCACCTCTTGCCCGGATTGCAAAAAGTGGTGGGTTCGATGACCTCCTGAGCCACCCGAGATCACATGATTTTTTTATATATAATTTAAAAATTATATCATTCGTTACCTAAAGAAGACTAGGCCAGGTGCTCTGGTTGCGGGAGCTCATAAATTGGGTGGTCAAAGTGGACTACCTCCGTTCGTTGCGTGGTGCGGTGAACGCGTAAGGGAACATACCCAAACTACGTGACCCTTTTTTTCGTGTTTTTTGACCCCCTCCCCCCCCCCTCGGTGACCAAGCGTAGTATATGCCCAGACCCCCTCCCCCCCCCCCCCTAGTTTTCACGTAGTATATTTTATCAATATTTTTTGCGTAAAGTTACAAAATAATGGCTTTTGTTTGTATTTTCTTATACGGCCCCTAAAAGTGCCTACTTTGAGAATGCGTACCTATAATTGCATACGGTTGTAATTGTGTTTAGTAAAAAATATATCAAGAAAAAATAGTACATTGCACAATGTATATGTACGGGCCGTTAAAAAAGAATTACGATCGAGTACTTACAAATGTAATTTTGTTAAGTTCATTGGCTCGAGTCTGCCATCCCGTTTCTCTTCATAATGATTTTCATCACATTTGCGGGGAAAGAAATAAAATCAGAATACAGCAAAAACAAGAAACTATTTATTAAATCAAATATCTTCAATGAAGACGTTACCACTATCAATCCACTGGGAAACGTTATGGATAATGGGGGCGATGGTTAATACCGGGGTAATATCCATGTTGATATCAACTGCCTCATCATCGACGGTCTCGACGTCTACCCACTCCACATCTTCCTCCATAACACACAATATCTCTTGTGGTCGTCTGGAAAGAACCCGCAGAGGTTGGACGCGAGACGCGTCCGTTGCTCCGTCGGCCGCCGTCAGCGATTCTCGGAAATTTTATAGTGATGTGGCGATACTGGACAAGTTTTATTGATGGGGTAATAAAAACGTGGCGTTCTTAAAAAAAAATTATTGACTACGTGACAAGAAACCAAACCCCCCCCCCCTCCCCCCGGTGACCATGAGTGGTACTTTGAAGACCCCCCTCCCCCCCCTAAATCGGTCACGTAGTTTGGGTATGTTCCCTAACACGGTAGCGCGCGTAACCGGCCGCAATAGTGTGGGAGCACGCGAGGAATTTGACCACAATAACAAAGGTGGTATTTGGGCAGTAAAATAGTAGAAAATTTACATTTCAGTGCTATTGTTTTTTGTAAGTACAAGTTTTAGGATGTTTTCTTCATAAATAATGAAAAACTAATTGCAACTTTAAAATACTTTTTAAAGGAAGTGATGGAAAGAAAAAAAGGAATTGGCAGAGCGTAGGTTCTAATATATTTTTTATTTAAACCTGAATAATTACATTAATAGTTTAGCATTACTTTTGCTTTTGAAAACAAACTTGTTCAAGAGTAGGTAGATATTGAAAAATGTGCAGTTTTTCTGTTCATGTTACATGTCAAACTCAACAGAGTGTCTACGAAAGTTAATAAATCTGTCGCCACCTCCCATACTAAAACGAGCCGCGTATTTACGACAATATTATGTTTTATACACTTGGTGTACCAGCTCTAATACGCGCAACCTACTTAATAACCAGAACGCGCGGAAGGCGTAACCCGGTGGCAATCTACCGTCTCGCTCGAAGACGCCCCGGGCGCGCGCCTAAGCGAGACGAACAACCACAAATTTATTGAAACGAAAAAAAAATCAACTGCTACTGCACTGCGCGTCGCCTCCACAGAACTAGATACATTTTTCCACGTCGTCGTGTCAGAGCGAGAGATATAAGGCGACGCGCGCGCCAGAGAGAGACGACTAGCGTTCCGCTGTGCCGTTCCGACGGAGACTGTCGGTCATGTGGGCGCTGCCGGTGTTGCGCACACGCAGCTACCTCGGCGCGGCTGAGTTCCACGTTGCGTCGTCCGGCTCGCTTAGCCTGTGTGACCTTTACTTGGTGAACTTAGGAAGCGTCGTCCGCTGTGAAACGTCCATTAGAGCCCCTTCGCCCCGCGCGCCGAGCATCCGCCAGCACAGCAAGCGTTGGAGCGACAAGGACGGGCAGAGACCGTCGGTGCCGTGGCCGAAGGTATTCGTAGAATGCGTGATCTGTATCGGGCGGGCGGGAGGCGGCGCGGGGCGCGGGGACGTTCGGAAGCGGTGGCAGCTCCCATCGACTCCTGGGGTTATTCTTCCTTAGGCCACTACTGATCGAGCTACGTACCAAGCGAGCCAGTTTTTTCTGTCCACCGCACCGCACGCCACACACTCGTTAAGCCAGTGCCAACACGAGAAGTCGCCACTAATAAATTACTGTTTTTTACTGCACTCACAACAGTCACCGCCGCGCAGTCAAGTAATTTATACGTAAAAATAAACATTAATCAGCAATAATCGCAGTTGTTAGCGGCCAAATACCGTGAGTACACTTATATCTGTTTTTATTTTTAATCTGATCTATACTCTCTTAATTTACGACTTGAAATCATGAGATTTTTTGACATTGATAGTGCACAAACTGGAACCAGATATCATCAAATTCGACGTCAAAATAATATATTTACATGAATTAAGAGAGAATACGATTAGTCTTTCTACATTGTTTTTATTTTTATGAAAGTGAAGTGTTGATATAATTGTAGTTTTGTGATGTTAAAACTTGTTTCTACTTAAGAAATTAACGATTTTTTTATCCTTAGGTATTTGTTTTACCGTGAATTGCGAACGTACAATGATTATGAAAGAATTTTAATTTCACAAAATTACAATTAAAATGTTTTTTCCACAATTTACCATTTACAATTTCTTATTCGAAAGATTCCCACGATGTACGAAAGTTGAAACAATATTACAAAAAACGCACCATCAGATCGCATCGTTTAATAAAATAATTCATAAACAAAAAATTCCAATCAGCATAACTTACACAATAAAAATATAAATTACTAAGGATTGGACATATTAAAAAGATGCCCAGCCTTTCGTTTCTACAAACAGGCATTATTTGAATAATCGGAATCATTATCATGTAAATTACCCTTAGCGCCTCGAACGGCGCTAGATCCACATAAAAGGAATCGAAAATTATTGTCCTCAGATATTTTTTTTCTAATATCACGAGCACCCGAGTTGGCCGCTCCATTCAGTGTCCAATAGTGACCATTTTATAACGATTTATGGTTTATTTAACAATAAAAGAAGAATGGACGGCGAAAAAACTTTGAAATATGCTTCGGGTATAGTTAATATGCTTTTGTTGAGTTCCAAAGTTTTGTATTGCACGGATCATTAGGTAAACTTTTTGACACCTTGAAGTGGTTCCCATGGTATTCTAAAGGCCATGATTTTGCTTAATTGATATACCTCCGCCCACGTTTGACAGTCTTAACCGCAGTGAAAGAATTATTTTTTTTCTTAAAAATGAGCTATAAAAATTGTCGAAATTTTAATTCAAGTTGAACGTGTATTTTACCATTAAAGACTATAAGGAACTCAATTATAATCCGCGACAAGGAAATGCTATGTTAATGGTAGCCTCAGAGACAATGGAAGGTTTAAAACCAGATTTTTATCTCGGCAAAAATGGATAGTATTAATCGTGAATATGCGCAGTTAATAATTAAAGTTCATAATACAAGTGGTGGTATAAATAAAACCAGTGTTTAACCATAACTTTAAGTTACACAGCCAGCAACTTATTATTCATTCTTTCATCTACAGGATATTTTTTACCCTTTTTTTAGACGCGATCACGACTCGTACCTATCTAGATAATGCTTGGAATATCGTATCGTAGTTGAGAATGTAATTTATTTTTTAAAGACGGGTGAATAATATGTTTATATCTGAATCACTTGAGTCATGTAGATACATCATGTTTATTGATAAAGTCTCATCTCTACTTAAGATACAAGTATTGTCAATAACGATACCATGATGGAATGACCATAAAATACTTTCAGCTAAACCTCATACAAACCAAGCAATATTGCGTAGACAGTTGATTTCACGGAGTCAATTTTGAGAGTCGATTACCATCTTTTTTGTTACAAAAAGCGTTGTGACTGACAAGCTAATCTTTCGCCTTTTTTGTATGAAAATCAAACAGCTATTTTGTGTGGATAAACGCGCGTTTACCACATGTCGAACGCGTTAATTCTCGTCATTAAATGTGCGCCCGCGGCGGTCGAATTTACATCCGTAATTACGCTCGAGTGGGCACGTAGACCGAGAGCTGTGGGATTTATTTTACAACGATTAGCAAAGTGAATTTTTGTTTGGAATTTAAATGAAATGATACAAAAATATATTTTGATGGAATTGTGCGGTTTTTTTATTCTGTAAAAATAATAATGCCATTTTATACTCTCCTCTTTTCGGAGAGTCAGTATTTTCGTTTTTCTGGAACTTACAAAATGAGATTTATTCGGCACTGATAATCTGATAAAGATAAAAAGCTCTCGACTAATTCGTATGTTATTTTACGAAAATACGTTACCTAGCAAATGTATGCAAATCAAAAAAGAACTATTAATATCATTGGATAATTATTTTCAGATCCAAGCTATCTAACGCCACAATTATATTAATTCGTGTTACAATTACATGTATATTTTAGCCCAAATAATTTTAAAGTGGATTATCCACTTTAAAATATTAAATTATTTTCGAATGAGCTCCTGCACTATTGCGTAGCACGGTAGCACATTGATTCCATGCTGAGCCCACACATTTCCTATTAGGGCAGTTATCGACAAATGTGGCAAATTATACAGTCGACGCTTTAAGGCTTTAACGCTTTAGTTCGAAACAGTTGGTCGATGTTAATTTGCATTTGACCATTTTCATTTATGATAACAAAGAGGCCCGTTCAACACGGCACGGAATAAACGATATTTTAAATTAGTTAAGGCATTGGTGGCACAATATTACATTCATGTGGGATGATCTTGTGTGACCGAAATAGTAAATTTATGTATTTGGGGAATCTTTTTTTGTCTGTTCGTATCGTGTTAACTTGTATTTTGATGAAGTCGGGATGTTTGAACTAATAAAATGCTTGTTAATTAATATATATACAATTCGTATTTCCCTTCGCGATTAATTTCGTCGCGACTGAATAAGTTTTAAAAATATTGAATTCTCAGTTGTGGACTCTTTATTTTAAAAAAAACACGGCGCGAAACAAACATATGGAAGATGTTTGTATTAAGAATTTGCAGAAGCTTGCAATGGTTCTAATGTATTTCTAAGTACAATATGATTATAACAAATTTAAATTAACTAGTTACTTCTATTACAAACTTAAAAGTGATTGTTATATGCATTCGAGCGCCGGCATTTACTACCTATAATGCTTGTAACTCGATCATTATTATAATCTTTTAAGTATTTTGCAAATATGACTCAGGCGTCTTAACTTTTGATAGATAGCTATACATTAAGAGAACGGAATAATAACTACGTAAGCTGATATTTCATACATTAATATGTATAAGTAGACATTGTTTTGTTACCGCAATCGAATGTAGTAAAATATTCGGCAAAACGAAACTAACTACTTAGCCATTGTTGGTTAGTTTACATATCGTTTTCTGTTGCCATATTTTTTAAAAGACGATAAAAAACGTTATAAAATGTCTCTAACAAAATGAATACAAAACTATCTTAGTTTCGTGTTCCTAATAGGATGCATAGTAAAAATCTGTTTAACATTACAAACAGACACTTCAATTTACCTTATTCGTATAAAATTGACATACAAATAACCATCAACATAACTATGATTGTGTAAACATAACAAAACTTATGAAACCACCCGACAAATTCTTGACCAATAACGTATCGTTTGAAAAATCGCTTATTTACATATTATTATAAATGATCACCTATCGGCGGCTTTGTTATAAAGAATCAAAGGAATGTTGAAGTCACAGACGCCACCAATATTAAAATGATCAAAAAACCACAAGACACAATCAATTCTGTGTCCTTCAGTCGGACTTTATAAATGGGTATGGTTAAAGGCGGGTTATGACAAAGCCTCTGTATAATAAATAATCATTGTCTTCTACCCCGTGGATCATAAACATGAGCCAATGTGTTAATATAGGGTACCTATGTATATGTGACATACTTTTTGTTCTCAGGAATTCAGGGCTGCCAGGTTTTCCAAAAAATGTATTCGAATTCAAAGGTTTTAAGACCTAACAAGTTTTCATAAAGAATTATTGTATTATTCCGAGTTGCGTTATATTTCTGCTTTCAACATGGCTGGGATGATTCCTTCCGGAGCTCATGGAATTGAGTTAGATGACGTCAGTCTTTACATAGTAGGTAATAATGTTCTGCACTGAGCAGAGTATTTCTCTGCACAGTATAAAGCACAGCTCACCTACAACTTCGTTGGTCATAAGACTCTGGGGGGCGATTAATATGTTTTCGGATCTTCAAACGCAGTTATCGCCAATCTGCAAGAATAACGAATTCTATTATGAATGCAATAAAAGGAGCCAGATTCCCGAATTTGAATATATTCTTATCGATATCCCAATGCAGGGCACGGGCAAAGTAATTTAATGCAAAAAGAAGCGCAAACGCAGGCGTGATGAGGATTTTACAGAAATGTCCATGGAGTTTCAAGCGTCTTTAAGCTGCGTGCCATCGCTAAACGCGTGTCACACGAGTTATTTAAGAGAACCCTTTCAAAATCACAACAAAATGCCATCCCTAGTCCATGCTCGTTATGCCGTCGAGGCGACCGTTTCCAAACGTACGACGACGTCGGAATTCAAATAAAGTGCGCGAGAGATATCGCACTTTGCCACTTTCGCCCAATTTGATCGGGTATTTGCCACGATTTTACGACAGAAGCAATTATCGAAGAGTTTTTATTGAGGAGTAACGCGAAAAAAAGTAATGAATTTACTCTTTTTGTCTGGAGTAACGCAAGTTCCCTTAGGTACATTGGATGTAAGAGACGAAGTTTTGTGATATTTAATGAACTAATTTTTTTTGACGGGCCCGTTGGTCGAGTGGTCAGAGACCCTGGCTACAAAACCGAGGGTCGCGGGTTCGAATCCCGCTAGGGGCAAATGTTTGTGTGATGAACATCGGCATTTGTACTCGAGTCATGGATGTTTATAAACTTATTTAAGTATGTCTATCCGTTCCCTAGCTTCCATAGTACAAGCTTCGAGCTTAGTTTGGGGCTAGGCAATTGGTGTGTTTGTCCAAGGCATTTATTAATTTAATTATTTATTAATTTATTTAATTGAATTAAGAAAGTCTGGTATGTTAGTCTGTAGTATTGTAAAATTAGTGACACTAATTTTGTGTTACCAAAAATATTTACTTATTTGTTGGATATAATGTTTCTTCCCTGTTTGTTTCAAGCTCCCCTTAAATCTATGACACATACTGTGTTGTAGGCTTATTTGGTTAAAATAAACTGTTCACATTAACTGATACAGCCAAAACATGCCTTATCAAGGAATAATAACAAGTTATGTTCAAGCATTACCAATAAAATACGTTTCGTCGTCATTAGTGACGATTGGACTTAAAGAACGGTCACAAAACTTCAAAGTCAATAATTTAATATCCTTGTGAATACATAACACGGTTTTAACACATAATTTGTCCGACACATGAGAAAGAACAGGAAACAATTGTTTGTACGAGATAAAGACAAAGGTTGGGCTCGGTTATCTGTGGTAATCTTGAGATAAAGGCATTCCTTGGGACGTGTTAAATGTCAACAAATAAGTAGACGCTAAGTTTGGAGTGACAATCCGTTGAGACCTCGAAATAGTTTGTGTTTAGAGTTTTTCGAAGCGAACGACAATGTGCATTATGGTCTATATTCTTAAAGTTAAGATTCGATGAAGAGATTCTTTTGTTGATCAGCTTCATAGCTGGACCATGCTTCTTACAGAATAGATTTTTCCATAGAATGATTATACAATTTTCATTAATTGTACAAATTACTCGGAAGCAGCTAGAGGCTTCTAGGTGCTAGTGTCTAGTGGTAGTCTTATACGTAAGTTCTACGTGTGGTGTCTTTGTCTTACCATTTTTTTATTTCATTGTTTTCACGTCTCTTTAAAAACATCAAATCTATTCTTTCTTCTTCTCCGCGATACATGTTTATTCTTTAACAAAAGAATATAATGGACCTTTTGCCTACACGTAATTCGCAATTCTTATCTTAAATGGTTCTTTAGTTCAAAGCATTTTCAACATGTGTAGCGTGAATAGGAATTCTCGCCATCGTTTTTTCATTCGAACCTAAAGTAGCAAGGTGTGTGTTATCAGTTCCCTTTGTTAGCGCGGGTTATCCTCGTATTTATTTTTACAATCGATTACGCAAATAATCCTACACCATTATACACTTTATCTGTAAGCGTTACAGATTATATTACAATGGCAAATATGTGGCTTTCCTTTGAGCATTTCCCGACTCGAACTGATAACATTCTAAGAAGTTGAGCAAATAAACGTTTTAGAATCCTCAATGATAGTGCTTTGTTGAAACTGATACAATTTTACGGCGTACAAAGCACTTAATAGGTTCCAGATTATTTCTTTTATTGTTGAATGTGTTCATCATTGTTTATTTTTTTTACAATGGTAATTATTTTTGTTAAAACCATTAATAAGCTAGTTAGTAGTCTGGTCTTAAGACGGCAAGAATACTTAGTGAATTTATAACTTCGCAATAATCTAATTTGGTATGTATAATCACATGGATTATCAGAAATAATACAAAGTAGGATTGCAAAAACAGATTTTATTAATTCTTGAAGTTCTCGATTGATTTGGTAGGTAATTTGTAGTGAAATTCGTGGGGAAAATGATTGGGACTGATCTGTTATGTTTACCTAAAGAAGGTTAGGTACTTCCAATATCTTTGGTACGAACTATTAAAATTTAACGTCATCAGGTTTGAGCGGGCTCTGTTTATTCTTTTTTCAAACTGGCATTTGAACATCGCAGGTTCATTCACAAAACGACAAACTATTTCGGCCATTGATCGTCCGTTGTTTGTAAAGGCGAGTCCGCACTGTTTGCCGACACTTGACCACAAACATCCGACGAACGTTCGAAGCGCCACAGGTGTGTACCTACCTTTTTTTACCTACCTGAGTTTTTGCTATGTATGCTTAGGGAGTTAGATCTATTTAGGTTCTTTGTTTACGTTTTAGTTTGTTTTTGGTGTGAATTTTTTGCCCAAACTCAATTTCCTTTGCCTGTCGATGTTTAAATTGCGATGGCCAATCTGATTGACAAGCATGCTAGTTTCTTAACGAAGTTAATTGGTACCCGATCTCGTTTGAACGTGAGTCCTATCTGACGTTGGAATTCGTGAAAAAACAACAGTTTTGATCAGCCGAATAATGTTTGCGGTTTCATAAAAAGTCCCAAATGAATGCTAAAGTTAATTCTCAAGTCGGGAAACTTGGGTCGAATTTTACAGTTTGGGTTTGTGACCACCAATCAGCTTTAAATACTTATAATATGAGGAAGCGAGATTTTCACACCTATCGAAGTGCGACTTTTCCAAAGTCTTTATCTCGGCTTTATCTTACTCATGCAGCTCAAGCTAACAAGCATGTAGGTCCATCCATTTTCCATATTATCAAAGTGAGTCCCTTCTAACGCTCACCCTCAAAGGCGTGACGATGGTCCCAGCAATTTGGACCTACATATTCTCTCACATAACTCAGCGCATGATACATGGCCATCCCACGAGAAAGCCCGCGGCTATAGAAAGTCCCACCCACGCCGCTCACGAGCAGTTGCTTGTAAATATCGGATATTCTTTTTTTAAAAAGCAACCGTGTTACGCGCCCCGCCCCCGCGCCCTGATTGGCGAACAGCCGCCGGATTACGCTTTTTAGACGCGCACGCACGTTTATCCGAATGATATCTGTTTGAATATGGAACGTGGAGGTTCGATTCAATTATTTTCTTTTTTTTTCTTAGCATTTGGTTTTCATTGATTGATATGTTCATGTACTTTAATATGTCGAATTAATTTTCATTTGCAAAAGGAATGCGTGCACTGTCTGGTCCTTTTCTTATTGTCTATTTGCCAACATTCATTCTTCAGGTAAAAACATTAACAGTAGTTTGCGTAAATAATTTTAAATACTAAGGCGATAAGTGAAAAAGATTGTAATGTTTTCTTAATATAAGTTATTTCCTCCGCACTTCGAGATTATAAAAACAACACATTTTAGTCACTTTTCCATACTAAGTATTCAGTCATTCCATCCAATCGTTACGATTTCAGTGTCTTCAAAAACGTTTTATCTGTTCATATTACGTTCAAACACAAAACATATTCAAAATTGACGATTAACACATAATATGTAGGTACAATAAAGCCGCCGACACACTCTCTCCATAGTGCCAAAAGTGCACATTTCACACTCCGCATTTCCCAACATGCACATAGCCGTGTAACCGTGTACATTTCCGAAATTGTACATACCGTTTCCCTCCGGCAGAGGGCGGTCCTCACGCACACAGTAGCAGTTATGTGAAACCGCTACTGGTATACGCACGGCCAATCAAACTGTACGGAATGGTACAATTATTATGTAATTTGAATGCGGAGGCGGCGGTTTTTGTTAAGTTCGGTATGTAGTGGGAGGATATTGTTGAGTCAAAATTGGTTTGGGTATTGTGTTTTGAAGTATCATTTCGATGTGCGCTTTAAATATTGAAAGGAAAGATGAAAAAATAAATATAATATTCTTTGTTAGAACAAGTGCATGAATTGTACGATTCAAACCCCAAAGTCCAATTTTATGATCGCTTCCTAATAATAATTCCATTAAGACTGTTGAGACCAATTAAGTTTCATCAAAGTAGTAGGTACACAATTATAGGCCTGCATCCGTAGATCTTTTTGTCGGGTCATAAGTATCCGGCTGAAACTTTCTAGATCGCTTCATTTCAGTGAGTCGAACAAACTTTGTATTTGACAAAAATCTCGGTAGTGAGGATTAATTTTGCTAGAGGCCATGAAACATATCGATAAGTCCGGATGCCAAAAATTTACTTATAGGTACCAGGCCAAGCCTAAGACAAGCAGTAGCCGTAGGTGACTAATTAAATTGTACATGTAATGGTAAAATGGTAGATAGCATGCAGCTAATAAGCACATATTAAAAGCTAAATAAATCCTCTCATTGATCGCACTCCAATTAGTCCATTTTCTGTTAGCGTCCTAATCACCCCATTGGGACGGCACGTGACCGGCGCGTGCGCAGCGTAACTCGGTGGCGTCCGCCAATCAGAGCGCAGGGCGGGGCGCGTAGCGCGGTAGCTAGGTGATGTGGCGTTGATCAAATGTTTGAGCTTTTATGTACCGTACCTACCTACTCTACTCACGTTAAGGAGTTGTGTTGAGTCTTGTGTCTGTGTACAAATTAAGTGGGGAGCGAATTTAGTTGTTGATTAAATGTAAGCCCTTATTTCAAATACCTAATTGTTAAGAACAAAATTATCAAAATTATTTTACCGAAAACAATATCATTTTCTCAATAAATGGTATGATTTCCAATAAATTGTATGTATGTCACCGAACATATTTTTCTCTTATTGTACAATAAGAGAAAAAACTTAAATGTTTTTAAAATATGATAAGTGTGCCTACGCCCTTATCAATAAAATTTCTCTCAATTGAAACACTAATAACTCGACACTTTTAAATCCTCAAACAATCACTACAAACTACGTCCCATCCCATTCTCACGCGTCCCTAATTAACATACGAACGTATCCATAATCAATATCGAAGCAGAGTTTCTATAAAACGAGATAATCCTCACGGGGTTAGGTTATGTATAACGGCGAGCAGCGCCGGGGGCTACGCGCCGAGCCCCAATATATCAGCCGCACTCACAGATACTTCGCTTGAGAACAGCGAAGGGTGTAGAGTCGACTTAAATAAAGTAACGTTAAAAAGAAAAGTGACAAAAATATTCATTTATACAGAAAGTCCCAGCTTTGGGGATGTTAATTGACTGATGATGATGATTAAAAATAGTGCCTAGTAGTGCCTAGAATACTCGTCATCATCGTAGTGTTAGTCCTGTCGCTTCCTCGGCTATTGCCTCGGAACTCAGGGCACGCTTTTTCTCCTTTTTTGACTCCTCTTCGCACGGTATTCAGCATCCTTTGTAGTCTGACCATTGGCTCGCAAGACGTTAATCCAACCGGTGGCGGCATAGGTATTTGTTTCCCAATGTTAACAACTTTTGGATAATCTATTTGAATTTTTGTTTGCATTCTCTAGACAAGCCTGATATACACATAGAAACTTATTGTTGCAGTAGGTATATGTAAGTTATAACGAACTAAACTCAATGCAGAATGCATGGATTCGAGTATCTCTGAAGTTTATAAAGTTTCATCATAACCTTCAATCAATGCAGATCATAATTTTAATTCTTATAGAAGTTATTGTTACATTTTGAATAAATCGCCAAAAAACAAAATTTTTAAGGAAAATCATTATAAAAAGAAGACACAACAAACCGACTCCACAGCACCTCTGTCCTGCGCAAGCGCATACCGTTCCTGTGGGAACCACCGAGACATAAACTGTTTCGTTATTTCTGCTCACCCGTTCATTTGTATATTATAATTCGGCCCGGGTCAGAGCAGCCGGGTTCAATTCACATAATTGTTATTATTATCCCCATTACGGACTATGATTTTGCTCGCCGAGATACTTCGCAAAATGGTTGGAGTGGTTTTGGCCTCGAATTACGGCGCGTGCCGGGTTATAAAAGAAAGAGAGATAAAGTACCTTTCAGCTTCTTGCAGGTTTTTATTTTTAAAATGATAGAATAATTACTACGTACGCCAAATGTAGATTTGTGATCACACCCCGAGGTCATTAGAGAAAACAATGACGTGTGACGGAAATTCGTGACTTCTGTCCAACCCTTTTAAATTCATAATAGAAATTAGCAACATTATTAATTTACTTAACTACAACTAGTTAGGAAGCAAAGAAATAATTTCAAAAATCCTGATTAAAAAGGAAGAATTTAACCAACGAACAATGGCTACAGAATGTTGAAGTACGGTTAAAAAAAACAAAAGAAAAAAGTAAATCCACAACAATTTTAATAAGGTTACAGTGGCATGATTCAGCTCATACCTCACATATCAAAACTCTTAAAGACAAGTCAACAATTGCATTCCATCCTTTTCTACAAGCTGTTGATCGTAATCGGTGGGAGGGAGCCGACGCATTGTTCGTAAAAATGTCAAATACAATGATAAACATAAAAATTCGTGTCGAAATATACCGTCATCTACACTTATTCTTAAACACTCGCCGTTCAATAATAACCCTTATGCCACTTACTTAAGGGCGATGCAAAGTCAGTCGTTTGAAGCTGATGACTGTACCGCCATGGATGGACTGAACAATATGGAGGCAATAATTTTATTTAAATTAGTGTTTGATTGTTAACATACGATTGTGGTCGGGATTGATTGAAAAAAAATCTACAGTAAAAGAGTATTGACGCCTCGTTTGCTGAAGGGTTTAGGTATTTATCTGATTCGTACCTGGGGATCTGGGTTTGCTTTCCGAACTAAGAAAAATTTCCATCAAAATTTCCAAAAACTTACACTTTTTTGTGATCCCCAATTCTCACTTAGAAATGAGGTATCCGTTGTAATTTAAGCTTGATTATGATAAGGTCGAGGTTTACTTTGCGATGAAATTGTTGTTAAAGGTAGATAACTTAGTTAAAAAGTAAAAAGATTTTAATATTATTAAAGTACTGGATCTGGATTTACCACTATTTTTGTTGCTTTCAAATACAAACCAAACAAATGTTAAGTATAAAAAAGGCATTTTGTAAAAATATACAATTGCGATAACGTACATACCTACTAAGACAATACTTTGAACAAACACAGCTCACGCCGCTAATAGACACACAATACTTAATGATTACACAATTACTCACGCCATAACAAAGCAACAGATTCTTAGAAAGCCGAATAGAACGATAGCTTACCCACAGGCTGACTCGGCAAAACTCTCATTGAAACGCTTACAATGGGATCAATGCCTCCTAATAGACCGTATTAGATGCCAATGTAAAAGGCCTTAACTTTGGTTAAAGCACAATAGCTTGATAAATATTTGAGGCCCTTTCCTTAGAGATTCTTGTCTTGCCTATCGACACTTTTGTAATGTTCTAATAGGGATTGTATGCCTTAGCAATAATGTTGCCCGTATTGGATGAAATTATTTAGTTTTATACGGGAGTGGTGAGTGCAAAATAGTAGGTAGTGTGCACAAGACATATTATTTGTTCAACCTAAAGATTGGCAACATTTAGTCCAACACAGTATAAGAAGATATATTACACTTGCCTTGTTAATATGGATAAATGTTTAAAATGGGACCGATGCCTCGTAATAGACCGTATTAGATGCCAATGTAAAAGACCTTAACTTTGGTTAAAGCACAATAGCTTGATAAATATTTGAGGCCCTTTCCTTAGAGATTCTTGTCTTGCCTATCGACACTTTTGTGATGTTCCAATAGGGTTATGTCGTTTCGCTCGCGTTTAATTCGGCCATCAAGCAAACCATTTTTCCGGATAAAAAGTACCCTATTATTCAATCAGGACTCCGTGCGCAAATTTCAAAGCAATCGGTTTAGTAGTTACGGCGTGAAATCGGAACAAACAAACTCACTTTCCGATTTACAATATTAGTAAGCATTTAGTCTAAGCATTAAATAATGTTGCTAGGTATGGATGATATTGTTGAGTTTCGTGTGGTAGGTAGTAAGTGTGTAAAGGAATAAGGGGGATAGAAAGGGAGGAAGTGCACCTGTAGTAGTAATTAGCACTATTTTTTAAAGAAACACGTGGTTAGTTAATTTAAATGAAGCTGTTTTACTCAATCCAAGCTTTTACTGGTAGTAAGAAAAAAGTATAATATAGCCTAAAATATTTAGCTGACGACCCTAACGGATGTCTAGTGTTACTCGTAATATGAATCGTAGAAGTTATTACCGATTTACTAATTTATGCAACAGTAGCGTAAATACAAAATTACAGAGTCAGTTGTCAATGATAAAAAGAACAATAGGTTGTAAGTATTAGTATATGCAATAAAACATCTGACATTGTATACTTGACTATCAATATGCAAAAGTTATCCATCCGAATTCTGATCACTACAAAGTCTAATCGTATAAGTATCAAACAACTAAGAAGTCTAATGACATCCTAGTCCATCGACATCATCAGCTTATTAACATCCTCACTGCTAAAGTACGGGCATTCCCTATGAATTGATAGGAGATCAAGCCTCAATCACCACGAGGGACCATTAAGGATATGTGATTGTTTAAGCGGAACATCGATGTCAATTATGCCTGCCAGCCTAAACAATTTTGCGTTTGTTCAATCATCAGCCCATGAACATCCCCATCCAATAAGCTTAATGATCGAGCGCAGTTCAATATTCTAGACTACACTTAAGATTTACCAATGGAAATCTTAGTTAGTGTAATTGTTATAGAAGAAGAACGAACAGAAGTGCAGTCAGTTTGTTTGGAACTTGTATTGCCTATTTGAATTTTAATTTACTGCAGTCCAAGATCTAAATAATTTAACATTACAAGGAAAACCAATTAACATGACGCTAAAATCATCATTTTTAATAATATGGTATTCCAATTCATGGAATAGATATTAAAATCAGACGAAATGTTGCCTACTAAAATTGAATGACTAGGGATTCTTTTGATTGCCTTCTGTTATTCATAGCTAAATGTTGAACTTTGCTGTAACTGTTCACTATAAAAATAACGATATGCGAAATGCATTTTTCTTCCACAGGTCTTGTAGCAATTTCTATTTATTGTTTTGAAGGACCATCAACGTTTATTTTTGCAAGAATGTTGATTTTGCTGCTGTTTTATAGCTTGGGAAAAATATATTTTATTTAACAGCCATTTATTATTAGTCGTGTGAATAACCTATTTGTATGTTACGACTTTTCTACTTTCTAGAAGAGCTTACACTTTTCTAAGGGTTTGCAACGTAAGCATGCTACCACGATACCTCTTTTTTGTAATACGTAATTGTAATAAAACATCTTTTTTTATGTAATAGCGGAATACTGTAACGAATTTGGTCTTTGAACATTAAAATTCAATTTCGTAAGGTTCAAAGCACATGTGAAGTATGGGCTAGTTGCCAATTCAATTCTATGATCTAAGAGCATTCCGCCCGCACCTATCGCCACTCCTTTAAAGGGACCTAAAAATTCCCTTCTATTTTAAATTGCCCTTCTATTGGTCAGGTCAATTACCATAAGATTCGTCAACGTGTATGAATATTATGTAGTATGCCTACCAATTTGTATGCTTGAAATAAATGGCATTGATTAAACTGCAGTCAATCGTAGTCAGAATAAAGGTTACAAATCAACGAAGACCCGATTGGTGTAATGGTCAATAAGTTGCCTATTAGACCAAGAGGTCGCGTGTTCGATCCCCGCACAGGCCACCATTTGTGTGAATGAACATGTCTGTTTGTCCTGTCTGGGTGATATGTTTCAATTTAAGTATATTTGTACTACCACTGTTGATTCTGATTTGTGTAACACAAGTGCTTAAGCTACTTAACACGGAGTCGGATCGATGTTTGTGATTTTGTGAAATATGAATTTACCATGATACACAAAGATGTACGATAAACATAATTCCCTCCGTCGTATCTATAAAGCTCAACTATTGCGGACTTGAGTTACACGAACATTTATATTTAAAAGGTTGTTTTAGTGCTGGCTAACACAATCCTCCATTTGCACTATACTTGTACATTGTTGCTTACAATAACTTTAGTAGTCGGTTGATTGTGGAATTTTGCGTAATTATGTCTGAGGTGGCAGTTTTTGTGTGCAATTATTGTGATGTTCAGAACGTGTTATGTTTACAAAGTTGCTAATGATGGAGGGTTCGATGTTGTTGTATTGTTGGAGATACAAATGGATTTTAACGTTGAGAAGATACTGGCTTTGGATAATCATGGCATAGAACGCACTGGGGCGATAATGAATGACTATTTGCGAAAGGTCGAAGGCAGTTTGGATTTTATTGGTGATTGGATGCGCCAATGTGATTGAACGCTGATTCATTAAACATTGGTTGGCCAAGTCATCAACATTTGTCCAATTTTTGCCCCATTTGAATATTGTATCTTAAGAACTTGTGTTATGACTAGACTAATCTCAGGAACTACTGGTTGGAATTGAAAAAATCTTATTGTTTTGTAGTCCATAGTCCATGTGACGAGAAAGGCTTTAGGCTATAGTATAACCGCAATCCACGCGGACGGAGTCGGGTCGGTCGCTAGTGTCTAGATAATGAGATCAAAGTACCTAATATAGTTACACTTTAAAATAAAATAAGGTACGAAATTAAAAACATTACTATGCTATACTAATAATGAATTCGATTTTAACACAGTTCATAGTTAATTTAGTCTTCTTAGATTAGTCATTTCAAGCCTACATCTAAAGATAAGATTTTGCATTGAAAAAACCCACCAACTTTAGTAATGTCACCTTTGACACACGCAGTAAACAGTTGAAAGTCTTGCTCACCTCCAGAGAAATCAACTAATTAATCATACACATTGACTCACCTTTGAAATGAGAAACCGCAGAGATCTCACTTGTGAGTTGTGACTCTTGTGACGCACCTTCTTAACTATAATGCATTTTAACTAAGACAACTCGGTAGCTTAGTGGTGAGAAAGCCGCGTCACGTGCGTTAGGTCGTCGGTTCAAACTCGCGCACGCATCTCTGGATTGTCAAAGATCGAAAATAGGAAATGAACGTAAGGTAACTTGCACACTTCGAGTTAGTGAGTGAAATTAAGAAGGAATTGGCATACCACTCCCTTGTTATTAATTACACGCAGATATACATTTACATATTGCCAAGAGAGTCGTTGTGTTTCATTTCAAACAGTACAAATTTTGTAGACTAGGTATAAGTATATATAGACGTACATCTAAAGTATATTTAAGTCATATGTACACAATCTAGCGCAAATTAATGATCGACTATTGTCACGATTGTATGAGACGTTGGTTCTATCAGCAGGTTAACTCATTCAAATCGATCGTCAAAACGGACATTAGATCATTTGTTATCACCATTGTATGATGACGAGTAAGATATTACGCATTTGTATCTATCGGGGAAGAACGCGTGTCTACGTGACTGAGTTCAAATACTAATAAGTTATCGCAATTTATGAGTAAAAATTCACTACGTACGAGCAGTACGTAGAACGTTCGTCACGAAATGACATAGAAATCCAGGTAATGCTGTACTGGGTTTTACAATTACGTTTCCAATAACATTCTCCAGGAATTAACTAACACGTAAATGTTGGATGTCATTGCAAATATCATCCTTATTTGTCTGAGGTTAGTGACATTTTTACCTAGCTTTAAACTTTTAAACAGTTCGTTAAATTGTTTTTAAGTGATAGAGGGTAGTAAGATGCGTTTGAGATTCTTAGGTCTAGAATTATGCTCCATTTGATTGGTTATCGTACTTTATTCAAAACACATAAGGTTGAAGTTAATGTGAGAGGGAACCATTTCACCACAGTAAAGGGTGTACGGAAACACACCAATTGGCGTTCATTATTATCGGCTAGAGTACCGAAAATGTATCCACAGTTGTCATTCAAAATTCAATGTACTGAGTTACAGAGGCATTGGACGTGTAATGTATTCCATGAAATGTCATGTCAATAGTTCAAGGGACTTGCGTCTTCTGCCATATGAGTCATGAATCAATATTCTCCCGACCAGAGTTCGTGCACAAATGAGTAATGTTTTGGTTCGTCTTAACAAAATTTCCATAACCAAACTTACCTGCAAATTAGTTGGGAAGTCCTGCCAGATGGCAGAAAGAGAGATATTAATATTAATGAGTATTCAGAAATTATAGGTTCGAAGTTCTGAGGAGACTAAAAGTTGACGTCGAGATATTGAACGACGATTCCTGATATAGTGTAGGGACCTTCATTGCAGCAATCCTTGACTCAATTTTGTAACAAACTTAAAATAAAAAACATTGGTCATACATATATCTTAGTAAGTTACATAGGTCAAATGATTCGGTATCAATTAACGTTATTCAAACAAATTTTCAATGCTAAAGCTAGGTTATATTAACAGCCATTGTACGAGTATTCAAAACTGTTTAACTAAAAAGCAAGGCGATTAGCCTTAAAAACACAAGCCTAAAAACAAATCCACCCGTATATTCAAAACGATAAACAAACACGGCATTTGTTTAGGATTAAACATTATCCCTCAACCCGCTGTAATCCTCCTAGCGGTCCCACTAAATTAATATTCATAATGTTATTCACTTCGAATGCTTTTAGCCGTGAGATCCGTAACCGCAACTTCTGTCCGAGACTTTATCTCGTTTCGGTACTTAACTACTTTTATGTCCACAAAGTAGGATCTTATGAGCGTAGTAGATCCTTATCTTCCTTACGTTGCATTCTTCGTGCCATAAAGGGAAGTAATGTGTGAGATTACCGAATTGTTTTTTGCGAGACTGTCGGGTGCGTGCCTTTTAGTCGTGATGACGGTAAAAATCTAGTTCGCTTTTTGAGAGTAGCGCTTATGTTTTAG
This sequence comes from Nomophila noctuella, assembly GCA_958496325.1. Taxonomy (NCBI): domain Eukaryota; kingdom Metazoa; phylum Arthropoda; class Insecta; order Lepidoptera; family Crambidae; genus Nomophila; species Nomophila noctuella. The sequence continues at coordinate 9,585,768 of OY292497.1, forward strand.
ATCTGATGTCTGGTTCGCTCACTGCGAAGATTCACATCTTAGTAGAGCTGTCTTTCACCTATTCGGGGCCCTGGGCATATGGGCTTTTAAACCTCTGGTTCAGTAATCGAGCAGGGTCTAGGGGCCTTAAGAGCAGGGTCCGGGGTCCCCGATCGATCGTGGGGCCCTGGTAATGTGCCCGATGTGCCCAGTGGCGAGTGCCAAGAGGAGTCTGCATCTTATACAGCAACTCTCAATAAATTAATGTAGGTATAGATAGGTATGTCGATTTATTTTATGTACCTTCTGTTCGAAGCAAAAATATTTTCTTTTTATACTAATTCTTCTTTTGTTTTCAATGATGATAGGTAATGATGCGAGAGTCCATACCTTTTAAGTCAAATGGTCGCTTCCATCAAGTATAAGTAGTTAATTATAATGCACCGGTGAAATACCCTTTGTACATACGGCAAGATCATAGTACAAAATATTACACATAATTACAAGCGATTTGTTTGGAGAAAGGGTAACAAAACAGGCACATACATATGTGCCTTACTGTTAATCCGTCACCTGCGTTATTGTTCAGTTGTTTTAGTGCCACTTCACGTTGGTTCCAAGAGCTCATTTTATAGCTCCTTTAGCACGTGAAATTTGAATAATGTGCGCAAGCAATTTTAATGAACAAAGCAAAGTTAGGTTCGTATAGTTTTAACGCAATGAACGGTGGCGTTTTAAGACATTCCGCGTATTAAATTTTATGAGTAACTTTCCGGAAAAGTTTTGGTAATGACAACACCTTTACCGGTTGTTTTATGAGCTGGATATTTCTTGTTTTCGTGTTTTAAGTTATTATTGTTGTTTAATAAGTTTACAAAACCAGCACAATCAAAAATATGCTTCATTAAGGATTTGACTTCACCTTTCTAAGCGAAATTTAACTCATATTACAACTTAATGGAAATTCTTGTGTGTAGTTTTGTCTGTCCGGTGGACCCGCCCCATTCTAGCTATAACTAATGACAAGAATAATTTTCTCTATTGTATTTGTATAACTTAATTAATGAGAGTCATTTGATTGGCTTGATTGCAAATCAGATAGTAACACCTGCACTTGTTATATAAAGTGTTTATTTGTATGCGATAGATATGTACACTTAAGCTGAAAAAATTGTTTAATTAAGCTAAAGCTTAATTGTTTTTTAATAAAGCTGAAAAGTTTGTTTGTTTTGCGTTAGAGATAGTCCATTAGACGCGGAGGGTTTTAAGCTATTGTATAACATTATGTGTGCGGAAACCGAATTTCCACGGACGGAGTTGCAGGCGACCTCTAGTGAACACATATAATTTCTTTCTTTCACAAATTACAGCATTCAAGCTACTCGTAAAAATTGTTCAACCTTTCAAAGTACACTAAACTTATACCCTGATAGCTAATTACGTATCACTTAGTTCTCTAAGTAAAGTCACGTATAGAAAGTACAGTCGCCTCCGGTCGCGGTAATGACAGAAGCCGAAAATCATCATCAATTTGAGTACCGGTGCCGAAATAAGTGGTCGTGTGTCGAGCGTGAGTGAAACCCACGGTAGCGCCGCGAGCCACCGCTGTGCCGGCTTTCCCACCACGACGTATAGAAAGTATGTAATCGACACTTTTTAGGGTTCCTCAAGTCCAATGGCGGTCAATAATAAAGCACAAGTTGCTACATAGTGTCACAACCCTCAGTAACTGGGGTATCGACGCAAGAAGAAGAAGAAGTCCGATGGGAAAGACGGAAGTGACGGAACCCACCTTCTAATATTATTATAGCCTTTCGGCCGTTTTCGACCATGGCGGCCTATCTTACGATCTACCAGGTACGCAGAATATATATGCACAACTGAGTGCTCAAGCACAGGTGCACTTCCTATTTCTTCACTCTCATAGTTCAGTGGGACAGCAATCTGACACTACCGTAGAGTGATCAGGCGCAGGACCAACTTCTTAACGTGCCTTCCGAAGCATGGAGGAGCTCGAGATGAAATTAATGTTTCACCCATCACCCATCCGATGACTGGCATCTGCGAAAGTTTCTTAACTTTGAAATCGCAGGCCAAGCGACTAACCACTGCGCCATTAAGCACAATAGCAATAGAATAGCTGCTCCTCATGATTAGCTCTTGAAATAGATGAATGATTCAGCGACAAGTTCAAATGAATTTGCAAAAAATATAGGGGACTGAGGTTTTCAGCGTGCACACCTGATAATTAAAATGACAACTTGATTATATTTTAAAGAATCTTACTTTATACGGAACCTTCGTGAAGCAAAACTTACTATCACGTTTCCGCGTTTTGCAGTTACTAATCAAGACTTCCCAGTATTTGTAGTGTTGTTTTGTAGATGTCAGTAACGTAATAATGACTATGTTTAGATTGTCACAGTATTTCCCATAAAATATAGAAGAAGAAGTTTCGTAGATTGCAATCTTCCTACCAAAGGCCTGCCAAATATGTATATCTATCGATGACCAAAATGGAAAAAGGCAGTCGCTCAAAAATTGGGTGCTCAAAGTGGTGGTAACTCTTAGTTTGTTTGGCGGAGAGACAACATTTTATTTATAATTGGCAATCATTGGGTCTGTGAAAAGCTAACAATCCGCCTACCAGAGGCCTGACAAAAATATGCATCAGGTGCTCAAAAATTGGGTGTTGAGAGTGGACTACCTCAGCGAGACACCCAACATTCGATTATTAATTGGCAACCGTTGTGTGTGTGAATAGCTCTTTCAATCCGCCTACTGGAGGCCAGCCAAAAGTAATTCAATAACATACTCTGAGGAACGATTGATATTTTTGGCCAAGCGAGGTACTCAATTGGGTGTTCAAAGCGGACCACCTCGGCCGAGAGACATTAGATTATTAATTGGCAATCGTTGTGTGTGTGAAGCTCGCAATCCGCCTACCGGAGCGCGCCGCTCACCGCTACCTGCGCGCGCGCACGTGGCGTGGTGGGGGCGCGCCTTCCGCGTAACGTTATCAGTAGTTCGACACCCTTGGCTTCAGTTGCCAAACGCACCCGCTCTCGGTCGCACGTCTATTGACACATCTCGATTACCGCTCTGCGCTTACGCACGACCACC